>JAODKM010000040.1:5455896-5474333 GCA_026780845.1 Petrocephalus sullivani
TAATTCGTGTCGTCATTCCCTACCGCTCCGTAAGGGCAAGCAGTGATCGCCGGGGTTCACTTTTGTCCCCCCCCCTGGCGGAAAACTTCTGCCGCCCTCCCGCCAGCCCGCCATCCCACCACACTGCCCTCTCTGCTGGCCACTGTTTGCTTTTCATTCCCAGCCACCCTCTCTCTCTCGCCACCATCCCCACTCAGCGCCACATCGATTGGCCACGACACTCCGCAAGCTGTGGAGAACGAGCTGTGAGGTGTGGGGGGGGGCGGTAAGGCCCTCGCCGCTCAAACAACCCATATACTGGACTCTCCGCATGTGCAGAAAGCTCCTACCAGGAATGTGCCGCCCTTGAAAAAAATGAGCCATCCTCTAATGATGCGTCTCCGCAGCATTTCGAACCTCGAGCACTGCACATCTGAAATGGGTTATATGCTTGTAGATTAAATAAAACATGTAATCTGACACTAAAATGCACGTACCATCACAGGCTATATTAAACTGCCCCCTACTGAATTTTGGACATTATCTTCATTTGCCTAAATATTTATTTGTTTATTTTCAACAGCACCGGCTGTTACGCCGAAGCGTGCAGAGTAACCAGGCCCGGCACGTATGACCCGAGTTTCCTGCTAAAACAAGAAACTGAAAACAGTCACAGGATGAGGAAGGGATAAAAAAATAAATAAATATAGTGGTGAAGAAAATCTGCAGCTTCCTTCCATATGCAGGACGGCACTCGATTCAAAACCGCCGCGTCTGAATAACTTTCCACTCGCGCGCCTGACACGCTGGTCCCCGACTAATTTGAAAGTTCGAGGGGGAAATGTAACCGCGTGTAAAATTAACCCTCTCAACCCGAGGTATTGTTCTTCACGTCAGACGGCCGTCAGATGGTAGTGGGCGGTGGGGGTTGTGGAGGAAATGATAATGGCATGCAGCCTCAGGTGGAGACTCCCAGCAGCCCCGGGGAATGTGGCTGGTGACAGTCACTGCTGCCGGAGAGCCCGCCGCACTGCAAGCTTCCCCTCTAATAGACAGAAATGGGCTCCTTTTCTGCTCTTTTATGAGGCATTTTGTCTTTGCTTGGAAGACCGGGTTCCCGGTGACAGGTTCCATTGGAGTCTGAGGGGCCACTCGGGTCAGCGCGAGGGGGAAACAGCATTTCCATATCATAGAACAAATCCCCCACAGCAGAGCATGTGTATAAACCCCCCCATCCCACCAGCACCCCCATACACTCTCCAAAATAGACACACACCGTATGGTACTTTTTGATGGAGGGATGACGATCCGCGGCAGGGGTACCGGGGGGTGGGATGGTTGAATGGAGAATTTCTCCAGGCTTCAGATGGAGAACACGGGGCCCCTGGGGGTTGGCTGGGAGTTCTAGTGGCAGCCATTACTGCAGCGAGGAGAAGCGGGGCAGAGCTCTGCTCTGGGACACACCCGCCGACACGCGCAAGAGTTAAAACCTTTCTCTTGTTTGCTCCCGACAAGAGGCGCCTGAGAACCTCTCATCTTCTGTCATGACATTTGGGCGTCCCGGGAGACGGCTTGATGTCATACCTGGTTTGCGGTATTAGCTTGAACTCAGTGGCGCTGGGGCTAATTATTCATCTCAGCCCCCCCCCCAACTCCGCCTGCTCTGTTTGCCAAGGCAGAGACACCGGCACGGGGAGTGCAGGGGGTGCAGGGAGGCGGATTTGGGTAGGGGTGTGTGAAGCCCCCCCCCACCCGTTATTCTAGAGCCTAGCGCACAGAGTGGGAGGGGGGGATGATAATACAGAACCTGCCCCCAGGACTAGCCGTCTCTGCATCCGTGACCCCCTGAGGGGTCCCTCTGAAGTGACCTTTCACCAGGTGGATACCGTGACAAAGGGAAAGAGAAAACCGCGGGGGGGGGGGCAGGAAGCCGGGAAGAGGGGCGGCCGGTCCCCGTCGGCAAGGCCACGCGTCAGCCGGGCCTCCGCTCGCAAAACCATCAAAGGTTACGGCGCGGAAAAAGGGGGCCGTGTTGCTGAGTAGGCAGACAGGTGCTCCGGGTCCCTTCCTGTTCCCATTCGGGAACATAAACTCCTCTGCCGAAATAATTACGCATGGAAAGAGTGCCTCATTAGCTGGCTGTCCAACGCAGGTCCGGCAGGAGCAGCCCCCGGCACAGACTGCCGGACTCGTAGGCTGCCGGTATCTACTTACTAATCAGATTTCTGTTGCACACATGCTGAACTGAAACGTTATGACTTCTGAGCCAAACTTCGGTTGTATGGAAACATTCGGTGACCCAGAACCAGAGGGGCAGATTTATACTACAGTCGCCAACTTACGACTGGGTGTCCGTTCCGACCGACATGGATGTACGTTGGAATTAGCATATACAGTAGAGTGTACCAACCTCTAACATGAAAGAATAGGTCGCCAATCTTCAGACAGTTATTATATGAAACCTATAATAATCATGTAATTTAAAAAGTATGAAAAACAGTGTGTTTAAGTCTTTAACCTAACCAAAGTTTTAACAATTTTCTCTCATATTGGTAAGATGCTTCATGTTTCGTCCAGGCAGGTTGGCTAGTCTTGGTCGCGGTTTGACGCCTTTCTCGTAAAATTCCCTCTCGTACTCCCGCCTGGATCATTGCTAGAAGCCAGCAGATATTAAAACAGATTTTTTTTTTTAAACGATGACAGTTACTTGCACGGCAGCCCAAAGGACGTATGTTTTTTATTCAGACGTATGTGCAAATGCTCCAGTGTCTCAGAGGTCGTAAGCTGGGAGCAATCGGTATATACAATATACTTACACTACCTGAAAAAGACGAGTTGTGACACCAACAAATGTCCGGCAAGTTAAGCAAATCAATGTGAATCAGTCCTTAGCAAATGTAGCCACGTGATAATGAGCAGCCCACGCTCAGAAACACGAGGGCCGGCTCTTCTCATTAGCCCGTATTGGTGCTTTCTCAAACAGGCCGGGCCGCTTTGGCAGGCCCCCTGCCCTCCTTCCTCCGGGTTTCAGTCAGTCTGAGCCTTGACAAAGAGCCTGGCAGGGCCGGTCCGGGCGAGCCGAGCTGGGCCGACGTCGAGGCTGAAGCCCATCAGTCAGCCAGTCAGTCATGCACTACAGAAGTCCACCCACGTCCACTGACGCGCCGGTCCGAGGCTCGCTCCCCCCCCCATCCGCAGCCGCGCCGGTCCGAGGCTCGCTCCCCCCCCATCCGCAGCCGCGCCGGTCCGAGGCCCGCTCCCCCCCGTCCGTCACAGTCACATCTCTGACCTGATGCCTCCCCGGCATTTTTCCGTCACGTGCTACAGGGGAGCTGCTCCACAGCCAGCCCGGACAGAGACGACAGATCAAAATTAATGTGGGCCCCTGTTTTCTGTAATTACATTACATTACACAATTATGAGGTAGTGATTATATGGCAATTACATTATGTCATCCAATTATCTGACATAATGTACATCAAAACCACTGGAAAAAAAGACGCATTTAAAAAATGGCATGAGAGTTTTTCTTTAATTAAAACCTCTCTAATGACAAATACAAACACTAACAATTCACATGTATCATACCATCGCCGTCACGTCCGCTTAATCAAATGCTGGCAGGCCAGACAGCCGGGGTACATTTTTAAAGTCAGAAACCTCATTAGCGGGACACAGCCGTTGTAAAATCTCGCCTCTTCCCGTCGAGGGCTTCGTCCGTTTGGACGCTAACTTAGCTTGTCCCTCGGCGGCTAACTTAGCTTGTTTGGAAAACTTATAAAACTAACTTGAAGTTGAACATGCGAGGCAAAGAAAAAAAAAACAGAACTGTTAAAAGCCACCTGCTTTAAATCCCAGGCTCTAAATTAAAGAGATGTACTCCTCAATTCAAATTAATAAACATTAATCCTAAAGGAAGACGAACACTGACATGTTTAGAATGCTATTCTGAAGCATTAGCTTTATGCCGGTGCTCACGGCGAGCGGCAGGCTTTCTAGAGGATGGAGTCTTGCGTCTGCCTCACCCTCTCGCCTCGTTTTTGCATCATCAAAGTTTTAAGCCAGGTGTTTCAATTGTCAGCCCTCCTGACAGGCAGATTGAAGCATCCTGGAGATAATTTCACCGGGCTCACCGTGCATCGTAATTAGGGCCTTCTCACCCCACCCCCCTGTGCTCCTCAGGAACATCTGTGGAATATCTGATTATTATATCTAAACATTTCTCATTAAAAAACTTCTTATTTCCAAATTACAACCCCCTGGCCCCCTTGTTGTGACTGGTTCTGAATGTGGTATCCGCCTGAGAGGCCAACTTATCTTGTTTCACCAACCCCCCCGCCACTCTTCTGCTCATGACCAGACCCCCGGTTAATAATAATAACCACCCCCCGGTCTCATCCGAATGAGGAACAGTGCCGCAAATCCCTTTTAGTGCACGCGGCTCTCCCTAAACGTACGCCGGCCTGTCCCTCGCACACAGATGAGAAAAGCAATGGGATGTATGTGCCTTTGATCCGACGTACACCATTTTAGGCCGGGATTTCCGACAGATCTCCCCCCAAAGACTAGCTAATTTCTGCCTGGGCCGATAAGGACGAGCCACACTTGAAGGCGGGGGACTTGGGATGCATCCTGTGGGTCACTTTACATTCTTCATTCAGTTTGAGTTGAATGTAATGCCCCGCGCCTGCCCACGGCGCCCGCCGGCCTTTAACGCGCCTATTGATCGCAGGGGCTGTTTTGTTGCCGAATAGCTACTAACTGACACTTAATTTGCATATCTAATGTGAGTGGGGGGGGGTGGTGCGTGTCACTCCTGTCATCGGTACCAATGGGGGAGGGCTTAGCTTCTCTCCGCCTCCTCCCTGTACACGCTCTCGGGGCGGGAAGAACACGCTCCAGCCGAGGGCGGGGGAAAGCGTCTCTGCTCGTTTATTCAGGTAACAAAGATCTTCGCAGAGAAGGGAAGCTACTCAATGTTGGCGCGCCAGTGTGATGTATCATATAAAAAGCGTTGCAGACACGTTAATAGCTGCAGCAGTGGATGTACTGTGTAAACACGGAGGCATCTACTCAGTGACACTGCAAAGAAAAATAAAAACATGATTACTGCCGAGTCACAGTTAATACTGGCATATCATTCCATAGCATGTAAATAAAATACATATACATACTTAACCACAGCCTATATATTTGGCACATTTTAAAGCTGACAAATAAAATATGTATTCAGCTAAACTGGCACAATGTGCCACAGCCAGCAAGTAAGAATATCTCTAAGCGGTTTATCACAACCTAGACTGGCACATCCTGCCACAGTATATAAATAAAATACATCTACGCAACCTAAATTAGCACATTGTACAGCCAATATAAATAAAATATGTCTGTGTTCCTCGTACCGCCTAGACTGGCATTCAAGTAAACGCCTTTTAACCTAAAGTGGCACACCGTGCAGCACATCTCGCTCACAGGCCCTCAGAAACGGAAAGTCGAGTTGCTTCAGACGGGGAGACGTCTCAGAGTTGCCACAAAGCAAAGTGCATAACGTCTCCTTGATGTTTTTTAATCACTTTGTTGCGAGATCAAACGGACCTGACAGGCCGGGCTCTCAGAACGGCACGTCTCCAAAGCGCTGCCTGGCTGCGGGCCCAGGGGAAGCTGCTGGGGCATCACAGCTAATTGTTAATTGTTCGAGGGGGAGCATCGCAACAAAAAAAATTAAAAAGTGCCAAGACGTAGTGGCAGGCCGTCCCTCTGCCTCGGCCCTACACATCTGGCCACTTTTTTGTTTCTTTTTTTGACTGGTTCAGATAAAGAGACCACACGGCAGTGACGGCGGGGATGCCCGGTGCCGTTTGTCCGCACGTATGTTATTAAAACATGAGTTCTCCTCGCTGAATGTATTTTTAACCGTGTTAATGCACTTTTCGCATGTCACGGCTTGACAGCCTCGCCATGCTTGCTAGTCAGCCACCAGGGAAATTTACATGCATTTGAATTCACCCTGCCAAGCACTGCCATCGTACACTGACAGCCCGTTTAACTAGGTGATAAGTTAATCTGTGTTACAGCAGTGGGCCTGCTGCCTCTCGGCTCCAGCTTCTTTGTGATGCTCGTTTCGGGACGCTGTCCTGGCCAGCCCCCCCCTCCCCACCGAGTCGCTTTGAGCTGGCATCGCATTTAGTACCATTGGGTAAGGCCCCCCAGCTCTGAAAGGCACATTCATGTTAGCAATAGCTACATGGTTCTCTGTGCTAGTTAATCTGAAATGATTACACTTTCGGGCGACTGCCATCAGAGACCGGATTAAAGGACGCCGATAAGCGATGAAAACGATATTATGAATGGCGTCACTGTTAGTGCTCATTAAATTATCCATTGAGTTGAGTCGTAGCGGTGTGTTTGTGCCCTGTGCTGCCTGGAATGGGCTTCAGGCCCCCGCAACCCTGAACAGGACAGTGGATTGAATTGAGTTTTTCAAGTATATTATGCATGCTTAAGAGCGACAAGCTAAATTTATACCAGGAACGACACTGTACAGGACAGACGCCTCTCTGCAAGATGTCTCCCTTCCCCACTTAGCATCCAAGCCTGTCTTCCAGGGCAAAACGGGAGTAGAGATTCAGCTTCTGACTGATGAAGAGGAAAGAAGTATTTCTCTCGTTGCGCGTCGCTGCTGGAGAGACAAGAATCATCCCCCTCAACACAAGCCGTGCGCAAAGCTCTTCTAGGGAGCTGCCCTTCAGCGCTGTTCTGGGGCTAAGAGGGATTTATGATTAAATAACCGTTTGTTTTTCATACTTCAGAAATTAATCCTAACGGCCCGGGTGCAGTTTTACAGTGAAACAATTAGAGTGAAATCGGCTGGTGGCTCCTGTACCTCTTGGAGCCTTTTTTCTCCCCAAATGCAATACCACCGGGGTAATTTGTCTGTCATTTGTGTTCCATTAACCGCTCTCTCCACCTAAGCATGCCGGTGGCGGGAAGCCGCTGGCGGGAAGCCGCTGGTGGTGCTAACTGCGAGCTGGCTCACGGCGACCGCTCCGCTATCACGCTGTTCCCGGCAGGGAGCCACACACCGGCCTTCGGGGTGAGTGCCATCATTTAGAGCAGGCCTTGGGTCATGTGACACCGGAGCTGCATTCTTTAGGTCATGTGACACCAGCACTGTATTCCCGGAGTCAAATGACCCACAACCCATGCTAATGGACGGCACTCATGTGCTCCTTTGGGGTTGTGTCGGAGTTTATTGCTACAAAAAGAAAAACTGCATCAGAAAAGGACAAAAAGTTAAACGTGACCATCTGAGGTAAGCTATGAAGCCAAGCTATTGGCAGCAGACTAATGGATGCTGTTTTCATGGGTCACTGACAGATAAAACGCTACTAATGTACAATTACACGTTAATTAACGTAAGCATTCAAAGGATCCTCATACGGGTGATGATGGAAATGCTCCCACGTTACCCCTGGGTGGCGCCGCATCCCCCCGGTACTTGTTGTGGGGGACACACAAGGTTTCGATCCATCTGTCCTGGTCCAGTTCCCCCAGGATGCATCACTCCTGCTGTCGAAAGGACAGCGTCTCCTTCGGAGGCTGGTTGCGACGTGGAGAGCAGCGGGTAAACAGAAGACCAGGCAGACTGGAAGAAGCATTTGGGGTGGGGGGGTGGGCAGGCACTTCTGCAGAGCTTCACAGATAATAAACCTGTGGTAAGCCCAGCTTTCGGAGCTGACCTTACATCGCGTTATTTTGTTGTTAGACAATTTCATCCGAAGCAGCTGGATGGCTTACTAAAGCAATTCCAGCGACGCGCTTCTCTTAAGGCTGCAAGAGCCGCTCTCTCGGGACCCGGGCGGCAATATTTCAGAGGCGGGAGCAGTTCCACTTGGTCATGTGCAAACCAGCGGCATTAGCCATCAAGTCATGCAGATCTAGCTTACAGTCACGCCTGCGGTCACACTTTGTGTTTGAGTGTGGTCGTAGTTTGAATCACAGTCTGGAGCCGGTGAACATCATGCCAGTGAACGTCCATTTCCTTCATCGGAAGGAATGTTTAATTCAGTGTCCTTCCAGGCTTTCCTGCATAAATCGGGTCGGCATTTGGAATTACATTTTTTTTTTTTTGTGAATGAGGACCATCAGTTGCTAAATAAACAGCCTGGGAAATGCACGTGTAAATGCGGACGTATGGAAAACAGGGAGACTTTGTCTCCCAAAGAGAGCAGCTCTGGGTGTTCATTTACACAGATTAAAGGTGTGCAGAGCAGACCTCCTGTACAGAGCATGTGCAGAAAATCAAATGCGAATGATTGGCTTGAGCGCCGACTGAGTAACCAAACAAAAAAAGGCATTGCCGACTCCGGTTCATTGGTCATGGTGACCTCTCCAAAGCATCCCTGCCCCGGGGGCGTAGGGCCAGACCAACCCCTTACCAAACCCCCCGGGCCAGCCCCCATCTCCCACGCCGGCCGCCAACACCAGACACAACCCCATTATCCACCGCTCCACCGGTGCTCATTAGGGATCGATCGATGCGGGCTACTACGCACCACGCCTCGCCACTGCAGCCCCTTCTGTTAACGCGGAAGGGCCCCCCGAACTTCAAAGTGGCTCCTCTGCTGAATGGCCCCCTTCCTTTGAGTACTTGGGCAAAAGCTGTCAGTGCACGAGATGACCATGCGCTCTCCAACGAAACGTCCAAACACTCCTTTGTCTGTCTCCAGCACCACACTGGACAGCCACACGCCGACATATACACATCTAACATCTATTTTTGCCTCGGTAACACAGACGCCACCACAAACATTCAGGTCCTTTCCGACGGTGGGGGGGGGAGACACAATCGCATTCAAAAATATAAGCGGTGGCCTTGGCACACTTTAAGTGTTTCATCATTCGCATGCGAGTGGCCTGGCTTGCACGTGAATGATGCGACGTTTAATGCACAGCAAGGCCGCCGTCACCGTCGATCACGTTAAAGGCTGCTGAATCACGCATGGAAACAAAATCGCTATTTGCGCACGTGCAGCCATGCACATATGCAACATTCCCTTCTAAGTCATCGCAGGATGCAACATCGGCCTGTATAATAAATCTCTCCGAGTGTGGGGTCCGGGAGGTGAGGCGGAGCACAAATTACTGCGAGCGACAAATAATTTTTGGCATAAAGGATGTTTAACTTGAGGATCTCGGTCTGTGAAAGGGAACCCAGACCAGCCATGTGAACAGGAGAAAGGAGAAGGCGGCTCTAACAACATAATGAAATACAATAATTTATTGGCAGCCATATAACCTGAATCTGTCCATTACTGGGTGACGGATTCTATCCCAGATGATGAAAATAAAACCATTAAGATGTTGCTTGTAAAAAAAAATAAATAAAACAAAAAAAACGAAAAAGGAAAACGTCAGCGGGAGGACAGAGCTGAAGCGTGTGTTCACGGACGGCTGCAAACATCAGCCTCCTTTAGAGAGAGTCTTTTAATCTCTGCAGAACAAAATGGAGACCAGATCGTTTCCCAATTAATTTGCTTTCAAATTGGAGCTTTGTAAAAAATCAGAAAGAACAAAAAAGAAAAAAAAAAGAGAACGAGTGGGGGGAAAATGACCTGGTGTAGTGTGAGTTTGTAGCTGGAAGGTAAGTCCTGCTTATATTGAAGCAAAGTTCTGAAAATAAGCAAAGAACAGATTTATTGATTTTTGGGGGAGTCTGGGTGTAGAAAGAGAAAGAATAAAGAAGTGCTCTTTGCCCGATATGTCCAAATGACGTCCCGCGAGACCTGCTTAATGGTGGGGGAGGGGAGGCGGGGCAGGTGCCTAGCCTGTCTCATGGATAGAACTGCCCTTAGGCTAGGGCTAATGGTATTGGCTGAGCCTGCTATAAGAAGCTCTTTTCTAATAGCCAACTTTGTGTGCGCCAGAAGACAGACAGATATTGATTGGTTCAAATGCCCTTGAGTTGACAACATCTGAAATGAAAATCCACCAGGCAAGCACAAACTTTCGGCAAGTTATGTTTCTGGAATGCGATTAAAAAAGTGGGGCTCAGGGTGTGGGGGGGTTGGGAGGTTTGGCTGGCCGGACGGGATGTGGCCTTCGGTTTCCGTGCCCCCCCTCCCCACCCCTCCTCTCCTCTCTGGCCACGGCAGATTATTATCCTTCCTTGTGACGAACACGCCTTCCGCCGTCTCCAGACCTCCCTCTCTCTCCCCCTCTCTCTCTCTCTCTCTCAGAGCGCTAATAATCTCATTGACGCTGGGCATGATACTGCTTGATATTCTCCCCTTCCTCTTCTCTTACTCAGCACCGTCGATGCGTCTGGCGGCCCGAAAGAGGCAGGAAGCAGCCTCTACACGTAACCCACCGCGTGACATTAGTGCGAACCTGCCAACAGAAAGAGGCAGGAAGCAGCCTCTACACATAACCCACCGCATGTCATTAGCGCGAACCTGCCAACGGAAAGAGGCAGGAAGCAGCCTCTACACGTAACCCACCATGTGTGATTAGCGCGAACCTGCCAACGGAAAGAGGCAGGAAGCAGCCTCTACACGTAACCCACCATGTGTGATTAGCGCGAACCTGCCAACGGAAAGAGGCAGGAAGCAGCCTCTACACGTAACCCACCACATTTGATTAGCGCAAACCTGCCAACGGAAAGAGGGAGAAGAGAACCTCAGCTACCCGCCACTCAGATGGAGGAAGGCCCCTTTAAGGCATGACGGCTTTCTGAGGAATTAATTATTAAAGGACACTGTAATGGGCTTTAATGGTCTCAGATGGCATGACTCACACGTGGAGCAATTCCTCTCGACTTGCCTTAGTCATTCACACCTACTTAAGGTCATCCATAACCCGGACAGGAATGACCCAGCAAAGGATGACCAGGCTCTCTGCACCTCTAATGTCCAGTGGTGGTAGAGTACCAGGTCACCAACCCGTGCAGCAGTGCACCGTTTATTAGGGAGCTCTCTGTGTTCAAATTATTTTTGTGGCTTTATTTTGGAGGGAAAGCATTGTAATAAAAATCGGTAGAACACATGACCAAGTATCTGGCTGGTGTCTTTTTTCCTCCAGTTCAGCATATAACTGAGAAATTGTGATAACACTACTATCTAGCATGGCTCACTGATTCTCAGTCCTGCCCCCTACTGGCCAGTCTACATTTTCTCCAGTTCAACTAGTAAACTAATTATAAAGTGTGTGATGAGCTGTCCCGGATATACAGGTAATAAAATAGAATGAAATCATGGCCTGGCTCAGGGACGGCTGTAGACTGGACTAAAACACTGATGTAGGTCACCCTGTGTGGGCTGGATATTGATAGATTACACTCTTATTGGTAGGGAGAACGATATAACAGCTTCCTTGTTTCCACGTTATGGCATGTTTGGGTGATTAAACCAGTTTTTTCGTCCCAGTCTGATTTTATAGCTAAAGGAGACACCCAGGACAAAAAAAGAAAAAAAAAAGAAAATATTGAGGAAAAAGATCTGCATTTGAAATCATGCAAATTGAGTTCAGGTGGCGCCGGCCAGCATCAGATGCCAGCATTCACAGGGGATGTGGGTACTGGCCCCTGGTGGGTACCAACCCCTTCCTGATACTCAGGCAAAACCCCCATAGGCAACTTCAAGACTGGACCTCTGTGTAGAAAACAGAGGTCCATCTCATCAGTTCGAAGAAGGCTTTGAGTTACACAATTGCTAAACACATCACAGTGTTTCACAGCTTATATTAGGAACTTTGCCCCCTAGAGGATATTCTGGGGGAAAAAAATTCTAATTCAGTCAATCCAAGGTTGGCAGTCCAGACCTTGTGGCCAGCAGAGTGATGTTGCCATTGGCCATTGTCGCTGCAGGGACAGGCTGAGCCTCTGCACTCAACTGTATGTCACTTCGGATCATCAGCATTTGCTACAGTAAAGTAAAATGCTCAACATATATATCAGTGCGTTATATACCTCCTTTCAAATTTAGGTGATTATGATAGCGATGTACATAGTTATCCAAGACAGACCGATATTGATTGGCTCAGATGCCCTTGGGTTGACAATCCATTGGTCAATGTCATTTCCACATTAGGACTCTAATCACCAAATATCCTCCAGGGGGATGGGTGTTGTTTACCTTTTTATAAGAATACTCATCAAAAACCATGTGGCGTTCTTCCCGTGGAGCGCTCACGCCAGGAGCCGTAGAGGTGGTCTTCAAAGGACATTTCTGTTAGCATCGTATCTGACTAGTTACTGCGAAAACAGGACAGGCTGCAGAATTATGATAGGAGAATCACAGATCTGGCCTGGAGGGGAGATTCGAGTGGCAGAGCAGGGTGTAAAGCCTTCAATCTGAGCCGGGAAGCTAGCTGGCTGTTAAGGTGGAAGCCCAGTCCCGACTAGTTTCTGTCTTATTCGGGCATGAAACAAGACTGGCCACTGATCAGGGTTAATTAACAATGTTTTTCACACCCACAAACTCAAGCTAAGCGACACACCATGACTGAAAGCACAGCTTTGACTGAAGGCAGGGCTACATGCAATCGGCCATCCTGCATCACACAAAGCTAGCTGCAGCAGTGTTTATCACCACTCAAATCACACACTTGTGTGGGGCCCATGAGGTTTGGGGGGCCCCCTGTTGGCCACAAACAATCATTACACTGTAGGGGCCCCAAAGTGACTATTTAAGTGAGGCCCCGGAGACAACGCCCCTGTCCCCCCAGATGATAGTACAATGTATGAGGATACAGATTAGTCTCGGGACGTCCCGCTCTTCTGACATGACGCTGTATCACCAATGCTACTGGAGTGCTCTCTTGGAGATTTGTTAGCACCCAGTGTGTACTGCAGGTCAATCCCACATCCTACCCGTGCTTGGTGTGCACTTTTTATTACGTCTGGGGGCCAAGCCTGAGTTAACTCATTCCAAAAAGACATCGAGGTCTGTGGCATGGTATGAAATGCCCTGGCCCATCCAAAAGGATGGAGAAGAAGGCAGTGTACCACACAGCAGAGAGCACAGCGATTGGAGCTGTGACTTACAGCGGAAAGGTTGTTGGTTTGAGTCCCAGACAAGAGGATACAAAGAACTGTATGATAACAGTGTAACACCACAGTGCACAACTATAATACCATAGTCATAGCTATAATGTCAAACCACTGCAATCATTTTAATAAAGGAAGTAATTAAGAATTTCATATCAAGTTTCATTATAACCCAGAGTCTCTCTGTACTTCATGTACTGCTCTGTCATTTGAATTAATGGTATTTCTTCACAAATATTATCTGTTACGCTGGGCTTGTGATGAAAGGGAGCTCAATACAGTAAAGAAATGTAGTCAATTAAATATGTAATATAATTAATTAAAATGCCCATAATGATCTATGCATATTTTAGCTCTAGAACATATTTCAACATCAGTTTCAATAAATTAGTTCTTAAACAAAAACAAATTATGTCCACATTGTTGTCTTCTGTGTCTGTTAGAAGCCCAGTTTAATATATTTATAGTTTATTATTTATAATGGATAGTCCTATAGCTGGCAATAATATTAATAATAACGATAATGATAATAATAATAATAATAAGCTTGCAAAAGCAGAAATGTAGAAAAAGATCAGGGTATGAAAGGATTTAAAGCAAAACGGCGCCACGTGGCCTTAATTTTGCTTTTAATTGTTTTACTTAGATCTATAGATTTCTGAACAGAGGCCTACGCTTACTCCAGAGGGCTTCCTAATGAAAAATCAAGTTCAAAGAATTTTGACCACCATAGAGAGAGAAAAAAAAAAAACCTAAGGGCTATAGTAGGGTGACTCAGAGAAGATCAAAGCCGACACAGTCTTCCCATGGAAAACACGATGGCAGCTACTCAGATATGAGGCTAACAGATGGGTAGCCGGTATACAGAGAGAGGGAAACGTGCGGGGCCACATCTCGGGGGGGGACGAAACCCCAGGAGGTGGGGCTTGGCAGCGGAGGCCCAATCGTGTGCCATTCACCGGGACAAGGTCTGCGGACATAGACGTATCACTACATAATACAGCATGATGATTATGTATAATATCAAAGGCAAGAGTTTGACATGACCTGGATATTTCAGAGTGGTCTTACACCTCCACTGTTACGTGCAACCGGGAGGCTGCTGGTTTGAGGCTTAGACAAGCTGATATGGAAAACTGGATGTTATTTATTTTGCAGACCCTTTTATCCAAAGTGACCCACATTTATACTAAAGCAGGGTTAGCCAGTCCCTGGGGCAACTTGGGGTTAAGGGCCTTGTTCAAGAGCCCAATGGCGGGACCACTCTGCCAACCCTAAGATTTGAACTGATAATTCATAAAAATGTGATGCTCTGATATCAGTATCTGATTGTCATGTATGTGTCTATGGTTGTGTGTGCCCTGTGATGAACTGGCACCCTACTCAGGGTGGACTCTAGCCCTGTGATGGACTGGCACCCTACTCAGGGTGGACTCCAGTCCTGTGATGGACTGGCACCATACTCAGGGTGCACTCCAGCCCTGTGATGGAGTGGCACCCCATCCACAGTGCCCCTGCCTTGTGCCCTGTCATGGACTGGAACCCTACTGAGGGTGTACTCCAACCCTGTGATGGACTGGCACCCCATCCACAGTGCCCCCTACCTTGTGCCCTGTCATGGACTGGCACCCTACTCAGGGTGTACTCCAACCCTGTGATGGACTGGCACCCCATCCACAATGCCCTCTGCCTTGTGCCCTGTCATGGACTGGCACCCTACTCAGGGTGTACTCCAACCCTGTGATGGACTGACACCCTACTCAGTGTGTACTCCAGCTCTGGCACCCTACTCAGAGTGTACTCCAGCCCTGTGATGAACTGGTACCCTACTCAGTGTATACTCCAGCCCTGAAATGGACTGGCACCCTATCCACAGCGCCCCCTGCCTTGTGATCTGTGCTGCCCAGCATCGGGTCCAGGCTCACTGTGTTGGATGGATTGAAAGATAAAATAAGGCAGTGTCCCTATGAAAAAAAGGTTCCATCCATGACTGATACACTCCCAACCCTATCTAACCTGGATATACAGAATGCGGGCCAGAAAGGAATATCCTTATCTGGAGCAATGGCGGAAATTTAAACAAAACTGGGCATTTCAGGCCCTCCGAAAGTCTCACCACATCAAATCGACACCCTAACCTCAGTTAGGCTTTGTATAAAGGGTTACCAAGAAGGGGCAAATTCACAGCCGAAGGAAAATATGCAGTCAGTCTGTCAAAATTATAAAGGACGAAGAGAAGCAGGTTTTTTTTTTCTCCCCGAGAACTTGCCATCATGTTGTGTCGTGGAATTTCAAGGTTATCCTTTTACAGCATTATATATGACACAAAAAAATGGCATTGTAGATAATCCTGAATTAGCATTTGTCACATCTGCGGCACTGGTTAGAATTTGAAAGGGTTTTAACCTGAAGAAGACAGAGGGGTGTGATTCACGCAAGCTTTGTGCCTTGTCAGATTGAGAGGGAAGAAGAGGTAGTGGAGAAAGTGGGAGTGGAGGGGTAATCCCTAGACAATTTAGAGTAAAATCCTTAAATGGCAAAAGTAGCAATACATCGCTTAAATGTAGGTATGTTCAGACATTCGGCACTCCCTGATTTGGCTCGCACTAAGATGTTACACGGCACTGCAAGGGCCTTTGGGAGCGTGATTTTCCGCTCAGCCTGATTCTACAATGCTTAGCATTTCAACATAACTGGCACAGGCCAGACTGCTGATCAAATATCGGACATCTTTCTTCTCAGAGAAGTGAGGAAATGCGTCTCCACTCAGCCATACGTGTGCGTTTTTATAAAGCTAACAGGCGCACAGCAAGCCCTTGGCGGCTTGTCTTAAAAGTACTCAACCCTACTTCGTCTAATAAAGGAGAAGGGGCGGTGGCTGATGGGCGTGGAGGTGGGGGGGGGTGAAGAAAAGCACCATGGGATTGAGGAGGGAGCTGGAAACAGCGTTTAGCACTTTGCTGACCTTGAGTCCACCTTTTTCGAAAATGTCCTCATGGAGCTAAGATTTTTTTCCAGTCATTTTCAAGTCATTCCGTTCACCTCGAGAGAACAAAGCGTTTGATTGACCAAAGCTCTCAGGCCAAGCAACGGGCAACCCCTGAAAGCCCAACTGCCCCAGCTAGGTGAAGAAGATATTTAGGAGGGCCGATTAAACTTCAAAAAATAAACCCCAGGCAGTGACCGCATTTGGAGGTCTTGGATGCCGGCCATCAAGATGGTGGAGGACCCGAATCTGGATGAAATTCACAAGAATCATGTAAAATTTAGTTTGTCAGAGGAATCTGAGGGCATTTAGAAGCAAAAAGAAGGGACTTGCTGCACTTGAGCGCGAGAAACGAAATGCCTGAAAGCGACCAAAGGATCTACTCTCATGGTCACCATCATCATGTGTCAAGAATGAGTTATAGCTGGTCATTATCAAAATATTAGCAGTATATAGCTAAATTACTTTTCATAAGACAATTATTAATTCTCAAAGTTATTTCTCAAGAGAAATTAAACAGCATTACAGAAGTGTGCTGGAAGATTTTTTTTTTCCATAATTTTTTACAACGTGTAATTCCACATAATTTCCTTTATACACAAAGGTGTGAAGATTTCCAGTTTGACAACGACTGCATAAACATATAACAAAAAAAAAAACCAGTGCCACGCTTATTAAAAAATGGATGAGATCATAATAAAATGAGCGACCGCGATGTAGTGCGTCTTCAATTAATATCAGCGGCAGAGGGCTGCCTTGTGTATAGTTTTGGGTAAACAATCGTTTAGTTTTGCGGCGAGGAGGAGGAAGGGTACTTTGTTATCATTTCTGAGTGTTTGGGGGATTGGGCCTCATTAAGAGCACTGCTCCTAGCTCCCTCATTTACATACAGCAGCAGGTGCTCTGATGAAATGAGGCCACGCGAAGCTTTAAGCGGGAAACCGGACCCACTCTAATGTGGATCCCGTTCTACGCAATAGGGCTTTAAATAATATTGCGGCTCGGTCCGATCCGGATTAAATGTTCTTCTCCCGTCGCAGGGATGTTCCTGACGCCTCCGTGTAGCGGTAGGAGTAAATTACTTGTGCACCTGTGTCGCTACTCAGATAATACATTATACATCTCCAGGGGATTGGTAGGGAGTAAAATAAAACGTACAAGGAATAAACAGAATTTTACAGCCTTAAAGCTTGACAAAGTTGTCTGTATCCAGGGAGAGGAGTGATGGCTGCAGAAGGGAGGGGATTTCTCAGACACAGAATAATAACCACAACAACTTGTATGCGCATCCCTGCCGTGGGTGCCGCATGGCTTCTACCCACAATGCACGGCGTATTTCCGGTGACACACGGGGGCCATCCTGGAAAGTTGGCCGGATGCGTTAAGACACGGCCGAAGGCGCCGGCGGTCCCTGTTGATATCCGAGATGCGGCTAAACAAAGAGCCACTGAGAAATCCTTTAATGTCCACCTCGGATCATCAGACCCCATGCAGTGCCCACTAATGCTCTGTTACAAATCAATTCTAAAAGCAGATATTCAGATATTTCCAGGGGCCACATTTTGGAAAAATACTGAACTTTTGTCGTAAGTAATATTTTTATGGAACTCTAAATACACTAAAATTACACATTACTGTTTTCATTTGAACGTCTTGGGTTCCACCAGGCTGCCTCAAAGTACTAAAAACCTAACTTTACCATTTGAAGTTCTCCAAATAGTCAAATTGGGGCCATAATAAAAAAATATCAATATCATCAAAAATCTAAAATATCATAATCAAAAAAATGCAGGTTGAATTCCTGCAGTTATCATAGCTACCAAATCAGTGCTGACATACAGACTCTCTCTCACACAGCCTCAGTTGCCCAAATCCTGATTCAGACGCAAAACAAAAACATTAATATTGATATTTCTTACTACAAACTGATTTTTGGATGTGTACAGGAGTAACTAATTATTGTTAATGATAGGAAATATCTGAATGTGATAGACACTGTTGGTGATGCCGTGCTGCTGCTCCTGTAAAGACAGAGGCTACACCGTCCTCCATGTCTCTCTCCTTCTCTCCACCCAGGGGACGAGCTTTAAAACATGCCAGGTTCTTATCCGAAATGCTATCGGCTGTTCTCCCTCTGAGAGATTTTGTACTCTGGCGAGTCCAAAAAAAAAAAAAAAAAAACCCGCCCCCGGCACTGACAGCGCTTTTGGGGAGAGTGGTGTGCCACCCCATCAAATGGGGGGGGGGGGTCCTTGACCAGGATGGGCTCAACACCTGGTCACCTCTCTCCTGCGGGTGCAGATTTATTCCTGTCTCATCATCTGCCCCCCCCCCCCCCCCCCTCCCCCCCCCCCCCCCCTCCCCCCCCCCACCCCCCCACCCCCCCCCCCCCCCCTCTCCCGTTTTTCCCTTCTCATCCATCTTTTT
>JAODKM010000040.1:5474433-5484743 GCA_026780845.1 Petrocephalus sullivani
TTTCCTTTCTCATAATCTGCCCCCCCCCCCCCCCACCACCCCCCCCCTTGTCAGGCCAAAAACCCGACAGGATTAGCCCGCTAATTGTTTTTAATCTCTTGTACTCTGGAATGGGATAAACCCACATTATGAGGGAATGTTTAAGAGCATTTCACACCTTTCAGATCATATTGCATTAATCCACAGATTAAAAGGCGGCCCGCATACGTAAGTGGGAGACTCGCCCCGAAAAGACAGGCCCTGCATGAGGGTGGCCGGGCGCGAGCGGCCAAGCAGCCACGTCGAAGGAGCAGGTCCCCTGAACCGCGAAGTCTGACTGACCATCTTCGTACCAGGAGTCAGCAGAGACCAGAGACTGGAAGTGACCATGCACTTACAAAGAAAAATATTAACTCCATTTGTACGTTTACGCTATTTGGTAAGCGGCGAGACATTAGCGACGAGACTCCGTCACGTACCAGATTTGGAGCTAGCCAAGAAGCAGGTATGAGACAGCAGATTGAATGTTAGGGACCCACACTTTCCCCTAAGCAGGGAGGAAGGGCTGTACTTTCAAGCGAAACATCAGGCCAGACAAAATGAGGAATCAAGTTTACTTTTTTCCTCTTCGGTTAAAAGGCCTCCTAAGGACCCAAAGTTTCACCTGGTGCTTTTCCACCGCACTAAGTACCATAATATTTGCACTTCAAGAAAGTTCCTCTGGCATAAGAACTGGTACCAGCTCCAAATGACATCACAATGCGAGGCGGGGCATTTTGTACTGAATGTGTATTTTGGGGCTGGACGACATGCAATATTAATGCCAACATCAGATCACCTGCGATTCTCACATCACTAGTCAGCTCGATCTGGCTTTATCTTACCTTTAATTCTGAATGGACATCTTAGTGCAGGGAGTTTAAGTTTTGCTAAACAATCATAATCATTTTTCATCCTTGCTATAAATCACTCCTAGACGGGTTTGTGAGAAATTTTTGCTTTAAAAATGCCCCTCATTATTTTATTTTATTTTTTTTTTACTTCATTTACAATTGTTTTCTGAGTTTGTAACTTTTTCCATGATGGCACTCATATTTTATTTAGAGGCGGGCTACTAGTATAACCAATCAACAAAGAAAACATTTCAAGTCCCATGCCAATGGACCAAAGTACCAAAAAAGTACCCCAGCTGCTTTGGTACTTTAGGTACTGGAACTTTTGGTACTGGTACTCAACTGGAAGTTAATGGAAAAAGGAAAGTACTGAAAGTACCGTGCCAAAGTACCCATAGGCTGCTGAATCACTCCCCTGAAATCTCCAGCTTCAGCCGAGTCTCTCTGACCCTCATATGGGCATTAAGAAGGCAGGTAAGCATCCCAGACAAACGAGAGAGAAGATTTAAATCTATAAGGAGCCCTGGCAGACTAATAAACAACTGAACTTTAAACGTGCCTTTCAAACGAGGCACACAAAGGCCACCCGCCGGCTTCTCGCCCTGTGTGACCGTGCAGAAGACGGAGCCCTGGTTACGGCCAGGCTGACGCCATCGGGTCATTAGCGCTTCCGGAAGACTTCCGTAAACCTGTCTTTCTTCTCCTGCTACAAGACCGTGCAAGTTACTGGCGGCCCAGAAACCGAAAGCCACAAATTGGGCGGGGAGGGGGTGGTTCACTCATAGGGAAACGCCTAAAAACGCCCAGCTGGTCAGGAGATAAAAGACGACGATAATTAACTCCAAAACATTACATTTCATCACAGATACTTCCAATAATCCCGTTTGTTTCGTCTCATTTGCGCTGAATAATTTCCCCCCCACGTGCACACGCCCCAATCCCTCCTGCCGCCCCCCACGACCAACCGCTAAGACCTTTTTTTTTGTTTACGTACAGTTTTCCCTATCGAATACCATCATTTCCCGCTCCTAATTAAATGGGCAAATCGGTAGCATCCCGCCTTGAAGTCGCACAGGGGGCAGAACAGGACGGACCCGCGCCCCCCCCCACTGCTCCCCACGCCCCCTCCAGCTTGGCCCCGCCCGCTGCTCGCTTTGACCGCCCAGGAGGCAGCCCTGATCAAAAAACAAAAAAAGGAAAAAGTGCCCGACGTGGGGGGCGAGAGGCAGGCGTGACGGGCTGAGGTGTGGGCCCGGCTCAGCACGCCGGACTCTGATCCCACCCAGGGATCCCCCAACCTGCCCCCACCGAGGAAGGCGTCCCCCACTAAGTTGGGGCCCCCGCTAACACGGCCCCTCTAATTAACGTGACGGGAAGCGGACACGCGAAACAACACCGGTGCATCTCCTGCTGTCAGAGCCCAACTCTGAAACCGGGCCGCTGGCCAGCCCCGCTGCTGGACCGCACGCCTGCCCCACAACACACAAAGGTGCCCATTCTTATTTATTTTCTGCCCCCACCGATATGCCTGATTATCGCAGTGCCGACTCCCTGACATCACAGGACCCGGCGATCCAGGCAGTGTGCATCTTGGGGCGGGGGGCAGGCGCGGGCCGTCCATAAGGTTTCATGAGGAAAGCACCCGGCTGGATTTCCTGAAACATTTTTATGGCCAGAAGCCTTGCGATGACTAAGATCGCCCCACTAATTCATCCTGACAGGTTTAAACTCCTCGTCCACGTTTTTTGACCATCCCAGCTCATTCTGGACCCGACCCTGTATCTGCTTAATCCACGCTGGGCCTCCATGCGGTTTAAATGGAGCAAGGCTAATTTATGTCTGGATGTCACGCAGCCGCTAAATCCCTTGGCGGTTTAGGACATAATTTTAATATGGTGAAATAAAACAGAATTAAATACCTTTGTTTATTTCAATACCTTTCGGAAAACTAACCATTGCCCTTGTCATGTCTGAGTTTTCATAGGAGTATTGTCTCTCTTCTTCTCAAACTGGATCCTTGCCAAAAGGCCCTTGAGTCTAGAGTGTTAGCTTCAAGATGAATAATAATACCGTAATATGGTAATAGGTACATAATGAAATGGATCCACGATGGTTAGATATATGTGAAAAGCAGATCTCACACCGTATGTGCATGTGTGCGCCTAGGGAATGGACCTCAGGTGTGGTAGGGCTCAGAAAGTTAAACCGGACCCCCGCCGTGGGATCACACACAAAAGATGAGTCAAACTGGAGTAGGGGGCCTCCGAGACCAGATGTCAGCCCCTGGGGGCTGGGGGATAAAACTGGATGGAAATAGCACAAATGGAGCTCAGGACATGCTATGATTCCTCCAGACGACAGGGGGCCCTGTTCCTTTCAAGGTGGGTGGAATGAAATGTGGGACCACAGCTTCCTCAAGTCAAGAAGACCAACTTAACCTTGGATGTCATCAAATGGGTGTAAGAGACTTCAAAACGTCACCTTGGACCACCCTGCCCTCCCACCACCTCGCTTTTACAACCTCGTACATATTCAAGGGCCTGTCTAAAATGCTGGGGTATCCATGCCCTGTTCTGTGCCCCTGTATACACACCACCCCCAAACTTGCCCATGTAATTACACACGGATACAACTCAAAGTACTATGCTTTTACCAAATGAAGGACTACATGCTTGTATGCTAATATCCCATAACTTCTGCTGAACCCAAAGAAATGCTCAATTTGCAAGAGCAGATCCACAATCAAATCCACCAAAAAAAGTCCTTTAGCAAATCACATCTTAACACTCGTGACTGTTCTTAACAAAGACTCTATTCCAGAGCATCATCTGAATCGGGGTGTCTTCATTTATATTTTATGTTGACTTGTTCTTTCTGCATTTTCCCACTTTTTCTTTCTTTTTTTTTATCACAGGGAAACGCATCTTAATCTTTCAGGAGACTCAGCAAGTTCAAAATAACGGAGCCGGCAAACAGCACTGGGGGCCACCAGAGAAATTAGATCTATACCTCTTATCAGAATTGCATTTTGATTACTTTCGATTTGAATTGCATAGCGGTATAAAAGGATTGCTGTATTCATACACTGTCAAGACTAATGTAAAAAACAGTCTCCCCCGACAGCTCAGGGAGACAGATTTTATTCAGTATCCGCATAGCAAGGTCTCCACTGTTAAGACCCTGAAGAGACTACAAGTAACTTCTGTGTTTCAGCTTCGTTACAAATCAATTATTGTTTGTCTCATTATTATCATATTATTTCCTTGAGATGTTTAACATCATGAATGCTGAATGAATTCGAACTATTCAGAAGTTATTACCATATATATATAATGATGTGAATTGAGTTCCATGCGTGTGCATGGTTACAAAGGATGCTCATCTATACTGTCATAGCGGTCCTCATTGAGTAATTGCACGCGCACACAAGCTCGCTCACTCGTCTCAGTGTCGGGGGCTTTTTCCGGCCTGACCGCCAGTACCGAGCATTTCCGCGAGCCCGCTGTCGACAGCGTGGAGGAGCCGCGGACACTTGACCCGTGGCCTTTTTCGAGGGTCTGGAATGTGTTACTGCCTTCCGAGTGTCTTGCAATGCATTGTAAACTCTATACCGACATATTTTTATGAACTGTTTATAAACAGCCTGACTGTTGCCTTGTGTGTGTACACAGGGCAACAGTCAGGCTGTTTGCAGTTAAAAATTATATCGCGTATACCTATTGACTATATATAATGTTTTTTTTTCTTAGTTAAAATATGTATCTAAATAGATATTTTAAATAGTTAACATGGTATATTTCTCAATATACTTGATTTTGTAAATATTACATGTACAGGGTACAATGCAAGTAGGTACTTTGTGATTCAACACCACTATAACCTTGCATAAATATTATTCCATTATGATATATATATATATATATATACACATACGTTTGTTGTAATTTCTTTATGCAGCATACTGCAGCACTGAAGGCCCAGCTAATTTTGAGAAGTAATTAATATTAATTATCTTTCATAAGACCACTTGGTAAATTATGGTCTTGATAGAGAAACACGTCACCGCTCATAAATTACATAAAATATAACTGGAAATTAAGTGCAGGCTAATAATGATGCATATAGTTTTTAGTAATATGGTTAAACACCAATGAAATCTTGCTAAAAGTAATGATTTCCACATACTGAGTTCAAAGGCGAGTTTAGGAAATGTATATTTTTAATGCAATTATATGCTTTATTTAGGGCATATCGATTTCATCCTTACAGTATCATAAATTTTTGCAGTTGTGATTTTAGGCTAAGGCGCAAGCGTTAGCGTGCTACTCTGAGCACAAGGTTTAGTCGCGTTCAAGCCTGATGTTTTTTAAAGCTGAAGAGTGCCACCCAGTGGAAAATAATAATCATAACAGATGAGCCATTCAAATTTGAATCCGTATTGAAATTGCTGACCAAAATAATGCATCCCTTTAATTAGACTGTGACTTTTGTAATGACCTTAACATTGCTGAATATTTCTTTAACTGCTAGTATTTCGAAAATGTCCCATTATATTTCTTAAAATACTAATCATATGCCCCTAGGAAAGGTCAAAACACGCTATATGTTTTTGGAACAAGGTATTATTTTTTCTGAAATTCATTTGAGGGAAGAAAGGCGCCGGTATGGGGGAAATATTCATAACGAACTGTTAGGAGTTTATGACCTCACCACCATAAATAAACTCCAGGGTTTAACACGCCCCAGAGTAGTTAGGCTACCTACCACGGCCACCTTCTGCATTTTACCGGGCCGGTGCGGTCGGATCGCCCGGGCCGGCACGCCGTCCGCTTACCATCAGCTTACCATCAGCCTGTATTCGCAGCCTTGTGCGGTCTTCAGGGTCCCGGAATCTACATTCCGGTGAGGAGCCTTCTGCTTAAACAGATCTTACTATTAAACATGCCCTTTCGTTACCGAAAACCCCCCATGGCTGCACATCAATACAGTTGTGTAACTCTCATTACCATAGCCTATAAGTAATCAGATACGGGCATCTTAAAACTAGAACCTCAAAATATAGGTTTTGCCATGCAGTTGATACTAATATATTAACAATTAATTAAATAGTTGAAATATACTTCACCCGTTTGCTTTTTATGTTCAATAACGAACTGGGTATTCCTTACCTGTACCAGAAAGCTATTCATTATTAATCATCATTTTCAAGTTGTGCTGCAAAAAGACTCGGATAGGAATTACAGAGCAACAGCTAAACTGCATGTCCTTGGAATATTACTTGAGATGTTTATATTCCTAAATATAGTCAGATATAATGAGAATACCTATTATTAGTAATAGTATTATTGTCATTATGGTTGGGCCCATTACATTTCGGCCTACAGATTTAGCAGACACGTGTGTCCAAAGCGACGTTTATTAGGAGACGGATAGCGCATCACGGACATTATTTTTCCGCACGGAGGTCAGTGAGAATTGGCACGCAAATGATGTACTAAACGCGCAGATCCCCGCTGTCCGCCAATAATACCGCGCAGCTTATGATGCTGGGCGCACAGCAGAAGGAAGAAGCGGGTTAAGTATAAAACATCTTCATTTACAAAGGTAAGGCGATGGGTTAGAGATCACCTGCCTGCATTTGTCAAGTTAAAAATTCCGGACTGAAAGCCACTTCAGACATGTTTAAATTAGCCCGTTCCCCAGTGGGGGGGTGGGGGGCAAATCAAATAACACACAACAGTTGGAGTCCAAACAAGTTAGAGGAACGTCCTTGCGGGGTTTATCCACTAAAGCAATAGTAACTAGGACAACCTTCTCAAAGGCTAAAATGTCCCAGCGGCCCAACACTCAATAAAGATTTGGCTACTTAAGGAGGCCGGGCGCAGAGAGGCGCTCGGGTCCGGCGCTCCTACATTCGCACTTCGCCGGGGCTCGCCGCAGATCGCACCCGGGACAATGCATCTTCATCACCGCATCGTCTGCCTGGGTGGCTGTCCCCCGTCGTCGCCTCCCTTTCCCTGGTGGCCCGTTTCACTTTCACACCATTCAGCGGAAAGCAGTAGCTCATTTCAGTCGAACCCAGGCGCGGCGCTTAAGCATTAGGTATTCTGCGGTAATATGTTGATTTCATTTATTTTCGTTGCCCTCGCTGTGCTTCTCAGTAAACATTTTTTTTTGGGGGGGGGCGTCAAATAAACACGGAAAGTATGTTTAAAGTGGCAGCATCTCGAGGCAGGAGTGATAAGAAGTAATAGTTTTAGTGCGGCTGCCTTTGACTCGGCGAAGATCTGAACGCTTGACTGCCCCTAATGCGGGATTGCCCACTTAAGCCTGAAAGTTCCCAAAATTGTCAAAAAAAGGCAATTACGAAAGGCACACAACGGAGGGGGTAACACGTTATTGGCATCTTGTTGGTTCTGCAGAAAGCCTTGTACGGAACCGGATAACATCTGGGAAAATGCGGGACAAAAACAAAAAGTTCAGATTCTGAAATCCCACACATAGGTAGATGATGGATTCCTATGCATTTATAAATATACCATAATATTCGGTACCTGGCGATGTACACACACAGAATGCAGTACAGCTGTAAGCTTTCTGTGGCGTGTGCAGCGAACCCAGCACACTCCTCCAGACACGCGTTGGGCCAAAGCACCCCTTACATCTCTTCGTTGGTGCCTTTAGAACCCAGAATATAAGTTGAACTGCTACTGATCGCTCCCCGCCGGTAGGGCGTCCCCGCCTCGCCCTCCAGCTGGCGGGGACCCCGCTAGTGCGCCGTCCCACGTCGCTTAATGCAATCGCGCTCCGCCGCCTCGCCTTTCCCAGACATATGGCGAGTGAATTATTTCATGCCGTAGCATGTCATTATCGTTCCGTATATTTCATGCAGTGGACACACTTGGGGTAGCGCTTGTCAGCTGACTGTCAGACGCAGGAATAATCACTATTTGTCAAACTCCGTGGAGTGACTGTCCTGACTTCAAAAGTTACTCCCAAAATAAATATGAAAGCAGCGTGCCCCCCACCCCCCAAACGAGCCAGGTTTCAAAGAATATCGTTTCTAATGGTTTTCCAAAACACTCGCTTGTGTTACTTGTATAAGCGGTGTAGTACTAATGGGACTGGATTTCTGACCAGAAGGGGACAGGTTTAAGTCCCAGGGGGGCTACTCTCTTTAGTACCCCCAAACAAATTATTTATAAATAAATTCATTACAAACCTGAACCGCAGTATTAAATGAACATGAATTGCTTCAGCAAATATAGATTTGCATAAACAGGTGTAATGGAAAAATAAGCAATTTGTAATTACCATATATATTTAAAAAAGGCCTGCTGACATATTACTAATGTAGTAGTTATTCTGGATAAGAGCACTGGCCAAATAACTTCATGCAAATGTTCCCTAACAATGTTTTTATTTGCCTTCATTGGCATGCACAGCGTGACCAGTTTTGATGCGGCCTTTAATACAGCGGAGTGGATAATTAACAAGGACATACAAAACAGAAAAACTCTGCTAGGCTGTGACTAGATTTCTGATCTCATTTTTCAAACTGGAGGACTTAGCAGTATCCTACATAAGTCTATTAAAGCATTTCACATCCGTTACCCATTGCCTGAATGAAGCACAACTCACTTGCAACCTTCGTCAAGCACATCAAAGGTGCAGCAATGAGTACATGGTCTAGATCCTCAACAACAAAAGGATATTAAGTTGTGCGTTCCGATCCCATCGTGCCACAATTGAAGAACAAATGTCATCTTGCCAAAATAAACCAAGGTAAAGTCTTTAACTTCCTATGCAACCAACACGCTTGCTTTCGCTATCTCGAAGAAGCCTCGCCACCGTGATATACTGCAAAAATGCTATTGGGCAATTGGCAATTGCAGTCAAAAGTAATTTCACAAACTGCAAGATTGCAGCCCTGGAATGATAACATACACTGCATGCATTTTTATTTTTCTTTCTTTCTTACACACCTCAGATAAAGGGATCAGGTCTATTTAGGAACAGAATCTGCTACAATACAGGAGGCCATTCAAAATACATTTTAAATAAATGAAACATCAGACCTAGAAAAGACAAAATGCAATAAAGCCTCATTAAGAAATCTGAGCATTTCACCAAAATGCATCTAAAAAAAAAAAATATTCAAAAGCTGCATTTTGGCTTAAGATAAATCACAGCCGCTGAACAGTGAGACAATTTTATTCCTTAGCGACATCAGCCTCAACTTTTAACATTCCTTTTGAAGTTGTGATTCAGTGACATAAGACACTTTATTTTGTTTGTTTAGCCTCTGACTGACAAGCTTTGTTTGGCGTGTCAGCTCCACCGTCAGGCCTGTATTGTTGCGATTACAAGCTTACATCAAAGTTAGTTTCCCCACCCTTCCAAACCCCATCCCCTGCCCTGCACTCTCCCCGTAGGCCTGTCGGCACTGACAGCTTGTACCCCTTGTATGTGACAGTGTGCGTTGGGGGGGGGGGGGGGGGGGTGATGCGGAGGGGGTGGGGCTCAGTCGAAAGCTCCCCAGGTCCTTCTTTTTGGCCCCGAGCATTAATGTTTTACTCTTTGTTGCAACCTGCCATGCGGAGGGAGATAAACTTGACGAGGGCTTCCACGAGCCTTCCAGGCCCGCACTGCTAATCTTGTCCCCCCACCCCCCCAATCCTCCCCCTCTGGTAGCAGCCTTCAGCTCGAGTCGCTAAATCCCTCCCTATCTCCCTCCCAGGCCCTCTGCCTCTTGCGTTTGAACAATTCCCACTTAGCAGGCCCTTGGATTTCAGCCCAAAACCACAAGTCTCACATTGACCGGTCAGGAAAGAAATAACCCCATGTTATAGATATTGATACAGAGTGATCCTTAGGCCAGTCTTTGTCTAATGCCGCCTTTCGCATTCGAGAAATCATGAAGACGGACACAAAGCGATCAAACGTGGCTCGGAACACACTGCTTCCGCCACCCCAGCACCACTGCTACACGTTTAAAATGCACGACTAAAAGCCCTGCTCCAAACCATCGGCGCGAAAACGTGATATGCACTATTTGACTTGATTGAATATTATCACAAGTACGATGTTAATCGTAATGAACACAGAACTTTCTTCTGGGTTAAAAAAAAATATATATATATCCCTTTAATCCTGCCATAGACACTTGTATTTGAGAGATTGTCAGCCTGCCTCTCAAGTCTGACGGCCTTCCCTTTCGCTGTCAAGCCAAGTCCTCAAATCTAATTTGAATGCTAATTATTTTGGTCAGTTTATAAACTATAGATCAGTCCGGCGCCTATTTTTTGAGGAGCTCGAAAGCAGCCCCCCCCCCCCCCCCCCCCCGCACCCCCCCCCCCCCCCCCCCCCCCCCTCCCCCCCCCCTCCCCCCTTTCCCTCCCCCCCTTCTACCCCCACTCCTCTTTCTCATTTTCTTTT
>JAODKM010000040.1:5484843-5505932 GCA_026780845.1 Petrocephalus sullivani
GAGTGGCGCCGCGGCGGGCGACTTTTGGTCGGCGCGGGGAGGCAACCCCCCCCCCCCCCCCCCCGAGAATTCGAATCACCTTGCCTTCCATCTTGGCTTCTTTCATTATACAACAGATGACCCATCAGATATTCCTCTTCTTCACTGGCTCATTTCTTGTTGCCAGCCATCAGCTTGGAAGAGAAGAAAAATAAAGCGGCCGTGTCTTTTTATCTTCATTCTGCCGTTTCTTCGGCCTCATTTCTGTCCCCCCTCCCCACCCCAGTTCGCTTGCCAGCTGCTTTCTGTGCTTTACCCAACGGATAGTGCCATGTCTTCAGAACTGACAATTCTCACTTGTTTTATTCTGACTCGGCCCACTCCCTTTATTCTTTTGAAATAATAAAAAAAAACCTCCTGCAATAAGGATGCCTTTGTGCTCAGATTACAAAAAAATGCACATTTTTATATCAATGGCCATAAAGAAAAAAACTACCTGGACAACGATTATGATCTCTCATGAAATATGATTTTCATTAAGCTTCTCTCCAACGTATAAAAACAACAGTAAATATTTCACCTCACCTATATTGCACAGATTCTGTTACAAGCCACACCAACAACTTTTTTTTCCTTTTTTTTTTTAAAGCTGCAGGCTGTTGTTCTGGAGCAGAATAACAAATTTTAAAAACTGAAAACAGTTTGCTTACTGACCTGAAATACCGCAGAATTTAAACTAAAATTAAAAGTGACAAAATACCAAGGTACTAGTGACCTTTCGATGAACACATGCTTACATGAGATACTTAACCGCTATCGTAGCCAATTAACAGAGGTTATGTAAAACATTTTCCCCCCTATAGCAAGTTTAATGCTGATGACATTGTTAATATCCACAAAGGACATTATCTTCTCAGAGAAAACACACCGAGATCCGTTTAACACAGTCCAACAGTAGTATAACCTCTTTCTACTGTTTAGCGTGCCGTGGAAAATTCAATCGAGGGCCGTGGCCCCTAGGCGAGGCCTATGGAGAATTTCTTTTTCCTAATGCCATTATCTCTCCTTTCTGGTGTCGGGGATGCATAAACAAAACAAAAAAAAAAAAAAAGTCATTGGAGGTACATTGTTCCTGATAATTACTCTCAGACCTCCAGATAAGGCCTCTACGTGACAGCATTCTAGGAAGGGCTACCCCTATGCCATGAACGCATTGTGTGCATTCAGCGGCCCTCATGGAGACCCAAGGCACCTACGGGGCGACATTTGGCCACAGAGCGTGCTTTGATTTCTTTTTGTTTAGATAAAGAACAATCTGCACCCTTTCATCTACCCTGATATATTTAAAGATGACATTCAGCCTCCCCCATTGTGTTGGCCGTGATAATGTACCAGGGCCGTTGTTCAGTGAGTAGGAGGACTTTGATGAAAGGTCTGCCCCCAGTATAAAGGTATTTATTAAAATGCAGGCAGTTCAGCACATTTCTAAGCAGAAGGGGGGGGGGGGGACCTGAACGAGCCAGTTAATCAAAAGTTAATTGTATAATTTTCATGCAGATGAGGGCCACGTGTATGCGAATCCCAGCCCTGCAATTATTTAAATAAATAAATAAAGAGGAACTATCAAAATGCACTGGGGCTCTGAGGCTGGTAAACAATCAGCTGAAGTTTAATTTGAGGTAAACAAAGTGAAGACACACGAGGGGTCTCAAAAGGAGAAACTAAGGTTAGATTAAAATTTGAAACGTTAGGCAAGGAGCAGCATTCGGGCCACGAACCTCACATGATTAATCGCTGCAAGCACCATTTGTAAATTACTAAATGTATGGGAAATGGACAGGACATTTATTGCAAAGCAAGGCTCCAAAATAAGAGAAATTAGTAGATTTTAGCCCATGTCCTGAATTGTCAAACATGCATTTATCAAGACATGGCACAAGTGAAGGCTTTTGGGGGTGACTCCCATCTGACATAGAACTACTTTCTGAAACAAAAGACCACAGTGAATTTGGAGAGATGTTCTGAGCCATTCATGCTTCACACAATTCAACTTTCTATACAAAACAAATAAAAAAAATATATATAGGTCTGTTAATACAGTAAATGCAGTAAAGCATTAACAAAGACAAGTATTTTTTTTTAAAGTTTATTTTAGCGACAGTAGAAAAACAAGTTTGAAATTCTCTAGAATATTGACTGGTTTATATATAAAAACCTGAGTATGATAATTACAAACACTATGAAACTACAAACACTAAGCTCTACGAAATGTACATCTAAAAACCTATCAAGCCTAAATTTTATAATTTGCAAAAAACTTACTGCATTAAAAAAAAATTGAATTTAACTAAACGGCAACTAAAAACTACCTTGAAAATAAGCAAAATGCAATTGTACGGGGGGGGGGGGTTTACAATGTAAATTACTGCAGAAAGGTTATAGATGAAAATCCCAATTTTTTAAATGCAAAAAATAAGCTTTAATTACGTGCCAATTTAGAGCTCTTTGATAATCTTCACATTCCCTTTAAGTGACTTTACTGATTAGTTTAGTAGTGTGCATGCAACTACAGATTAACAATACTGGTTTTGACAAGTCTTCCCCTGTGCGACCACATATCATGATTCATAGCCCCAATGCACTATTCTATTAGGGTGAATTTAGTCTACGGGGCTTTGCTTGAAATGAATTCTCATTTTTATGTCAGCCTCCTGCAGTTCTTAATTTTTAATATCTACTGTGAAATTACATTTTTAAAAAATCTCTCAAAAGTCACTAGGAAAAAAAATGAATGCCAAAGTTTAACCATGGTCTAATTAGAAAATTGTGAATCTTATCAATGTCAAAGCAAAGGTTTTCATCTCTTTTTAAACTGGTATTAAGCATGGACCATGCCTGAATTGAGAATTTCCTACCCAGGTATTTGGAGAGGTTGGCCAGGATTAAAAGCCTTGTTACTTACGTAAAACACATTTTCAAAAATATATATATATATAGAATATCCAGTGCTCTTTAAAAAAAAAGGTAAAAAAAATTACAGCCATTTTTTATAGCCCCTTAAATTTTTCCCTTTTGCAAGTGAATTTTACTGGCAGCTGACAATTACATACATTCAATGCTACTGTAATGCTGCTTTTTTTAAAAAGTAAAAATCTACCAATACATATATACAAAAGCCAAAAGATAAAAGCATCTGAAAGCGCAGCAATGAAAGCAGTCACAGCCAAAGGATGCTTGCATGCAAGCATAAAAAAAAATATATATATATTAAACGAAAAGCGGAACCTCAGATCAAAAAGGTCACTTTCGCCTTGTGCTTCTCACTGGTCTGGCTTCTGTGACACTCTGGGCCTCAGGCTTTGTTGGGGACTTTCTTCCACGGGCTGCACTTTTCACTTTGCCTCCATCTGCCAAAAAGGAGGCCCGAAATGCATTAGACACTCCCGTTGGGTTTAATTACCTTATCAGCCCATTTGGTGACAAAATACTTTGGTCTTAATGAGATCATTCATAGACAGGACTACATGCCTTTAAAAGATCCACTAGGGCTGCTGAGAAAACTACAAATCCAGTAAACAGAAGAATGTATAATGAAATGACTGCAGTGGGTTGGTGCCCCTGCCTGGGTTATTCCCTGCCTTGTGTCCATAGCTTCTGGGATATGCTTCGGACCCCATCCACCCTGCATAGGATTAAGTGGGTATGGAAAGAGGGTGGAACACCCTATTAGCTACTCACCACTCTGTTCTTTTATCCTGGCGTTCCCTCTGGCTGGCCGTTTTCCTTGGGATACAGGTTCTGGTTCCACATCCTGCACCACCCTTTTCCTGCCCCTTCCAGCAGGCATTGGGGTTTCACCCTTTTGTGATCCTTCGAGCTTTTCTGCAGTTTTCACCGCCATCTTCAGAGGGCCTCTCTGTCCCCGAGCTGGACTTGCCGTTGGTTTATTCTCTTCTATGCAAGCAGCCTTGCCTCTTGCCCTCTTTGTGGTTGAAAGTCTACTCGGGGATGTCGCAGAGCCCTCACCCAAAGGCCCGACTGGCTCATTGCGCGCAGCCTTTTGCCTTGTGCCCCTTTTCACGGAAGTAACATCCTTAGCCGCAGGTTCGTTAACTTTTGCCTTTTTCGACGGAGGTGCAGTTTCCTCAGACAGTATAACACTGCGCTGCTCAGCTAGAGCATGCTTTACAAACTCTGAGCTTCGTCTTTTCACCCCTCTTCCTCGACGGGGCTTTGACGACGGTTCAGTGGTTTTTTCAGCTGGGATGTCCACAATTTCTCCACCAGAACTTTTTTTAGAGCCTGGCAACTCTGTTACATCTTTGCTGTCAGCCATCTCCAAATTCCACTTTATGGTTTTCTTTGAAACAACCCTTTTCACCTCTGCATTGATGGCAATCGTTTGTTTCACCGCTTCTGGTTTATCATCAGCTTTGTTGGCTTCACAATATTGGGAGGCGGCTTTTCCTCTTCTCGTTGCATTCTTTTTATTTTCAACGACAAGGTTATCCAATGTTGGGGATTCCTTTAGCAGAACCACGGATTCTACCTCGGAAGGTGCAGGACCAATAACATGAATGGTTACAGTGTCCACAATTGGATTATTTTTGCGCGACCCTCTGGTGTTCCTGATGGACTTTATCCCAGTGTCAATGGAGGATGCAGGTTGGACAAGATTCTCTTCCTGAGGCACTTTCTGAGTATTCTGAACTTTCCTTCCACGACCAGGTTTTGATGAGTGGACAGAAGGAGAAGCAGTCACCGTGGCAGTATCAGAGGGGCCACCCCGGCGCGTCCTTTTAGTTGGCAACACAGCGGGTCTCAGCTGCTCTTCCTCCTTCACAAGGGTCTTTGTCTTCCTCCCACGTTGAGGCTTCACCATTAGACTTGCTGGCTCTTCAGCTACAGTAACCAAATTGGTTTCTTTTTCTAAAACCTTTTTCAAACTTTCTAAAGCAGTATTATCGTTCTCATCAGATTTAGTCTTCTTTCCCCTTTTTGGTTTTGTCACTTGGGATGAAGACACAAGCTCCTGGCCATGACCATCCACTCCCTTGGTGCGGCTCAGAAGCTCCATTTTGATGCTTTGTATTTCAACAGCGGCCTTCATATTGTCATTCTTATCTGCCGCCTGCATTGCTGGTCTCCCCCTAACAGCTTTTCTGATGGAAGTAGTAGTTTTAGGAACCTTTGTAGCCTTACTGCCCTGTCTGGCTTTAGCAGAAGACTCAACCCGAGCTCCCTGCTCTGTAATTTCCTGCTCTGCATGCATCATTTCATTGCTCTCTTTTGGTCCGCCAGCTCTGCCTCTACTCAGATTTTCATCCACCTTGCCCTCTGTGGCTCCTGGCACAAGTTTTGCTCTTCTTCCTCGCGTGGTTTTAACTGAAATCGCAACAGCAGGTGTAAGAACCTCTTCCCTTGGAGGGGCGGGCAGGCCTTGACGGGTCTGCCTGCCTCTTTTTGATTTGACCTGTGGAACATTTGGCTCAGCAGCTCTTACTGCTGGATCATGTTTTGAGTCAGCAGATTTATCTTCAGCTGGAACGTCTCCTTTTTTACGTCCTCTAAGAGGTTTTTTAGATGACTTGCTTTGGCTTTCAGGCAACTCCAAAGGTTCCTCAAAGGCCACCTTTGCTTCTGGAAATAAGAGTCAGTTTTAGACTTTATAGCATTAGCTACATTATTTCAGATTTGCTACACAAATTCTGAGTTTACAAAGAACCCATTAACAGTGGTGCCAGACATGATTTGTAATAGGGCTGGGCAATAGCTATAAAAACACTATTTTAATATAAAAATATTTAGTTAAGTCATCCAAACTAAAACCATTATGCATAGACTAATAAAAAGGTCGTCAGCACACCAGACAAGCCCTTAGAACTGATAGACTCGTCAGTCAAAAAATTCAGTCCCTATAGGATCTCATGCAGTTTGTAATTGTTACAGCCAAAAACCCAGCAGTTGTTTTTCTCCCCCATCCAAAAATGATTACTAGTCATATAGTGACATGCAAATAGGGGGCTTTTCCACTGCCCGAAGTTTGGTACTTTCGGTATGGTACTTTCGCTTTTCCATTGACTTCTGGTCGAACACCAGTACCAAAAAGCCAAGTACCGAAAGTGCCAAACCAGTTGGGGTACTTTTCGTACTTTCTGTACTTTGGGGCGTAACCCAAAGCTAACTACTGCAGCACGGTACTGGAGAGTGTCCAGATATAGCGATGTGATTTTGTTGTAATAAATATAAAAAATTTATAAGGTAGTTAAAATAAAAAAAAGTTAAAATTCTCACAAACCTGTCTAGGAGCGATTTAAATAGCAAGGGTGAGGATAATTATGATAGTCTCTGAGAACGCATGCTGCGCCCAAGCAAAAGCAGCGGAGGTAAGCTTTAAACTGATTTTAAAAACATATTTTGGATATAAATATAATCTGTGCAAGGAATAATCATTAAAATTGCAAAGTTAGCCAAGCCTTTCCCTATGCCAAAGTACAAATGTCTTAGCAAAACATTAACCCCCTTGCGCTATCCATAATGTCCGTAAAAAAAAAAACGGAAGAAAAAGTCTTAATGCAACTCAATAGCGACGCAAGAACTGCATGTGCATAACAGGCGATGTTAGATTTAATGTCCAACATTCAAATTCAGTACGAAATGCCCCGCTTCACGTTGTGTTTTTATTCAGCACCGGTACCAATTTTTACGGAAGTGGAAAAGCATTTTGGCAAAAGAAACATGGTGCTGCGCGGTGTGCCGTGCCGTTGTCACTCATGGGCTGTTCCCAAAGATGTAATTTAGCGCCGGTAACAGCCTGTGTAAAACCAACACAAAGGAAGTACCGAAAGTACCAAACTTTGTGCGGTGAAAGAACCCCCTATACATTTATTCCCAATCATCATACCACACATTCACATTTAATTTTTCCTTTTCCTGAAATTAAGGAGTGAAGTGAAGGTGATTAATTGTCATTGACGATGCATCACAGCATGAAACAATGAAATGTGTCCTCTGCTTATGACACAGCAGGGGGCAGCTACTAGAGCCCCCGGGGAGCAGTGCTTAGGGACGGTACCATGCTACCTTAGCGGTAGTTGCGGGTCAGGGACTCGAACCGGCAATCTTTCAATTACGAGGTTGTGCCCCTAAATCACTACATCACCTGCCTGCCCCAAAACACGAATGACATAAGTAATTTATACATACACATACAATCTTAATGAGGACTGTCCATTCACATTTTTATGGGAAGAACCCTAGTCCCAGTCACGACACCCTTAACTCCTACCCAGCCCTAACCTTAACCATAAGTAACCAAACCATACAAGACTTTTGGCATTTTTGATTGCATTCAAATAGTGCTGGGCGGTATACTGGTTCATACCGAAAACCGGTATTTATTTTTGTTATGATATGGATTTCTCTTATACTGTAAGACCGGTTTAAAGAACCTGAACATCCGGAACATGATGCAGCGGAAACCGTTTAGGGGGGACCGTTTTTACTGGTACACCATTGAACATGCATGCAACGGATTAACTGCGTTATAATGCGTTCGATTATTCCAACGAAGTCCGAGGTGCGACACGAACACGCTGTTATTGTCGTGCTCTGAGCATGAAAGCTCATGGAAAGACATTTCCTTCACATAAAAGACAGCGTGCGATTACATTCATAACTAGTAATACATTTAATAACAGTTTGAAATATCTATAAACTAGAGAAGCAGTAAAGCACTTATTGACTGTGCAAGTTGCCACGTTGAAATGACGTCACAGGGAATCTCGTACAAATCCAACTTCAACCTTGGAAAAGGGGCGTGTTTCCAGAAAGATAAACGAATGCAGGATTAGGGTTACTGAGCCATAAATGGCATGTTGCGGTTAAGGTCCAAGTCAGAGGTACCTTAAGTTATTCTCCTTACTTTGGTCTTTTGTGGAAGCGCTAAGGGAACTTTAAGGAATTGCTTATGTATAAGACCAAGATAAGGAGAAGAACTGTATAAGAAAAATCCATGACAAAAATAAAATACCAGTTTTCAATATGAACCGGTATACCGCCCAGCACTAGTATTTAGTTTGTTTATATGTAGGATAAACATTTGTCAGCTTAATATTTACTGAACACTGACTTGGAACATAAGTGTAAACTTTAATATAAATGGGGTGACCAGATAATCCATATCATCCTGGAAACTGAGCTAGGACAGGATATGTAAACTACCATTTCAATTAAAAAGAACCGGATTTCACTTTTCTTGCTGTGTGCTGATTGATCATTAAAGGAGACTGACCAATGTGTCACTATTGTTAAACAGCTGGACGAGTCTTTCAATCAAGAAAACAAACCCGTCAAAGCACAAGTAGAAATTAACTATTAGCCAAGCAAAGGAATCTTTCAGGTTTAAAGTAGTTTGTAAAACGTGAAGTAGCTCAAAGCGTCCGGGATGACATGGATTATCTGGCCACCCCATTTATATTTAAGTTTACACTTATGTTCCAAGTCAGTGTTCAATAAATATTAAGCTGAGAAGTGTTTCTTATTAGTGTGATATTTTACCATGCAATTAGAGAAGACGACGTCCAAATATTGGGCAAAAAAATTTAACAATTCGGCAGCATATAATTGGCCACGGGCTGACCCTGACTTCTAAATATCGGCACTGGCTATAGAAAACACCCATATCGGTCGACCTCTTGTGAGGACCAGGTAAGCTACGTTTTTTTTTTTTGTAGATTTGCTAAACTTGTGAGGTCCTTCATTCCTCAAAAGTATAGAAAAACAAGGAACACACACACAAACAAAAAGGAAATACGGTCTTTCTATTGCAGTTAGTTGCTGGTTAACACATTCACCCAAGTGTGGCTGGGAGTTATTCCAACCTCTGGCGTCTGCTTGCTTTTCGTTAATTTCTGCGATTTCAGAATCTTGAAATCCTAGAGGGACTGAAATTGTCAATAGTTCTTTATGCCTATATATAGTTTTGGCTATAGCCAGTGAAGACCGCTCCCATGAATAAATGAAAGGAACTGCAAAGAAGGACTTTGTACCTAGAATATTATGGCTGTTGGCAATTTCCTTATCTTACAAGGGGATTAACAATTGCAAGCACTTATGTTGTTTGACCAAAGTTGGGAAGCTAGAAATTCCCACCAGGAAGTTGCACTTGAATAGCTAACTAGAAGATAGAAGTTGGTGATGTGACAAATTTGAACTACCCAACAAGTTGTCTGAACAAGCCATTCTTGTGAGACACTGCACTATAGTTTTTTTTTTTTTACTGCATCTAAAACGCTGGCTAGAAGGCCAACCTGGAAGTCAATCATAAATCCTTGTCATCTTGCTTTGTGTGTAGCCTAAGCCAACCACCATCACAAATGTGATAATCGGTCACTGCAAGATGTCGACACCAGGTTACTTATCTGAATCGCCAATTACCAATATCATTATATTGCCCAGCACTACTTTAGTTTAAACTATACTTGCTATAAATTGACCCACAACAGCACACCAAAAAAAAAAAAAAAAAAAAAAAGACACCAAACAGAAATGTACTCACCAGCATGGGTTACCGTTTCGCCTTTCACTGAAGGTAATGGATTGGCACAAACCTTTGAAGGGGAGTAAAATTAGTTTGAGCTTGTAATGAACTATAAATATAAAATTACAGCACCATCAACAGTGCACACTGAACATAACACTGTTTAAAACTTGTTTTAAGTACAACAAAATTACCCTTACTTGAGAGATTTCACACTTCCTGGCAACTGATACATCTTCTGGTTCTTGCATAAGCTCCAGCAACCCAGTATAATCCTCAACTGCAATGGTTCCTCTTAGCCTTGGTGACTTCATGAGTTTGGCAATTCCAAATTTGTTTTCAACTGGCTTCCCTTTTTGTTTGGGGGTCAGCATTATTCTCTTCAATCCAACCATGTCCTCAACAGGTTCATTCTTCTGCTTGGGAGTCAGCATCATTCTCTTCAATCCAACCATGTCTTCAACAGGTTCATTCTTTTGCTTGGGAGTCCGCATTATCCTCTTCAATCCAACCATGTCTTCAACAGGTTCATTCTTTTGCTTGGGAGTCCGCATTATTCTCCTCAATCCAACCATATCTTCAACAGGTTCATTCTTCTGCTTGGGAGTCCGCATCAGTCGCTTCACACCAGTTGTACAAACTTGTGGCACAGGTTTCTTCTTGGGAGTTATCGCTCTCTGAACTCCAACCATGTCTTTAGGGGTCTTCAGCAGCTCCTTTACACCAATTAAACTCACTTCTTCAGATAAGTTTGGCTGCTTGGGTGTTTTCAATAATCTTTTAATGCCTGTAAGAACTTCCTTCTGCATGACCTTCTGTTTTGGAGTTTTCAGAAGTCTCTTAACTCCTGTTAAAGGCATCGCTGGTTCAGGCTTTTGTTTCGGGGTTTTTACTATACTGTCCAGGACTAGACCCTGTTGCTCAATATGTTCAGAAGGGACCACATCTGAAGTTGCCTTCTGCTGTACAGAATCACTGGATGTAAAGCTACACTCCTGATCATCTGTGAGGAGCCTGACAACTGCTTCACTATTGTAACGTCCTCGTTTTATAGCGCTGGCAACATTTAATGGTGAGACTACCATTTCTCCTGCAAACAAAGTACAGTTCCACAGTATCAATAACCAAAAATGCGTTACTAAATGACTTCACATATTCTGTAAGATTATACATAAATCAAGACATTTTCTAATGTAAGCCATTTACATTATCCTCAATATTCCAACACTGATGGTTGGTTTAAAAAATAAATCTCTTACTTTTAATTCATCATCTCAGAACTATAACACTACAGACTAAACCAGATGTATTCAGGCCACAATACCAAATCTAATTGCCTACCTGTTTCCTCAGGGGTGTTTATTACAGAAGCTTCAGACAAAGGGACATCTCGCGGAGTTTTTGGGGTATGAGGCCCATGACTTTTGGCCTTCTGTGTTGCATTCACAGGGGTACGGAATATCTCTGCAATGCCTGTGAATGGAAATTACAAGAACCTCTACAAGTCACCAAGACACTTTAAATAGTATAAAACACCCAAATCTAATAGCTACAAAACACACACACACACACACACACACACACACACACAAGCTGTCAAAATACACACCTGTTAAGTCTTCATTCATATTCATGCTTTCCTTCGTCGGTGCAGTGTTGCGGACGAGCTTCGGGGCACAGCCCCTAAGCAGTACGGATTTGGCATGGGCTTTCCCAACAACGATCGTAGCTGGCGATTCAGCATGTCCGGTACTGAAATGTCCTTTAAGTTTATGGACAGGAGTCTTGGGGGGCTGGGGACAAATAGTTAAAGGGATAATGTATCATGAGAATGCAGTCATAAAAATCAAGGCACCAATTTTTGGCTACAATATTTAGAAGCCTCCAAAATGCAACTTCAAACGTCTTACCTTTGGTTTCTGTTTCACAGTTTTGACAGCTTTTCCTCTTGTGATTCGTTTCTTGGCTGTGATTTCAGTCTGGGCTTTGGTGGTGCCAAATTTAACAATATCAGCCCAGGAACTTATTACTGTATAAGAAAACACAGATTGTTAGAAATAATTAACATAAGATACTTAACATGCAAAGAAAACTAGCTGGCATTATACTATTAAACACCTTACAAACCTTTCAAATTGGCCTGAGAAGCTCCACTTCGCCTTAAACGAATTAATTCAAGAGCACTCCTTCTCGCACTTTTGGGAGTCGCCTTTGCAGACTTAAGTGTCGCCTTCCTCAGCAGAACAGATGGAGTTACACAACCGGAAGCAAAACTTTCTGGAGCTGCAGTATCGTGATCAGCTACAGGTGAAGGAGTTTCAATTCGTGATACTGAAAACCTGCCTCGTACCATGGGCGTTTGGCCTGCTGAGGAATCATATAAGGACCTTGTTTCAGCAGACAGAGATTCTCCTTCAGGAGAGGTGGTCTTGGGCGAAGATTTTGGACCAGCAGAAGACGACTTTCTCCCACGTGGTGTACCAGTCGTACCCAAGGACTTTCTCCCACATGGAGTACCAGTTATGCCCAAAACAGGAGTCTGGAGCTGAGAGGTAGGGGACTTCAAGTCTTCTGACATCAAAGGGTTCTCTTTGGAGAAGGACCCGCGTCTACTCAAACACTGACTGACAGTTTCAGAAGGAGACTTCCGGCCTGGAGATTTCTTAGGCTTGGTTTCCTTGGACGGCGTATCAGGTTTCACCTTGGGGGATTTGATCTTTGCTGGACACGGAGATTTACCCTTTGCAGCAGGTGTTTTCTTAGCAGGAGAAGGGGTTCCAACTTTGGGAGAAGCTCCCTTCCTTGGGCTTGTAGCCTTTGGACTTTTTGAACTTGCCTGTTCAGAAGGCAGCTCCTGTGAGGTTCAGAAAGTTTGGCAGTGAATAAAACATTCACATTGTTCAATTTGGTAGGTGAAAAATACACATAGCAGCAGTAAGAACTCACCTGGATCAAACCAATAATAGATGCTCTTCTTAAGACAGGGTGTTGTTTTTTCAATACAGACAGGCTGCGTCGCCCCGGCGTGGCCCCTTTGCGCAGGGGGGAGTTTGGAGGGAGCCGCTTGTCAAACAGCTCCGGACTCAGCTGGCCACCAAATGACACTCTCTTCCTTTTCATCAAAGGTACAGCCAAATCTCCGTCAAGGTCCTCATTCTTGCGTTTCTTATAGTGGCCTAACTGAGCAACTAGAAAGACAAATATTCAAAGTAGAACTTAAACCTAAAAGTTTAACTACTATAATAACTGTAGTTCACAAGTGTCAAACTCCAGTCCTGGAGGGCCGGTATCCTGTGTAGTTTAGTTCTTTCCCTGTTCCACCACAATTGATTGAGCGGAAGAGCTGTGTGGTAATTAGCACAAGGAGCTGTGAGGAGCTGAATCAGGTGTCTTAAACGAGGGTAACCCCAAAAATGTGCAGGGCTCCGGCCCTCCAGGCCTGGAGTTTGACACCCCAGCTGTAGTTAAATCCACATGAGCAAGACCAGCAAATATAACAAAAGAACAACTCCACATACATAAGTATTCTTTGTGCTGAATGTGTATCAGTAAAAGGTTTCAAACTGCAAGCATAGAAAGGAATAATCATACATGAGTGGGCACCAGTTTAAAAAAAAAAAAGATTTAATCTTCAGCCATTTCTAGCATGCAGCCTCATCTCTGGGACTGACTATTTAAATGTTATGCTGGCTCTGAGAGTGTGGAGTTTCTCTCCCTCATATCATGCAAATTTCCTACAGATACTGGGAGTTTCTCCCACAGCCAAAAATTGGCTAATTGGCATTTTTGGTTCGTCTTAAATGTGCAATTGGGCAAGTACCCTGGGATGAACAGGCAAACTCTTCAGAGCACACCCATGCCCAGAGGTCTATGCTGCCTGGGATATGCAACAGCTTTTCACAACACTGCATTGGTTAAGTGATTGTGCAATGAATAGCGAATATACTTTGTATTTTTCACAACAAGCATAACACATATCAAGTAAAACAGTCAACTGTTTACCTTCATTTTCCCCACAAGATGGCGCTGCCGTTTCAAGTACGCTTGAAGTCCTCGGTGAACTCCTGATCCTGGAAACTTCTTTAGCTTTTGGGGACTTAACCCTAACTGACTCTTTGTTTTTCTTCTCAGTTTGAGTTGGTGTACAGACAAAAGGACGACCTGGTAAGTGAGGCCCACCTTCTACTGCTGGTGTTGAAGCTGGAGAACGAGCTTCCTTGCTTCGCCTTGTTTTAGGCACTACAAACATACTGACAGTACAACCTTCCAGCACAGAAGATCCCTGAGAAAGGACCTGTTCAGCTACTTCTTCAGCGGTGAATTTTTTAGGTGTTCGGATATGATTTTTCTTCTCAGACCCAGGAGTCAGCTGATCCTCAGAGACTGCAACTTTCAGGTGCTTTGCAGGAGACTTCATCGAACGTCTGACTTTTGGTGTAACCTGAATCGGAGTCACAACTTGAACAGCATCTTCCAACTTCTGAGTGGGACTTGCCAACTCATCCCTCTCTGGTGTTCTGATCTTTATACTTCTTCGTCCAGATTTAGGGGTTACAATAGCACCAGAGGCACTGTCAAGTATATCTGACGTCTTATTTTGAGGAACCACATCTGTTTTGGAGTTGCGTCTTGAACGTGGAGTCTTGGCTTGTTCAGATTTCCGTGGCAACTTCTCAGAAAGACTTTGCTTTGTCATCTGATAAAGTTCACTGAACGGCGAAAGAGCCTCTTTTTCACTCGACTTGCTTTGGTCCAGGCTGGTACTAAAGGCCTCCTTTTCCACAGCTTCAATACAGTCACCCATACTGGAAAGCACCGCATTTGTCCCATCTTTCAAACAAGTTTGTTCTACACAGGGAAAAAAAAAAAAACCCACACATACAAATAGATAAATCAGCAGAATTCACATATCCACTACCTAATTAAGCTTTTAATATCCTTGGGTATTGAATGACTTTCCACTTCATATACAGACAATAGTTTGATGCATGCAGCACAAATTTAATACACACCAACAGCACATATAACACCAAGTTCACCACAAAGTGATGAATACTAATACATTATAACAAATGCAATATTTTCTGGGTGCCCTGTGCACAAACCTGGAACTTGTGGGTATTTTCCTTTGTCTCCTGACACCAATACATCAGCCTCTCTCACCTGATGCTCCTGCAGAACCTTAACACAGACATATTAAGGCAAAGGGAACAATGCGAGACATGAGTAAGCTTACAGCTGTAAATTATTCTGAATTTTGCATTCTGCTACCAGAGACGTGGTATGCATTGCACCTTTATTTTTTATGCCAGGTCCCAGAACTAACACAGAAGTATTGATATTGTTCATAATGCAACACGGCTTCAGAACAAGCACAAAAAGCAGGCATGCTTCTAAGACAATGAGAAAATTACTAGGGATGTCCCGATCAGGTTTTTTTGCCCTCGAGTCCAAGTCATTTGATTTTGAGTATCTACCAATACCGAGTCCCGATCCGATACTTGTATAATACATAAAAAAGAAAGAAGAGCGAAGAAAGATCCAGGATGTTCCTTTTTTTTATTTAATTCACCTTATTTTAACATTCAAACAACTCTATTAAACAGAGCACTTCTGTGAGGTAGCTTGAACAATCAAGTAATAGCAAATTCTTCACTTTTGGACTTTAGTGCAACAGGAAATATAAAAGTCTAATATAAAAACAAATAGTACCTCAACTTAATATACCATTTAACCAATAGCATCTCTGCAACATAGTGATGTCATGCACCACACGTTACTGTTTCTGTGTGGAGTAAAGAGGTCTAACTCTGTGCCACTGCATAACTATATATGTGTTTAAAAATAATGAGAATATATACACATATATATCCGAGTCCTGATCGGGAGGTAACGTCCAATTCCGATCGAGTCTGAAATTACGTGATCGGGCCCGATATCCGATCACGTGATCGGATCTGGACATCCCTAAAAATTACCTGCAGGGTTTCACTTTTCCGTTTGGCAGGTGGTAAGCTTTTCTTTGGAGTTGGCTCTGGGGGACACTCAAACCTGGAATTAGGCAAAAGAAAATGTAAATGCTGGAAAACTTCCTTAGATAAACTTAGCAAATCTGCCAAATTAAAAAAGAAAACCTGAAGGCATATTACTCAGCCAGACTTCACGTGGTAACCCGGGGCTACCAAAGATGGAGGCTCTGATATATAAATACCACGCCAAGAAGCCCAGGAGGATATCAGTGATTGTAATGGGCAATACAATAAACCAAAGTAGCAGCAGATGCCTTTGAGGAGGGCGACAAGACGAGAAGCACCATCAGCTATTTACCCAGATGAGAAATGAGAAAACAAGCTAAGCAGCCTGGAAGCATCGGACAAAAACAAAAACCAGCTAACCCAAAAGTTTTGATTGTAAATCAACACTTTAGGACGGTCTACCGTACAACCAAAAGGTGGTCTCTAGAACAGACACGTCATTGTTTCACAATGAGGGGGATGCGATGCACACACTACATCTCAGGTAAAACATTTAATTACCGTTTACTTACACAAATCTGCACATCAGGGTAAGTATGACTATGCAAGCAAATGTCCCCTAGGAATGACAATTTGATAAGTGATAGGCAGACATGAACACGCACTCACCTGAAGGAACGATCAATGATAGTGATTAAGTCTCCGTGTTTCAAACGTTCAGACTGCTGCACAGCCTTTCCGTTTATAAGAGTTGGATTAACCAAGCTGAGATTTGTTAAAATGACCTGGGGGAGGGGAGAGAGGAAGAGAAAGTCTGGGTCACCCTAGCTGGTGACACGGGGCATACCATTAATGTGACTGAGCCCAAAGGATACCTCTTTGTTTTCATTTAACTCAAGGCGGCAGTGCTCCTTGGACACCTGCGGCAGCTGGATCCTGATGTCACACTCGGGCTTCCTGCAAAGCACATGCAGATTCCCTCAGGTGGTACCAGAGAAGGCATGCCAGGCCATAAAGGAAGGGGAAGGGGTTCAGGGGGCAGCGGGCAGACTCCTCACCTGCCAAACAAGCATGCTGCCGTGAGGGGGAACTCGGTGCCATCTCCTCCGCTTCTTTTTATCACCACTATCTTCCCATGAAGAGGCATGTCGTGCTTCACTTACCTGGCCTTAACAGGAGGATAGAGAAACCCTGCCGTCACTACCTGGGTTACTGGATTAAGTCAAACTACTAGTTTATCCAGTGAGCAGCACATCACCGAGAAGCCCACACGGATGCTGCAAACAGGAGTGGTCGGCCCGTCTGGCCAAACAGCATAACTAGTGCTGGTCCTAAGTTACTCGCACGTGCTCACCAGCTTCAGGCCGAGAATGAGTCTTACACCGGCCCTCACCTCCGTTACACCTACCAACCCCCGGCCAGAGGCAACCCAGGTTAACCCCAGCGAAGAGAGTCGGCTTCTGATTAAGGAACTCGCTGTAATGCACCTGTAATGTTCCTCAGCCATACTAGTTAGCCAACTAGTTAAGGTGGCTGAACGGTAAAAGCTTAACCACAAACGCCGTACTCTCGGAATACCTCGCCGGGGCATTTCGGTGCGGGCAGCCGGCCATATTCACACGCGGGAAATCAGCAGTGTGGCCAGCTGCCCGAAATCAGTCCGACAACGCGGCTCACACGCTTCGCAGCGGCGCCGAGACACGTTTCCGCGCAGACTAAGCGCACGGCGCCGCGGACAATAGCACGCCGGACGCTTCGCCTCTAACGCCGCCTTTATTCGGCGCGGTTATATCGGCGTTATCGTGCGCGCGGCAAATCGGCGGGAAGGCCTCGCGGACAGCGCGAGCCAGCATCATTTAAATCTCCGATAATTCGACAAGACCTACCTGCGGACTATCTTTCAAAAAGTTGTTTTATTTTTTTTGTTAAAATGACGCGTTTTCCATCGACGTCTAGATCTCAGCGCTCATCCGAAGTAAAAAAATGTAACAAAAACAAGTTGCATTTAGACTACAGTGGTCCTCCCAATTGGGCTATTCCCTAAAGCTACAGGGTAAGGCGGCCAAACAAGTGAAAGGGCTCTGACATGTGCGCGGGCATCTACGCCCACGTATCCCTCCGCCGCACCTCGCTAATACTCCCCGAATCAACGTGATTACAGTCACTAAAATACATATAAATAACTAACGCACAAGGTAAATGTGGGAAAATGTCTGTAACGGATGGCTCTCGAAATATTTTATATAGGACAGGTGTTGAATGAATGGGACTATCTTGTTTTAAAACTCGCGGAGCGGCATTAAGGCGAAGAACTGGTCGTTTGAAATTCCGCGCGAAGAGTGGCGATTGGGTGCAATTATAATTTATGCAATGAAGTGGGCGGGGACGATCGCCTCTGCCGGGCCCGGCGAATCGGATTGGAGCTGAATGGGGGCCGCGAGGAAGCTGGGTCACGTGATTCACTGTGGTTGGGCTTCGGTGAACAGGAAATTGCATTATGTGTTATCAATTTTTAAAAAACGTGCCATTTAAAGTATTTTATTCAGTGTTATATATTTTTTATCATGTTATATAATATATTTTCGCCATTAGATCCTAGTGCTAAACTGTCAATTATTTGTTTATTTATTTATTTAAACACGTGGTTTCGAAACGAAGAAAATCTTTTCTTGTTTTTACTTGCCAAAAGACAGTATCGGATCAGGCTAAATGCAATGACGTCTTTTTAAAACTAACTCCTTACGTCGCCTATTAGATGTCTAATACATTTTGCCTGTGAGAAGATAGCTATTTTCCTGTCGGAAAAAAAGGTTCCCGAAAACAGAGTGCAATGAACAGGAACACTGAAAAATGTCTCACAGCAAATAAAAGCGTTTTTCTCCAATGTATTTAATATTGCATGTACAAAGACACTGTAAATCTAATTACATCCGATGACAACATAAAAAATGAGCAAATAAAATAGTAGAGATCTTGCTGCAGCCAAAATCAGCAATGCAAAATAATATCTGAAATATGACCGTAATCTGGAACCGACATCAGCTTTGCGTTGGTTACCAGGTACAGTGAGCGTCTCTTAGAAAGTACATCTTTTCAGGAATGTAAAAAAAGAACTTATCAAAGCTGAGTTAAGTCAGCGGCGTATAGGTACCCCTATTCATAATCCATAGTATGAACTAAAAAAATACCACTTCTATGAACTGTAGCATTTTGTCGCCCGCATTTCGTTCATTTGGAATAAGAATACCAGCAAACTGTAAAATTCGTTTAGAAAAACAAACGGCTTTATGAAGAGGGGCTGGCACGGAGCGCTCATAAAAGCGTTTATTCCTTGTGCTATATCATGTTTATGCTAGTTCTTGTGCATCTCCTCCGGTAAATTTGCTGTAATAAATGACATAATTCAGCTCCCGCCTTCCTGCTACAAACGCTTGTATCCGCTGAAGTCACTCGGTGACCATTATCGCTTGATCAGAAACTTATTTTCCAACCAACTGCGGGCATTGCTTCATGCGAACACACAAATGTTAACGCAAACACAACGGTTTAGAAATATAGATGCACCTAGAAACTGCACAACTATAATTCTGGCTGCCTTGCATTATAATAAAATATGTACAAATTAACATTTCCATAAATAAAGGTTCCATTTTCGTGCTGAGGAGATCCATCCGTATGTACAGTTAACACACTTAAGTGTCCTACTAACTGTAAATGTAACATTCTTAAACGGTTTTAAATATCTCTGCTTACCTACAGCGCAGATCCTCTGCGCTTACATTTTATCCTTACTGTTGCTTTTACTCTAGTGTGTACAGAAAGGTTCACTAACTGAAAATTCATAACTATGTTCTACATTTAATCAGAATTTATATCGAAATAAAAAATTATCAACCAGGAAAGGGAATGGCGTTGCTTATGTTTGGCATTGAAACAAAATGCCCCAAATCTTTCCTTTTCAAGCAAACATAATCTCCCAACTCAATAATTAGCCCCTACACAAATAAAATTGTTTACAGAAAAAAATTAAAAATGCAGTATTATGTTGTGTTCAACCGTAAATAAATACATTTACAATACCTACATCATAAATATTACAGTTGTAGTAAATATACTTTGAAATAAATCGGGCATAACCAAATTCTAAAGGTGAAATTAAAGCATGATAAACAAAACAAACACACAGTGAAAGCAAATAGTAATGTTTTATACAAAGACTACAGTGACAGGCTGGATAATGACTGCAATGCAAAATAATTAACATAATATAACATTTACATTTTCAAAATTTTTTTGCTTTTACAATTTTCATCAATTGAACAACATAAGTAGGCCTATAACACAGTATGATACAATTTGTAATGCATAAGGTACATTAAGGACAAGTGCATAGCAAAATATATGATCATTTAATCCAGTTAAGAAAAAATACATCTTGACCAACCGGCATTTTTTTAATTAACAAAAAAAACAACTCAAGGGGTTTAAGGCAAATTCCTTCATTTGAAATTGGCATAGTCAGAGAAAATGTCAACAAAGTCTTGTACCACTCTGTAGCAGAAGTCGTACTGTTCCTGAGAAAGGAAACAGAAGATCTGTCAGTACACATTATATGCTAGCCGCTGGACACCACGACAGAGATTCCCCTGCTTCTGATCTTAGCTACACACAAATGAACATTGCCGAATAGTTATCTGCACCTTTAATCCCTGCCCCTGAGAACCTACAAATCTGTATGCTCTGACCTACTGTTATATTTGTTAAAACTGAGAAATGCCAATATCTTCTGGACCATTATAGACTCTGTACCAGGAGTTAAGATGAGTAAATTCGACCCACTCCCCCTCCCCAAAAGGAGTTCCCAGAAAAAGATCTCAGGTGCTTATGCACTGCCGCTCACGAGGGGCATCATAGGGCTCTCCGCGCTGGGCTACGTACCACAGTCTGCACCATATGTGGTCTCTGCATCCTCAAGCTCTTCACAGTCTGAAACACATCCAGCAGGCCCTCGGCCTTGACCCGCTCCAGGATGTTGCTCAGTGCGATGAACGTACCCGTGCGGCCAGCCCCGGCACTGCGGAGGGTTAGAAAGACATGGCATTCAGCGAAACAGAGCTGGACCCCATCATCTCCTGCCAGAATATGTTCCGACTGGCCAATGAGAAATACTCACTCAGAACTTACTTGATTGCTAGTATGTACAAACATTTATTTTCTGTAATGCGGTGCCAAACATGATGTACATAATACTGCGAAGCATAAAGGAGAAACACTTCATAGAACACTGTATAAAGATAGGAATACAAATTATACAAGAAGAACACACAGTCCAGGATGTGTTAAGAAATGTTGATGTGGAAAAGCAATGGAACAATATTACTGAAGGCTGAGCTGTAGTCCGCAAACAGGGTCCTATGTTGGGAGTCTAGATGCTGGAGAAGTCCAGGATGTGTTAAGAAGTCTAAAAATTAATACTGTGCAAGAACCAGAGGTGTCAATTTCAGGTCCAGAAAGTAAAAAATCCAGACCAGGATTTTGTTTCAACCAACTAGTTGAGTACTCTGTGACTGTGACTCTTTATGCTCAACTGATTG
>JAODKM010000040.1:5527556-5537840 GCA_026780845.1 Petrocephalus sullivani
GCTGCCCCCGAGCCCCCACGGCACATAGCGGCGGCGCCGTGCGCGACAGTCGGCCCCCGCCGCGGAGTGGGACGCCCCCCCCCCCCCCCCCCCCCCCCCCCCCCCCACCTTAAGGAAAATCAGCCTTGCAGCTGGAAACCCCCACGTCCAGTCACGTTGTCACGTGTGACCAAAGCCGGACGAATTAAAAACCACGACCAGAACATTTCACTCCATCACTCAGGTGGAAGGAAGAGAGGCCGGAATGTCCTACTTGGCATTGATGAACGCAGCCGCGTGGCGTTTAAAGAATCGCTGACTCGTCGAGGCAGAGAACCGCGAGCCGGGATTTATGGCCTGCGTGTCATTCAGTCACGGGCGGCTCATTTTCCAGACGCGATACAGGAGGAAATCAGCACTAGGATCGAGCCAAATGGGAGCATCTGGCATGAAGGCATGATGGATTGAGGTCAGGATGGAGAGTATAGTACCTCCAGAGCTCACAGGAAAAAAAAAAAATACACGTTGAGGGGCCCCTGCCTTCCCTCTGATTGGAGTCTGCTGAAATGGGTCTGGGGGCTTTAAGAGCCTGAATTAGTGAAGATTGTCACCTTTCAGGCAGCTGAAAAGGTCTGGCAGGGTTCATAGGGAAAAATGAAAACAAATAAATCACACAAGCCAAAAATCAAGGCAAAATCCAGAGAAATCCTTCCGCCAAAAGGCATCAGCAGCCTCCACACCTTCTCAGCTGACCCGGCCCAGAGGAAAAAAAGCCTCATTAATGCGGAAAGGCCTGACAGATGGCGGCTTTCTTCCGCTCGCGCTTGTGCTTTTTTTGTGCTTTGGCCTGATTATCCCTCCTTATTAGTCACTCAGCCTCTTTACTAATCCTTGAGGAAAAGTGTGGAATGAACCTGCATAGCGCTTTCCATCTAGAAATCAGCAAATCACATTTCGACGTCCCCACAAACCACATTTCGACGTCCCTACTTTTTTGGTTAAAATAAACATCATGTAGAGGTGAGAGCGAAGCTTGGGATCTGAGTGCGGGGACAACTACTCCTCTAGCACCCCTGAAGCATTTATCAGGGGGTTAAGAACCATGCTGAAGGGCCCAGCAGAGATGAGGTTACTTTGTCAGACACAGAATTCAAACTAGCAACCTTCTGATTGCAGGCACAGAGACCTGACCCACCGAGCCACAGGCCAGCCCATAGGTGTGGGGTGAGATCCCCACTGAGTCCTGGTCATCATCACATGAACCTTATCTGTCACAAGCTATTCAGTCAGGACACCCACAGAATAGTGATAAGTCTCTTAATGCAGCCATTAATGTGAAATGACTTTCATAAACAAACAAGCAGCTACATTCTGAAAGTAAAACACTTTTCCCCATTTATATCATCCATCCATCTTCCATTACACTTAGGGTGTATTTATATTGATCATCTTTTAAACACTTGACTCACTTGGTACATTCCACAATGCTCAGCACATGTGGGAAACGCCCAGCGGACATCGACGGAGCCCCGCCCACTCGTGTCAGCTGACTCCGCCCACAAACCCCTGGAGTCAGCGCCGTAATGTGAGGGTCTGGAGGTCTACATGCCGCGTGGGCTAGCTGATGTCAGCAGCACACTGTGGTACATTCCACAATGCTCAGCACGTGTGGGAAATGCCCAGCGGACATCGGCGGAGCCACGCCCACTCGTGTCAGCTGACTCCGCCCACAAACCCCTGGAGTCAGCGCCGTAATGTGAGCGTCTGGAGGACTACATGCCGCGTGGGCTAGCTGATGTCAGCAGCACACTGTGGTACATTCCACAATGCTCAGCACGTGTGGGAAACGCCCAGCGGACATCGGCGGAGCCCCGCCCACTCGTGTCAGCTGACTCCGCCCACAAACCCCTGGAGTCAGCGCCGTAATGTGAGGGTCTGGAGGACTACATGCCGCGTGGGCTAGCTGATGTCAGCAGCACACTGACTCACTAAGCTCGCAATAATCGGCCAGGGGTCAGAGGTCAGCAGAGGCTGTATCCAGCTGTAAGTGCGTCCAGCAGATAGCTCTCCCACGCCCGGGAGCAGGCCAGAGGAGAGAAGGAGGTGAGCACTAAATGCCTGACCCCCTGCCTCATTGCTGGCCGCAGCTCTACGCTCAATCCTGCCTATCTTACTCCCTTCCCAGACATCCTTCCTTATTTATCTGCGGTTATCTGCCAGGGCTTTGGACGCACGCAGACGTACGCAAGATCCAACGCAGCAGTGCCGCTCCCTGCTCCTCTTTCCCTGCTTTGAACAGTGACTCTGACTAAACCATAACACTAAAACAGACCCCGCGGGTCAGCCTGTCATGGAGGACACTTCACTTCCAGAGCACGAATTATGTCGGGGAGCCGGGCTTAGATCCAAAAGAAACACCCTGGGACAGAATCTATCTCACCGACCGTCACGCGTTTCCACAACGACCCGACGGACGTCTCAGATTTCCTCCGACGGCCGGAATGGAAGGTCATGTCGCCGCGCCGCCTTAATCCAAAACTCTCAGAAACCTACTTTGTCTCAATAAAATTTCCGCCACGTCAGTCGTGACTCTCCTGCCTTTCGCAGCCGAATGCGGCCAAGACGAAGCGAGAGCTTCCTCGCTAATGGGCGCCATCGTCACGGAAATAAACGAGACAGAACAGAGTATCTGCCTACGAAACGATCGTTCGCGCTTGCTTAAGCGGCAGCGAGCGCTCCGGCGCTCTGCGCGTCGTGCTACCTTGCTACATTTCCCCGTCGTTACTGTACTTAGTGACCTGCTGCACCAGGCAGCCTGATGCTAATTTGGGTCTCCAGGCAGGTCCTGTCGAGCACGTTGCCATTAATCAATTCATTATTTCAGCTCAGAAGCTTCCAGCCCCAGCAGGAGTGACCTTGGACCTGGAGGCTCAGGCATGGCTGGAGGTTCAGGTAGCAGCCCCCCATGCCAAGATGACGGGTCTCTCTGGGCCAGTCGTTTAATCATAGGCCCGAGCACATGCTGGTAAGCCATGTGACAGCACACACGGACCATGCACCAGAGAATGAGGTCCTCTCGTAAATCAATCGGATGCCAGGGGAAAGAGTGAGGTGCCGTGAGACAGCGCACAGCCTGTGGCCCAGCGAGGTGTCCTACGGGTGCCATCTCCTGTACCAAGCAGATTCCCCCCCCCCTCCCCCCCGAAGCCGCCTGCAGGACACCTGCTCCTTTGGGGGTGGCAATCCATTCAATTCCTGCCTATCGTTACTCATCCTGACGGAGCGAATGTTTTAAGAGTCCTGGAGCTCCCTGCCAGAGACCTGGCACTCAAGACAAGGGAAGGATACCCACCAGCATTGGCCACAATGCACCTCTATTTGATGCGTTACCGCTGCCAGAGAATGTTTGCTAATGCAAATACGATCCATCTGACTTTCAGCTGGTTATCCTACACAGTCGTGAGAGAGCTGGGGAAAATCCCAGATGGGATGCTGGTCCATCGCAGGACATACACTCACACACACACACACAATAATACACACTGAACAATTTAGATACGGCGATTAGCTTTACTGTTTATCTCTAAATGTAGGAAACCCAGGCGTTAGCAGAAAAAAATATGCTAACTTCTGACACACAGAGCGAAATTCCCAACTCCGGGTGCGAGAGGCACCGTGGCAACGAGTGCCACCACTGACAACTAGATGATAACATCTCATGTCCTGAGGTGTGCATGCGGGAAGTCATCCGGGTAAGGCCAAAGACTTTACAGGGAGCAATCACGGCAGGTTTACGCCGCAGTGAGAGCGATTTCTAGGAAAGCACCAGCATCATCTGCGTTTGTTGGCCAGGTCGTGCACATTCAGCACAAAATGGGATTACAATAAAAATAAAACACCTAAAAAAACTCACAAAAAACACTGCACAGCACAAGGTACAACTCTAGCATCCTAGCAACCGGTCCCCAACAGAGGAGACCAGTACTGCACCAAAAAGCAACCTTCCACGCAAACTGACATCATCTTTTCAAAACCAGTGCGTCTCGGTTTGCCTTTTGATGCGTGACGCTCGGGAAACCTCAGCAGAGGAGTGTTTCTTATGCGCCACAAGGGATACCTTCAGGACAAGGATGAAACATGCCCTATCTAGCACGTTAAGTAGATGTTTTCTAAATGGGGTGAGCGCCCAGATAAGTGAGCAATCTGCGCACTGCACACTGATTGAAGAAAGACACAAAGCAAGACCTGCAAAAGAGTGAGAGAGAGTACTCACACCCCCCCCCCCAATTAAAGCATCAATATTAATCCCTTCAGCATACAATGAACCCAGCTGCAATTACAGACACAGATGGATTCCAGGCTGCAATCTGAACAGGCCATTATTTATGTATATAATTTTAACAGTTGCCAGAAAATAACTGCAGAGCCAAGGACAAAGTGGGAAGCCAATTATGTGTACAGCCTGTACCGGTGTCCTAAACCTCGGTACATCACAGCCAAACCCCCAGGAATACATGCAACCTCGTGACTATGTCCGAGTTCCCATGCTATCATTCATCGAAGTGGGCCTCACCGCTAGGTAAGGCTGACCCCGCCCTCAAAGGAAGTGCTACCAATCCACACGCATGCTTGAGATATTATGGGAAGAAGTTTTCACCGATTGGAGGGAGGTTCGTGCGAGCGGCCAATCAGCCGTCAACACGGGCATGGCCGTGCCTAATTACCTCCGGAAACAAGCAAGAGCAGCAGGAGAACTCGAGAGAAGACGAAGGATAAATTCCTGGTTAAAGAGAGACAATCTGTGGTGCAAACGGATCAAGCAAACCGATTAAGGATTTGACTTCAGTTCAGTCGAGTTGGCTAGCTGCACCAAGCAGATGATCCCACATCGGCCTGGGAAAACTGACTGTGGGACCTGTTGACCACGTGAGGTCAACCGCAAGAGCCGCCGTCTCTGCAAAGCGTCTGCACACCTCTTCATCCCGGTGCCCACACTGGCACCGCTACACAACCGCAGATCCCGAGTCCTGGCTACAGTAAGCAACAGAAGGAGGATTTACCCACCCTACCGAGAAAATACACGCCGCGCTCCCCAAAAATCACAGGCCATGTGCCACCGTGCCACCGATCGCTTTATGCCGCGATGTAAGCGACGTGCGTAGACGAGGAAGAGAAGACGTCTTTTGTAAAGCTTCTGGTAGGCCCCAATTCCACGGTCAGGTCTTTGGGCCCACGGCAATTCGTGGAAATCTCAGGAAACACAACAGCACCGTTGTTTGTACGTATTTATGGATCTCCGAGGAAATACAGCTGTTGCTGAAAATAAAGGCTGCATGACCATAAATCTTTTCGGTCTCTTGGTTGTACTTGACTGCCTTAGGATTTCACCTTTGAGAACAGTTGTATAATCACTGACCCTGTGCCAGGCTGGACTGCCTCGACAGGTAAAATAACACTGCAGTTCCCAGGGCCATTTTGCTACACGGGCATGTTTGGACTGAGTTCCCCTAAGAAACAGGAAGCGAAACATTCAGTCCTCACATCCTGGACGGGGCAACTGCAAACAATCGGCCACAAATTGTGAATTCAGCAGCTAGGACTGGCGTGAGAGGCAGGGCCTGCATTCTTGTGAGTGACGGGGTGGGGGAGGGGCGGTCGATAATGGGGCCTCCCTCGGTTAGAGAGCCCCGTCCCGTCAAGTCGACCAAGACGTGCTAGCGTGTTCCAAAGCAGTCCAAACCAGGGCAAAGGGCGATGCTTAAAGGAGCATAGCCATTCGATATCCCCCGCCCGCTTTGGGTCCTGTCAGCATTTTATTGGTCCAAGGGGAAATCAATCAATCTGGGCCCAGACGGAAAGTGCTGATTGCAAAGTTCAGTTTCCTCATGTCGTGTCGTGCAGCTCTTGCCGGGTGGCACAGAGAAAGTGAGTATTCATGATACAGACCCTAGAAGTCTGTATAGGTCCTAGAAGTGTACCATTGGTCTGGGGGGGGGGGACAGGGAGTATAACTCTAAATGTGATTGGCACAAAAGTTTCACTGGAGCGGCCAATGGACAGCGGCACAGTCTGTTCAGAGTGCACCTTCGTCCACCTGATATCGAAACGACTGCAACCATGCTATGCTAAGCAGTCCGGTGCAGGTATCAGTGTCCCTGCCTGGGCTGCAAACATGACATCCCCTTCAGCTCCCTGTGCTTCTAGGTATTTGGATCCTGCAGCTTTTCTTTCCTGCGTGTTCCTGCAGAGGAAGCACGCCGTCCTCCATCTGCCCTGCGACGGGGGCTGCTTCCTGTGCCATGTCGGGAGGGACAAACGCGTGCAAACGCATTCCAGCAGGAACTCCTGGCCCTGTCCAAGCCGGGCTGTAGTGAGCGAGGCAGAGTTTCACAAACACACACCCCCCCCCCGACAAAGAATCATGCAGCGCAGCCATGCATGTACACTCATGCAACCCAATTACATTCCTCGCAAAATAATCGTTACAAACTGACAGTGTCAGATTTACTTTAAGTCAGAGTTCCTGCATCACCTGCTCTCCATATGCAAACAATCACCATTGTGAATGGTACTAATTACATGCTCTGCTATCTGACGCACGCAGGTGCCAGGTGGCTGTATGGAGATCAGCCTGGGTAGGAGCCACGTGCAATAGCTGCATGTCTGAAACAAGCTTTTCTACTCCACACATGTGAATGCTAATTAACGCGGTGCAGCTAATTAACGCCTCGCCGCTTCTGGAAACCAGCCGGGTCTAAGATAAAATAAAATAAAAGGACAAACGAGGATGGCAGAAGCCTGTCAGCCGTCCGCAGAGAGCTCTGTCCGACACGCTCGGGCCTTTAAAGCACCGTGGCCCTGCATCTCGTCCTCGCCGCATCGCAGCAATGCAGCTCCCATCGCTGCTTGAATGTCAAGAAGGCCGTGCCGCAGTTTAACGCGCTACAGGCGCGTGCGAGTAAATGCAGCAGACATTCCCGCAGCATGTAGGACAAAATTAATTGTGTGACACAAGCGCTCGACATTAGTCCCGGAACGCCTCTAAAAGAACCTCGGGAAAGATCCGTCATCCAGCCTCATCTACATGGGACGTGCCCCTGAAAATCACAAGCTGGGATGACCCTCTGCTACAAGATATACAACCCCGCTGCAAATGAACCGATGCGCTAAGCGCCAAAACGGAGATTAATCATAACATGGCCACTGACATAACAGCACCATTAGGGGTCAGGCCCACTTAGCTACTGAGGTGGAAACGTGTCTGCCATACCTCTAACACACCAGGCCTGGTGTTCACTGCAAACTAAAGCTCTCATATTACAGGAGGCCCCGTACACTGGACGTATACTGATGTCATACGCTTGTTGACCACACTATGCCCCCCGCCTCATGGAAATCACCAAGCCATTCCATACAGGCAGGGTTCAGGGGGGGCTGGCCCGAGGGGTATGTCCAGCCCTTCAGCATCACCGCACGTAGCTGTACAATGGCACTGCCATATTCCTTTTTTTTTTTTAACAAAAGGGGAAAAAACAATTCTGACAGCATGAGTTAGCGAGCCGGCTAAACCGCGGCTGGTGAGGGACAACAGTACTGTTTACAGAAGGAAAATAAATGATCAAAGCGCAGGCGTACACAATATGAACGCGTCGGCAGATTTCCATCTGCTTATTGTGATCGTTCAGAGACTTCAGCGGCTTTCGGAATGAGCGAGCCGAGCATTATGGGAAATGGGTCTGGCTGCCCTAAGCTACGGCCCGCCCTGCCACCCTGTGGTCTTCCTGTTTACATCCCTGCACGATGCTGCCTCGATGGGCTTGGGGGCGGGGTGAAGGGGAGGTTGACTCACAGTTCTTGGCCGAGCCGCGATTCACTACGAGCGAAGTTCCAGGCCCATAATAGTCTGTGACAAGGGCTCTGTCCGGTGCCGTGCTGTGCCAGGCAGGCTCGGCTCTCTGAGGCCCCGGCCTCTTCACATAGCTCGGCCCACGCGTGCCTGTTCCCACGGTTGGGGGGGGCACTCAGGCGAGACTGGGCGTGAGCCAGACGGGGGGTGAGGGGGGCTCAGACTAGGGAGTGAAGACTCAGACGACGCGGGCTGCCAAGGTAGGAGGGTGAGGAATCAGCGATGGTTGGACATCCTCTCCTGAGGGATGAACCAGGATGCCTTAATACACGATGCTCACCTGGAGAGAGGAACAGACAGGCAGTGGGTCAGAACGCGTCTGATTGGACAGGCATCAGCATGCAATAACGTGGGTGGGAATGGTCTCCCCAGCTATTCAAATATTTAAAGCCGAGGTCCACTGCGTCTGAGGAAATTTGCTGACTGTAAGTCCCCCAACAGTAAAATTTTCCTACCTGGAGGTGGGGGGTCAAGAGGTCAGTACAGATTCAACTGTATTTGGGTCGGCATGCAGACTGTAGGCTGCCAGTTGGTGAACATTGTTTAGGGGATGCCAACCTGAGCTTGGCTGGTAGATACACCCCCCCACCCCCACCCCTAGTGCAACAGAAAGGGGCGTTGCCCTTTGGGAAGACCTCAAGCTGCCCACGTCCCACCAAGAAGATACCCAGGAAGGCTCCCACCTCCCAAATCGGGGGGGGTATACGCAAGGCACCCCAAGCCTACGTTTTTATGCATATTCAATTATGCTGACTACTCATTGGTTCAACATGTTAGCGACCACTGAAATTAATAGATAGCTGAGAAGTTGAAATTTAAACCAGTCAATCCATTCATAAAATATGTAGAAGACACATTCCATTTTGACAGAAACCCCAAAATTATACATTCATCTCATTTAATTTAGAAAGTTCTGACAGTATTACATGAAAAATAGATCACGTATTAAAACCAAACCACTGAAGAACAGAGGACGGCGCTTTCGCGACGCGGCGAGCAACGCGGTCCTTCTGATCGGCGCCTTTGATCAAAGAGCGGAGGAAAAAGGCCCAGGATTCATCTACCTGCAAACACTGCACAGAAAAAAGAAATCCCAAGGCCTCGCGCGTTCCAAGCAGTTGCCATGGCGATGATCTTACGAAGCCCACAGCGGCCTCGGATTTCTCGGTGACTGGATTCCCGGCGTCAGAGAAACAAGGTGTCGCGCCTTTCCGACTCCCCGCGGCGTGACCCATGGCAGCCAACATAAAAGTGATTTAAGAGCGTAACACAGAGGCGTGGGGCACCTTGCCGGTGTCAGAGAATGCTCTGCCCTGATTTACGCGCTCGCCTCGATGTGCTCCGAGGAGCGTATTACACGGCTGTCTGGGGCTTAACACACGTAAGGCCTTGTGGGTGCCAAAAACCGAAAACAAAGAAAATAAAGTCTCAGACTCGACACAGCGGAGATCCCCATGGCGGCGGGAAACACACTGTGATGGCGAGGAGTGTTTGCAGATCTGACACGAGAAGTACACCACTTTTTTGTTGGGAGAAAAAAAACTTGATCCTATGGATATATAATTGATATATAAGCCAAAAATACTCCCCATTCGTTTACTTATCCAAAAGTAGCCAGATAAAATACAAGACTTTTGGCAGTTTTCATTCTTTTGATTGCAGTCACAGAGTTCCCACAATGCAAATAAAAATCTGTTATTTTGACCTTGTGGGGACATGTTTTTTTTTGGTCCCCACAAGGTCAAAATAGCAAGTGTTTATTGCATTGTGGGGACATTTGGGCCCTAAAATGTAATATATACATGCCCACACACACCGTGTGGTATACCAGAACGAACATAGCTTCTAGAACCTGGTTCATTATAGTCTTTGTTTACGCTTGCATACACTGAAATACACGTATTTAAGGTTAATCCAATCCAGACCCACAGCCTAGAGAAACGCATTTAACATTTAAACAGGAAAAGTATAGTTCAAAATCAAAACATAAACTTAATTTGACTTATATACAGTACATGTAAATCATAAAAATGTAAACAATCCCTCCACAGTGAAAAATATGAACAAACTGTCCCTAACAAAAAAGCATAAACAATCAAACACACATGAAAAGCATAAACCATCCGCCCTTATACTGATCGGTGATTTAGCCATACCTTAGAGCAAATTCATACCGGTGTACTACATGTACTGTTTATACCACCCGCCCTTATTCTGATCTGGGATTTAGCCGTACCTCAGGGCAAATTCATACCAGTGTACTACATGTACTGTTTATACCACCCGCCCTTATTCTGATCTGGGATTTAGCCGTACCTTAGAGCAAATTCATACCGGTGTACTACATGTACTGTTTATACCACCCGCCCTTATACTGATCGGTGATTTAGCCGTACCTC
>JAODKM010000040.1:5537940-5548340 GCA_026780845.1 Petrocephalus sullivani
GCAAATTCATACCGGTGTACTACATGTACTGTTTATACCACCCGCCCTTATACTGATCGGTGATTTAGCCGTACCTCAGGGCAAATTCATACCGGTGTACTACATGTACTGTTTATACCACCCGCCATACTACATTCAGCACTTACATCTCCTACACTTCTTCCACTTTCTCCCCTGGAAATGTTTTCTTAATGTCTAAGTTAATTTGCTGTATGACTGGCTCACTTAATTACGTAACTTCATTTGTCAAATAACTAGATTAGGTATTGATTAACCAAACACGGATGCTAATGGTGGCGTCAGAAATGATGGTGGTTGCTGCAGACACGGGGTAACTGGGAGAGGTTTTGAAATGCCTAAGCTGACACACTTTGCCAAATGTAATATCACAGCTTTACACCAACATGAAGATTATTTAAACATTTGACTGCCTTTTGCACAGTATGGTGTGTGTGTGTGTAATTATATAAATACATACCTTCATATACACAGAAGGAAGAAAAGGACAGCCCCCCCCCCTCCCCCACCACGTAAAAATGTTGAGTTTGCGATATGCCAGAACAATTTAAAGCAGATCTATCAAAGACAGATTGGGATCCACCAGAGACTCTGCATGTATCTCTATAGTGCTCCCCGGCGAAGACACATGCGTCTGCTCCAGATGGCCAGAGACGGTGGCGTCGGTCCAGCTCGGACACCGGAGAGCCGTCCATAAGGCCGATGCTGGCACGGAATGACCCGGAACATCGGCCGCAAGCAGCAGGCGCAACACGGCGAACGGCACGACACCGGTCCCTAGCGGTCGTGACAAAACATCGGGTGTTTCGCGATGCAGTCGTATGATAGCTGGTGGAGCCAATGTAAACTCACCCAGAGTCACCCTGAGTCCTCGGAGTCTTCAAATGAGGCAAAAAAAAATCCCACTTCACAAAAAGCCGTGAGACACAGCAAGTCCTTGCTCTATTAACCTTGAACAAAACCTTGCCCTCTCCCTGGAATCAGTTTAAACTCCACAACAATTTGAGAACATAAAGTTCAAGAAAGACAAAGAGACGCCGGGTGACACTTGTACCGTGCCAGGCAAGGGCACGACAGAGCACCTGCGTGTGCCCCCCTACCCACAACCAGCCTGAGATTTATTCATTCACGTACATATTAAGAAGTTTCTTCATGACTTTCCCACTCTGATGGAGACGGAAGTGTGAGGTCGACCAGCCACCCACATGGGGACAGAAAACAAACTTATCCCTACGAATAAACATCTGTGGATCACTGGACCAGCAAAGGCAGGTTTCTCCCCTGTCTGTGTACAGAACAGGAGGAGAGATCCAGGTACAGGCCCCATGTGGTGCGCCCTCCCTATCACTGTGGTGCCCAGCCGGCTCTGGTAACATCCGGAAGCACGTATCCTCCGGGGTGCTGAAAGTGAAAACATGAAGGAGGAGGAAAGATGGTAAAGAAGGAGAAGATAATGGACCCAGTTAAATTAAGGTGGACCTTACAGTGGGGACCTGGGTTTTATCGTGTTACACTATGTGCCATCGCTCTACAGTGACCCCTACAGTCGACTGGGTGCCTGTGCAGCTCTAGGTCGAATTGCGCAAGCAGTTCTTCTCCACAAGGAGTCCAGTAGTGATCAGAGAGTGGAAATGTGATATAAGAAGAGAAAAAGATGGAGAGGAAAAAAGCTACAACTAGGAGAAGCGAGGAGAGCTGTACATGTCCAGATACCACCTGCCTCCATGGTGGTAAGGCTCATTCTAATGGTTAGAACAAACATTCCATACAAGCCACTGCGTGACAGACTCAAACATCCGGCTCCCACAGGGTGCGAGTTTGTTCGTTATAGGTGGACAAATTAATTTAGCACACGTATTATAAGATTCAATTCGTTCTTGGCAGGGGCGGGGGATGAGCCGTCTCCCACGGCAGATCCAGAAATACCGGAATTAATCAAGTGCCACTTCCCAGGCGAGGCCACCTCACGGAGCCCCAGATTCTCCGCGTGACGGGGAAGTATTCCAGAACAAACGGGTGGGCGGGTGGGACCGCGACTCGACACCGTGTCTCAGCGAACATCCGGGCCATTGGGGCTCGAGCCGAAAATAATGGCAGGTCCACTTCCCGAAACGGATCTGTGTCGCTGCACCCGAGGAGCGTTCAACCGCACAAGGCCCTTTGGATGGAGATCGCCGCTAAGCTACGTCACCATATCGACCATATCTGTAGTTTAAGCAGCAGCAAAGCACAAACACATGTGTTTGTCATTCGAGACACGCTTTTAAGACACGCCAACATCCACAGCGACCCAGTGACATTAAAAATACATGACTTCCAGAAAGCTTTCAGGCAGGAAGTTTGTAGGGACAATGCGGCCGGGTGGCCTTTGACGTGGTTACCTCTCGTCTGAACGTGTTAGGCTTCGCGTTGAATATTTACCGTCCGCCTCAAAACGTTGCTTCTCTTAAACTTCCCAGCTGAACATCTGTTTCCTCTAAAAAAATCAAGTTACCGGGAAAACTTCTCGCCCCTAGCTCATAGTCACATATGTTCAGCTGCTTCCAGTCCAGAGTGGGTTTGCACAGAATGTACCCTACAACCAAAATATATTACAGCCCCAACGGTCCCATTGGGATACCTATTACAACAACACCCCTCCCTGTTTCAATCTGGGTCGAACAAGAACCAATTTAGCATTTGCAAAGAGTAATCTTTAAGGAAAACACAAGCCACTTTTAACAATAGCCAGCAATAAACACGGCCTCCCGGGTGTCTGATGACTGAGGCTCGTCTCACCGCTGCTACTGTACAGAATATCCTGGGATCCTTTTTGTTTTTTTTTTTTTTACTCACAGCTCAGAGCAGATAACAGAAAACATAAAAGTTACTGGGTAATGTGAAAAAGCGAACTAGGAACACTTAGCACACTAGAGAAGGGGGATGTGATTAGTTTAGAAGCACTGACTTTCAAAGGCAAGTAGCCCAGAACTATAAATTAGCATTAAAATTTAAAGTAAGCCTTAAAAAGAGCATTCAGCCTAGAAACACCAGCCGTTGATACAAACAAAGTCTGCTCTGCGCGCCGCCGCAGAATGGGCGTTTTTGTCCGTCCCGTGCTCAGTAGCCATTCATATTTCACCAGAACATCAAAGGCGACATTGAGGGGACAGAATAAAACTGTTTTTATCGCAAAGAAAAAAGCTTTTCTGTGTGGGAGGGAGACAGGTCAGCATGAATAGGGGTAAGGCAGTCATTTTGCGATTTACTTACTTAGCCCATGCTTTCATCCAAAGGAACTTACAGTTTTTTTTAACCAAAGGATATTTTCGGGGTGTCAAAGGGGCATGGATATCCTGGCAGATTCAGGGGGCCCAGCACTTGACAGGGGCCCTTGAATTCGTAAAGTTATACAGAAAATGACATTTTATCAGGGGGTCCAGAATTTCTAGGCACACCCCTGGATATTTTGTTTAAACAATCTTTGCTTTTGGCTCAACGACTCACCAGCAGGGCCTCCTACATGCAACCAGTGAGGCACGAGTCGAGTCTACGGCCTAATCTGGCCCAGAAAGTGCATCTCTCGAGGATGCAAGATGGTGGAGCTTCCAGGAATAAGCCCTATTCATAGCGTCTGTGTGGGCAGAGTTCTGGCTCGAGGTGTTATGGAGGTGGGGGGGGGACCGTCGGACGGCCTGATTAATCCCATTCCACCAACCCGTCCCACCTTCCCCACTGGCTCCCCCCCACTCCGCTCTTATCTGATCGCTCCGAGCTCACGAGCAGCCAAAAGCCGAGTGCGTAGGCCGCTTCCTGCATCGGTCATTAAATGCTGTTACTGTAGGCCGGCTGAAATGTTAGCTCCATCTTAGCCTCCAGGGTCCATAAAAATATCCATGAGCCCTAGAGGGCAAGCAGGCAGGTCAACAATCACCTTCAGAACAACACAGATGTTGGTTAAATATTAATCGCCTGATGTTCGGTTAGCATGAGAGGTTTTCTGGGATTTGGAACGAGACTGTACAGCCTATTCTGATTGACTATCAGGTGTGGGGTACGAAATCTCGAACCCGAGCCTACACACTCCATTAGCACTCGGGCTGACGGCTACCCTGGAATGTTTCTGAGCGTCAACCAAGTGCAATGCTATTGGCCGAAAGCGGTCAGCTGACAGAACAGATCCAGAGGGCAGCTTCCAACCCATGTCCACAGGTGGAACGACAACATAAAAATACACATAACAAACTGTTAAATTAGAATTGATATATCGACTAGGAGCACACAGAGAAACATTTAAGCTGCCTCCATATATCGGACGTGGTCGCCATTATAATATCTTGGGGTTTTGAAAAGCATTGCATAAATGTTATGTATCAGTCGTCACATTTTATACTGTATTTCCTAATCACATTGTAGCAAACATCTTCATCCTAAGACTCCATAATAGGAAAGACAATTTCGGTGTTAAGACCCAGTTTTGTGGGCAGAAAAACACCCTCAGCCTGGCTGTCTCGTGGTTGTCTTACCGCAAAAGGTAGCTAACCTGTCTGTCTAAGCAGAACAACCATCTGCTTAATGAAGCCGCGATGCGTAATTATGAGCGCGCGGCTACGAGCCTCCAGCATCCAGAATCGTTAAACGCACCCGAAAGCGAGGGCGACGGGTTTCGCAGCTGCTCGCCTCCTCCGCCGGACATATTTCCTGCCCCCCTCAGCACACATTTCCCTTAAGAGTCGCTGGCTTTAAATCGGCTCTGCAGGCTTCCTAGTGCTCTGAGGAAATACACTCAGCCTTCCTGTCTTTGCTAAGCCTTCATAACCAGCCCACTATGCCCCCACCCCCCGAAAAAAATCAATTTAGGCGATAAGCGTCTGATGAAGTCGTAAGTGACAGGGCAGTAAAAAATGAAGCCCACCTCAACCCCCTTTTCGTGAGTGCACTGTGTGCCGGTAATCTCCGACAAGCACAAACTCCAGTATAAACACTGACCAAATATAACACCCCCCCGCCCACCCACCAAGGGTCACCGTAATGTAAGCTCATGGCAACGGTCCCCTGTGATTGGCCATCTATGCTACCACCGCTATCCATGATCTGTCAATAAACAGGGCAGTTAAAATGCTAAATGTGGCATTGTTAAATATTAATGACAAACAGAGATGTTGGAAAGGGGGGGGGGGGGCACCATTAAGGACAGAGACGCCATTCTGGCCACAGTGCACTTCTAATCATTTGTGCCGGAAGACGCCGGGTGAATATTATTTGGCAGAATGGTTGCAGGGCCTCACTAATGCCAACACTGGCATGCACTGTTGTAGTGGAGCGAGATAAAAAAATCATTCTGTCTTGTTTAGCCAGTGTTCCGCCTTCCTCTTCCAGCGACCTGCAGCTATGTCAGCCAGGATGGAGCTTGCAGACATTTTGGCCAGGCGCCGCCTACTCCGTGACCTTTCCAGGGATACCGGGCCGGCTTCCCAGCATTCCCAAGCTGCCTAGCTTTCCGGCAGTTACTCTCACTAGGGGTCTACGGTTGCTCCACATCATCTGGAGAGTGGACTGTCCCGACCTGCCGCTGCTCCCCGATTGGCCCTGCGGGTCCATCGGGCCGTACCGCGCCTGCCCGTTCCAGAGGGGTGCACCACTAGGAGGGTGGACAGTTTCCCAGATATTCAGACTTGTTCCACACGTGGCTTCACCTCTCCACACCACAAATCATTCTGAACTGAATCACAGAGATGAGTCAGTTCTAAATGGGCTGGGGTGATTAATATCCTGTGCTTGTTTTTTCGGACAACTTCCGTTTTGGTAAAAATAGGCATCGATGTTGTGCCCAGAGTCTAAGCAACTCCACTGATTCTGGCTTGGTATTACCATGCTGAGAGTGTGGCTACGGAGAGCTGGGAGGGAGCAAAAACGTGACCTGTCTGTGGGCCTCCGAGGACCGGACTGGGAGCAAAAACGTGACCTGTCTGTGGGCCTTCCAAGGACCGGACAGGGAGCAAAAACGTGACCTGTCTGTGGGCCTTCGAGGACCGGACTGGGAAACACTGTTCTGTGGTATGAAAGGATGAAAAAGGTGCTCATTGGACAGTAATCAAAACTTCCTAAGTACTAAGTTCTGACTGGTAAACGCCAAAAATCCACAGGAGGAACCGGAAACGCCATTGAGCCAAAATGGCCTGTTTTAAGCTATTTTCAGGCCAAGTCATTTTTTCTCACGCCTGTGCGTGTGCCAGAGGCTAAATGACAGCTCCGGGAGTAGTAGAGCAACACCTGTGTGTGACAAAGAGAGGGTATGTAAGGACAGAGGGCGACAGGATGGAGGGAGAAAGAAGAAGGAAAAAAGGAAAAACAAACCTGCCCCTGGTGGAGGAGAAGGAGACGCCCACAGCAGGGCAAACAGACTGACATCCAGCGGGATGGGGGTGCCGCCCTGAGTCAACCGCCCGCTGCCCTCGTCAAAAGCCGCAGAACAAAACCCCGATTTACCGGGCTACCAACCCTCCCACTTCCGGAATTTCCAGCCTCGTGCTTCCAGACTCAGACGCTTTCAGTCTATATCACTCCATTTTTACCTTAAAATTAGCTACATCAAAAGTGTCATCAAAACCCCACAGACTATTTACAAGGTAATAAAACCGTTACGTACATGGGCATGCGTGTGTACAGACGGCGTCTCGAATTGAAAATCTCACGCCAGCCAGCTGACCAGATCTGGCAAGCCCGATTTCCTCTCTGTCCGCGTGACAACCCAGGTACGGCGCTGGCAGGGGCTCGGACGACACAGAACGATGCTACTATGACGTGTGTGGGAGAAGTTGCCATATTCTCTTCGGCCCTAGTAAGCGCAAAGGCGTACAAAGAAAGAAAGCTGCCGTTTCAGCCGCCTCCCGAAATCCGGCGGCAGAAGCACTGACCACAGAGCACACTCCTCGTGATGTGATGTGAACTCTGTGCACTTGACAGTGCATATTCATGAACGTCCGCCACACAAACAAGCCACTGTTCATGTAGCGATTAAAACACACAGAAACACAAAACAGCCCAAGATGGTGCCCTGACCTCTGAATGGGTGTGTTTGGCCCAGGCCCAGGGCGAGACAGCCTTATCAGCACAGCCTACATCCTCACCCGAGGATTGGATCAGCTGAGCGTACACTCGAGGAAACCGGCCAATCGCGGCTGCTATTACCCCACCCCCCACCCCCAATCAACAGAGGCCACCACAGGATAGCAATAACAAGATATGAATAGATAAACAGATATTCTGTGGTGAGCAGTCAAAACCAAACTCTATAGGCAGAGTTACAAAAAAAAAAAAAACTTCTTTAGCGGGAATAAGAAGTCAGAGCGTCCCGAGGAAGTCACTGTCTTTCAGAGGAGTTTCTGATAGGGTGAAGGTGTTATGGAAAGTGGAAATGTGTCAGGCCACGAGCCACGGATCAGGAGGAAAGGAGCAGGAGATGATGACAGGCCATATGCGGATCCCCTGCCCGAAAGGACCCACAATGGCCCTGCCGCTTGGTGTAGATACCGCCTTCTGGAGAGAGCGCCCAGGGCATCTCGGGGAAACCAGAGCGACGAGTCCCGGGTCTGTCCACACACACGATACGCCGTACAACATATCGGTACGGCCAAACTTCATTAAGAAAATCAATTCATCACCATTGGCCTAATGTGTCAGTCGTCAGTTAATGTTCAAAGTCAGCAGCAGGAGCTAAAGGTGAAACCACTAAAACAAGACAGAGGTAACTACAGTGGACGATCTGTCTTTTTCTGTAGCAGAGAACAAACTACTTGGCAGATGTCTTACTGCCTGCATTATATGATGTGGTCGCTACAAACATTCACGGGATCTTAAGAAGAAATTTCTGCAGCATCAGGTTCACTATAGATTTGTGGAGCTCTGCAGTGCGCCGTTATTGGTATGATGAGACGTATCAGTCATCATTACCGGTCAAAGTGTCCACATGGACACAGCACTAATGCTGAGGCTTCCGTGTTCATGCCTGCTATCATTTTGCTTGTATATGACAGGGATCGGCTGACAGGCTTGTACAGAAAGTGGCCTTGTGACCAGCCGGTCCTAGTCCAAGCCCACAGTGCCAGCTGCTGTATGCCCTGCAGGACAAACAGGGCAGTGTACACAGAGACCCAAAGGGCAAAAAGTCACTATGCCGTCACTGCACATTAAAAGTAAATATTATGCTATCCTTAAACAGCACCGTGCCATGGGAATCTAGCCCCAAAAGGCTTTCCAGGCAATAACGCGATCAGATGTTAGTCAACGGCCATCTTCTGTCTTAGTCACTGTTTAAAGCTGACTCAGAAGACGGCATGTCCCAGAAGAGGAAGGGAAACAGATGAGATCACATCCTGCAAGCGGGGCTGGCCTCTGCGGCTGGGAGGGGCGTTTATGCCGGCCCAACAGTGAGAACGGGTCGGGGACAGTGTGACAGGGCGCCCCCTGGGGCCAGCGGCCTAACAATTGCTCTTTTCCACATTCACTTCCTGGCCTGGAGAGAATATTTTGCTTCGAAAAGTTGAGCATACAGCATAGACAGATGAAGAGAGGTAGCGGGCCCGCACACAGCTGGAACTCTGCCGTTTACAGATGGATGCATCTTAGATCCATCTGTAGACTGACCTCAGGCCTGGCCGTAAATCCATAAATACACCCGAAGAAGCAGTGCTGAGCTACAGCCACCCTGTAACGCAGCCAGTATGGGTCTGGCCCTCTATTCCTCATTTCCGAGTGATCCGAGTAGACATTCATGCACACACGCGCGCACATACACACACACGCGGACACACATGCACACACGCGCAGATGCGCACACACACATGTGCACACACACACACGCACATGCACACACGCACACACACATGCACACACACGCACACACACATTTGTATTTATATTTATATTTTCTGTTGTGGGGACTGAAAAAATGGTATGGTCCCCACAAGGTAAAATTTTTTTATTACATTATCACTCACACACACACACACGTGGAATTTCCCGGGACCCAGGAACAGGAAGTGACATGTGTTTTGGAGCACATCCCCCGTGAATGTATACAGGGTCACCCGCCACCCAAGGATGATCCTTGGCTGATGACAGAAAAGACATCTTCACACAAAGTCTTGGAACACAGCAGGCAGCAGGCTGCCCCGTGACGCCCCCCCTTGGAATCAGAGCCGCCGATCTACGGGGATCTACGGGGCGTGGACGCTGCTTCACTACTGATGGCAACAACAATTCGTTGACCCCCTCCCCAGCGAGAACCACCCTTCCGGAAACCACCCAGTAAATACAGGGTCCTATTAGCAGCCAGCTCAGAAAACCACGGCAGAGGTACAGGCTGGAAATGTCATGTCAGGATGACATGGGAGGCAGGGAGGCAGTGTCCAGCACACTTTTTAAGAGACTTAACAACAGGGCAGTACTGCAGCTCACACCTGCAGGGTTGTGGGTTCAAATCCCACCACTGCTCTGTGTGGCCCCAGCTGAAAGTTGATTGGCCCACAAGGTGCTGCCTCACCTGTCACTCACCAATTCAAAACAAATCATTGGCTAATAAGGTTGGCACACTGTATGAAGCATGGCCCTCTGTACGCACCCTACATTTAGCCTAAACAGCATCTCTACAGTGATTGCGACTGTCAATGACAGTCGCAATCAGAAGGAAAAAAAAAAACTTATGCCACAACAGTCCTTCGCACGATATGAAAACATAAACACAGTGGGGGGATGAGCAGGGTACCAGTCACAGATCTGACGACATCTCACGAGCCAATAGGCGGGGGCCAACTCCCGGGAGGGCGGGGCAAGCAGGACCAGGCCCTGGACGAATAAGGGAGGATTCCTGATGTTTCACGTTTCAACAGCACCAGATAATGAGTTGGGGGGGCAGAGCTTAGTATGTACATCCTGTTGGGGGGGGGCAAACCCGATTGGGTTAAACCAACCAGCGACTGACAGCGTGATGTAATAAACCAGCTGCTATCAGGTCTCCCTAGCATCGTTTAACCCATCACTACCCATCAGGCGTTTAATCGGCGAGTCCTCCCCAGTGCCAGAGGAAGACGGGGGCCAGCAGGAGGACTGTGTGGGGGGGTCTGCGTGGGAACAGCTGGGAGCAGGAACCCTGAAAAGTCTCATGCTTCAGACAACAGACACATGGAGCCGGCTATCATAATCAGCAGATGCTCCAATTACCGTGGTAACGGGAAGTTCTGAGAAGCACTGTGACATACTTTCTCATTTATTGTGGCGGGACCACACCCCCCCCCCCCCCCCCCCTGGCCGGGGGGGGGGGGGGGGGGGGCAGCGGGGTTTTCCCCCCAGAACCACCCCCCAAGCGACCCGGGGCCGGCCAGTCCAGACCGCGGAGTTCCCCA
>JAODKM010000040.1:5578375-5588717 GCA_026780845.1 Petrocephalus sullivani
ACCCCCCCCGGAGGCGTCTCACTGGTTTGTCACCACCCCCCCCCCCCCCCAAACTGGGACCCGGTTCAGTAAGCCCACGGGGGGTGGCGAGTCCAACCCTGCCGACTCTGTGGCACTTTCTCCCGGGGGGGGGGGGTAGTCTTTCTCCGATCAGGCTGATTGATGGAGGGCTGGCTGCCAGTTCTGATGCACCATCAATCGAGGGGGGGTTGACAGACAGGGAGGACAACGGGATCTCTAACGCCATCATCCATTTACAGCTCCAGCAAAACACTGGCCTGGCCAACAAATCAGTGCAAAAGTGCACACAGGGCCGGACACCTGCAGGCCTTATACTCAAACTGTCCCCTTAACGCTCTACTGAAGCAGTTACCCTGTAAAACCTGAGTGACTTTAGGGGCTGACACGTTCTCCCAGAGGTCTGCTGGTGGTCCGAAATTTCACTGAATGCCCCCTCTGCCACTGCTGAGTACTACGGCAGAATATTTTAGCCCTTTAAGTTTTTTGTCTGCAAGGCCAAAAAATAAAGCATCTAACACTCTCACGGTGTAACTACTCCATGTCCAAGCTTTCTGATATATCATCTGAAGTGGGCTTTTTCTGAAGGTGTACTTTTGCATGTTAAAATTTAAAATAGTTTAAAATACTGACATATGTGAAAGATGAGGGCACATGACCCAGTACTGGGACTCTTTGGTCTGGGGAGAACAATACTGTATTATGTAGTTATAAATTACAAAAAAAAATCATTATTTATCTGCATTGTACCCCATTTGGCTAAGTGAATGTGCCACCAAATAAAACATTCTGACTCTGGTCAAACGTGACTGTTTGCGCTGCTTGTCCAGTGGGGGGCAGCATTTAGCCACCGGTATCCACGTGAAACTCGCGTCGTTCTTCGGCTCGCGGCGCGCTCCTTCGCTGTACCATTAACCTCAGTTTCTCTATCAACATCAAGCAAAACAAAAAAAATCCATACATCGGCATGTCACAAGGGTTGCTGGGTTTGGGTAATTTTGCGGACCTCACTAATAAAAAAGAGCATTCAAATTAACTATCTGAAACCGTGAAATAAGTGCAACGCTGCCCGCAATTATGGCAGATTATAAGAGACAGCAATGTAACTTATGCGTAATTAAGATACACCGAATGATTTTGCATCAAATACCTTATCTAACAAATACGCAAATTGACTAAAAATGCGTTTGGGGTTAGCATCAGTTTGTCAATGGAAATTAAGAATGAAAAAAAAGTACACATACTCACAATACTTACATAGTAACGATTTTTTTATGTGGGCTAACAGTTTTCAGTCTATTGTGCAGTATTTTATTGTTTTAAGACTGTCAACTTCAGCTACCAGTGATCATTTTTAAAGTCTATATATATAATATTCTTCACAAAAAAGTAAACGTCTGATGCTTAAAAAAGTAAGTGGCACTTATTATGAAGTATTCGGACACAAAAAAACATTGTTTTTATCCCAAGCCTAATTGGCAAAACTTTAACGACGTTAGAGGAAAGGGCACTGTTGAACATTAGCGCAGGATTAAGGGATTTGTCGTGCATTGTCACGAAGCTGTCAAACGCTGACTTCTCCTGGCATGACATGAAACGTACAACTCTAACGGTAATCCCCCTACGGCCCGCCAGCCAATCCAATACTGTTTTAAAATGTAAAAACAAAGTATAAAACGGCCAATAGTGCCATTCCACACATGAGGTGCTCGTAAGGTAAATTGCACCCCAACTTTTAGCTATCACGAAGAAAATCCCTTTACGGCACCTGAAATATGCATATTTCAAAAAGTGATAAATGATTCTTTTTGTCTCATTAAAAGCATTTTCCGATAGCGATACCATTGGCCGGTAACGATATTATGTGGCGCAAAGCCTAAACCGTCCTAGGAATCAAACAGGTGAATGATGTTTAAAGGAGCGTTATTTACATGGATGAGACTGTTTCTCTCTGCATGTTACATGCCATATGGAGAACATGTCAGCATGTCAATGAGTACAAAGCAGGCGCTGAAGGCTGCCTGATGTGTGACCCCTCAGATTTACAGGCTGCCTTACAAACCTAAGGGTACCATCAGTCAGCAGGGCTCTGGGGACTTCCGGCTAACTGTGCAGAGTGGTTTTTTTTTGGATGGGGAGTAAATGAAGGTTGGCAAGGGCTGTTTTTTAACATTGCAGTAGGGCAGAGGAACAGACCACACCCCCCGCCCTTTGTGCGAAAGCTGGCGAGTCCTGGCTTGAAGCAGGTAGACTGGAGTCACCCCCCCCCCCCCCCCAATCAATTCATCACCTATCAGTGTGCCGTGCAATGGCACGTCAGTTTGACTGGGCGGGGGGGGGTGTGGATCGCCTGGCTAAATCCGCTCTGAGGATCAGTTTTTAATGCACTTAGTGCTCTCCCTGGGCTGAAGCGAGGGTGGGGCCAAACCTCCCCCAGGCACTGCTGTCTCCCCGGCTCCATTGTCATCTCCTCCAACTAACTCCCCCCGACCCCCCCAAATGAGCAATCGGCCTTGGGGAAAGCCCCTTCCCCTGACATTCCTGATTCCAGCCCTCATTCCAGGATCATCCAGGTCATGGGTGGACCCCCTGTGCCCGTTTGGGGGGGGGGGGGGGGGGTTAAACAGAGCGTAACTGTGCATTTTCCCCACGTAGAAGTGTGGGTCTCCTGACCAGGTCTGGTGTGTAAGGCCAGCAGGTCCATCTCAGCTGCACAGCAAACCACCCCCCCGCCTTGGTTGCTTATTACCGACGTCTGTCAGTCTGGCGAGGGATGTCGGGGGGGGGGGGGGGCAGGAGAGGTGGCTATACCCCGTCTCGAAGAAGAGAGAGCCCCCTGTCAGAGTGATGTATGGCTGCAGTGACACAATCTCTGCAGAGAGAGTCAGGGTGCTGAACCTGAACGCAGAGCAGTCTGACGTCCTGTTTGGCGAAATAGGGGCCGCAGGTAAACATTCATAACATGCCAATCAAACACACAGTGAGCGACTGCCAAGCCGAACACGCTATTACCACATGTTATGCATGTAACACGCCGCTGGTACGAGGCCTGCTGGCGGGTAGCCACCGCACCAAATTCCAGTTTTCATTTCAGGGTTTGTGACATCATTAGGTGGCATTTTTATGACATCATAAAGAGTCTGATGTCATCTGATGCTGCACTGCTGTTGAGCTAATTAAGGCTGATGCAAGTGGGCCTAGTATAAAAACGGAAAGCATTTTAAATGACAAGCCACTCCTGGACCCAACATTCTCATCCAACATGGGTGCATGAATTTACTGACGCGTATGATGAATTAGTGCCAATGTAGAAACCTGCCACTTTCAGCACAATATTAAATATTAAAATTCTAAATAGTTTATGTGAATAAACAAAAAATGGCATCAAGAAATATATTCCATCAGATGTGAGTGAAGTTATCACTTGTAATTCAATAAATACAACAGGTCGCATACAAGGGGTAAAACACTTAGAAATCACGTTAAACATTGAAATCCCACTTATATGCGAAATTTAAAGAACAGTAATGACTAAAACCGCACCCTCGACAACTGACACTGAGACGATGCCTGGACAAGGGGAACTGATATCACAGTTCCGAAAATAATTGATCAGAAACAACGACGAATCCAGCGCCTCACGGTGATGTTACTCACTCACGTTTAAATGAGTGTTTTACCTGCTGGGCCACTCTGTGTATACGCCGACTGCTTTATGCGGGAGTCGGGAGTCTCTCCCCAGCCACTGATATATATGTAGGTGTATTTTTCACAGAATTCGGAATGCCTTTTAGGGGCGCTTATGCTAAGGGTAGGACTGAGTGGCAGTGCGACCCATTTAGGCCGATACGTTAGGAAAACACTTTAAGTCATGAAGGAATTTCTGCCCTGGGGCCATGCTGCCCGTGTCCTTCCACCTGAATCTGCTTCTGCCGCCTTTCTCCCCAGCTCAGAGCGTAGAAAAGACAGATACTCATGTGTGGTGCAACCCGAGGTTTCATGTGTTTGCCGAGTACCATCCCAGCTCTTATGAATCTACCCGAATAGCTTTGCTGTTCCCTACTTTGTCCACATGACCACTGAAGCCATCCAAAATCCCGAGGCCGCACGCGATCGGCCACGGGCTCCACAGCAAGGGATTCGCATTATGGGGACAGTTCCCGCTGAGAGGTGGCAGGTGGTTTATCCCGTTATGCTTACCTCCTTCTGGATTTGGATGGAGACGTCCCACAGGAAGCAGCCGAAATGATGCTGTTTCTTAAGAAATTTCAGCAGAGAAACTCAACTGATATCACTTATAGCAGCAAAGAAGTGAGCGCGTGCGGGAAGGTAACTCTGTGCTGGATTCCCGTCAGTAATCCTGATACAGGGCGTCTCGGCTCGTCGGTGGGAATTAGCGGGCTTCTTTCGTCAGTATCGTCTGCCTCCTTACTCGCGATCGGGGTGATTTCTGTACTTTACAAGGGTGACATCAATAGAACACAGAAAAGCAGGCCTCCCGCAAGTACAGCAGACAGGTGGGCCCGTCATGCCACCTGCTACGGATCTGCTCGCCGCCAAAACCATCTACGTCATTCAGATTTCTTTAAATATTACAGTATTTTGATCTTTCCAGATTTTCCAGATTCCAATTGCAGACTGGCTATCGGAAAATTCTGGAATTCTGCCAGTGGGTCGTGTTGCTTCCCCGACGCTGGCATTTATACAGCCTGCACGCCAGGAGTGGCCGAGCTCAGTGTGTTATCGCTGGAGATGATTAAACCACTTGCTGGACTGTAAGTAGGGCAAAGTAGAGGACCCGATATTTCATTACTCCCGGATTTATCCCGAGGTGATTATTTTGCCGTAACAGCAGCTGCTGTGGAAGTAATATTGCTAATTTCATCTCATAAATCAATTCATGGTTCACTGCTGGGTTCATACCAGGAGGGGGGGGCATCCCTGCTGCTCCTGACATGCCCCTTAGCCCTTGAAGTGTGGCGTACGCATAACAAAAGAAGGCCCCCTCACTGCGAGGCAGCCGTCCCCAATGGGACTAGGCCCTTCAGTCACCATCAGTGACTCTGACTCGGTGGCCCCCAGATGGCGGGCCCCGAACCCGCATCACTGCCGCCGGCCCTCTGCTCTCTGCACAAACCGCGTGTGAGCAGCCAAAATATTATTGTGCGTCCAAAATGGTGGCTGGCAGCCCCCGGCGCCCCGCATGTCCCGGGGCGGTGCATGCTGACAGTAAACAGGAGAGGTAGCGCTCGCCGCTGACCAGCAGCTGCAGGACGGCAGGGCGGGCAAAACAAACATGCAGGCGTCTGGCACGCTGCGCACAGAAAGCACCCGACAGTGGGAGACTTCACCGTTTCCATCTTCGGTTAATCACACTCTCTGGGATTTACAGAGGCAGAAATACGTGTGCTGAAATGCCCGTCATCGGTTTGTTGCTGTGGCCTTTAATTTATACGGGTGTTTGACTGAAGTGGTCCCTGTCAAGTGGTCCCTGTCAAGGTTCTCATTCCAAGGTCCAACATCAGGGTTACTCTTGGGATTTGACCCCCAAACCCGCTGCCCTGAGATCGACAGCCACAGTGCCGGTGCATGGTGGTACTTGATTCTAATCTAAACTAGACAGCCACAGACTGTTGAATGGGACTGGTCCATTGCATATTCACGTGTGAGTTCAGCTCCTAAAGAAAGCTCTCCTGGCTGTTCGCCTCCTTCTCCCAGAGGAGCTGGAGCAGACAATCGGATTATTCCCGACGGGAAAGCTCCCCGAGCCCGGATTCGGGTTTCCGCAGCCCGTCCAGACTGGCAAACAGCCGCCTGTTTGGACTCGGCATGCCTGGGGCCTTTGTCAGAACATTGCCCGTCACATGATACGGAAGCTTCCAGAAGCGCGATAGTGAGCGGCACACTGTCCTGCCACTGCAGGCCTCCTCTGCTCAGCCACTGCAAGTCAACCACACCCCCCCCGACAGCGCCGACACCCCCAGCATCATGTCACCACAGTCACCACGTCATTTTATACTCGGCTTATATTCTCACCCCGCCCACCACTAAACATGAATTTTCCTGCCCATAAGGCCCCCACGTTCTCCGTCCACGTTCTCCGTCCTTCACAACCTGCATGCTCTGCATTTTTCTCCGTTTTTTCCATTCATATCAGTTTCTCTCGTCAAGGCTGCAGTATTAGTCGTTACTGTTCTTTAAAATTCGCGTGCCGCTGTACGCAAGCGCTTAACATCACGGGCACGGTGTGCGGCTCAGCGGGCTAGGCCTCTGTGTCTGTCACCAGATGGTTGCTGGTTTGAATCCCATGCCATGCAGAGCAGCCACATCTCTGCTGAGCCATTGAGCAAGGCCCCTAACCCCCCACCCCCCCCCCCCCCCAAACCAAAAGGTGCTACCAGGGTGCAGCAAAGATGGTCTTGTGTGTTTGTCCAAAAGAAATGCCAGCAAGGAGGGATATGTGAGAACAAACACAACCCAACACACTAGTCCTCATACAAAAAAATAATAACATTGATATTATTGAGATCTGCTTCCCAAGCAATCTAAGTGCAGCTCGGACGCACCCCTGCATCTAAATGTCTAAATCCTTACCCTGACAGCTTAATGATAACATGTGACTCTCAAGTCTCCCTGACTTCTAAAATAATACCTTGCCCCAGCCCCTCCCCCCGTGGCCTGGAGAGTAAGCATTTCATTACCTGTGAATGACTGCTGATTGCCCTCTTCATTAAACGTGAGGCTCAGCCAGTGGAGGATCGGCGGCAATCTGTGAGTCACAAGACTGCAGCAGAGAGGTTAAATACAGAGAGGCTGCCCAGAGCCGCGACCGGGTAATAAGAAGGGAGGGGGGGCATTATGCCATCAGCTCTGATATCATTAATCGCTGTGTCCCACACCATGTATCATCATTATATTTTATTAGACACAAGAGCCCACTGATGTTAAACGCCCCCCCGGCTGACTTCACTGGTGTCATCCCACGCCTTCAACAGGTGTTCCATTGTACCCCCCGAAATTCCTGATCTGACTCAGAGGCCAACTGTAATGAGCGGTCAGTGCTGAGCGGTTATGAGGTAAGGACAATAGGGGGTCAGTACTGGGTTTCTTGCGGGACGAGAATCCGTTCTGCTCGGCCGTAAGGACAGCAGAGATTCGGTACTCTGTATTTATGAGATGAGAATCATTTCTAGAAGGCCCTAAGGACAGCAGAGAGTCAGTACTGGGTATTTATGGAACCAGGATCCATTCTGGTCAGCAGAGAGACAGTAGGCAGTATTTACAATGTAAGAAGTAGTACTGACTTGGTGCTTATGGATGGTACTTTCTGTTAAGTACTGCTAGATCTGCTAGTGTAAAAGGTTAAGCAAAGCAAGAGTGACATTATGATGTCCACAAACAGATTTGGAGCTACTTATAAACACTGCAAAAATTTCAAGGAAACTTCTGCCAGGGTGATCAGTGGTTGGGTGGTACCCTACCTTGAGTACAATGCATGGTGGGGCTGAAGCAGCACCTTCTGCTCCCTACTGGCCAACCTGGGTTGTGCTGCTCCCTCTGCAGATGTCCGCTTCGCTGTCCCATTGGTATATAAATGGGCTCTCCCAGGTGGCGGGACCTCCCGCGTGCGGCGGGGGCTCATTCTCCAGTATGTCCAGGGCCTGGCAGTAGCCCTTCTGGGGATGCGTCCCCCCCAATTAGCCGGGAGACAGACTGGGGGCGTCCTCCGCAGGCCACAGCAGACAGGCAGGCTGCGCTGATGGTCTCCATTTCACCACCTATTGTAATTTAACTGCTGGTCTCAGGCGACATTTGCATAATGATAAGGGAGCGACACCTCCCTCAGAATTCCATTAGGGGGCCAGAGAGGGCCACTCAATGGAGGGGCTAATTAGGGTACCTATGGAGGGAGGGGTGCTAACATGTGCAAATGCCATCCAGGGACAGGGTAGCAGTCCGAAAGACTCCACCTTCACCTCGAATATGTGTTCCGAATTCTGAACACCTTGCCAGGATTGTCCAGTCCTATTCATTTTTCTTTCTAAAAAGAGGTGATTAATCATCATTGTTGACGCACATTTTAGGGCAGTGCGGTAACCCAGTGGGCAGCGACCTTGCTTCACGCCTTCACGGGTTGGGTTTAAATCCATCTCTCTCTATGTGTGGAGTTTGGTCCAATTCCGATGTACAAGTTTTCTTGTAGCAATGTAGCAGTAAATAGCTGTATGCTCAGCTGTATGCCGTATGTTAGCTGTATGCTAGCGCTGTACAGCACCCAGACGACGAGGCCACAGTTGAGGTGGTTGTCTCTGTCAACTGCTCGGGTCAGATTGACAGGAAGGTGGGGTTGACTCAGGTATTCGGACTGACAAAAGCAGCCTGCATCAAAGGGATTATCAGGGAAACTGCGGCTCTCTGCTGACACCCCCCACTAGAAAAAAATGTCCCGTCAAAGAATCTTGGCCGCCCCAGCCGTCAGAATGACTAAATCACACACTCGTCTTACAAGGGTATAACTTCCATTTGAAATGTGTTTGTGTTAGCATGGACCACCCAGGTGTGCATATTTGTACCTTGGTAAATCACAGGGAGTCTGACTGTGATGAGAAACACACCCAACCCCACCACACTCCACCCCAGATATAACTGGACACATATAGCACTGTGTGGAAACCCCAGAGCAAGGCCCCCCCCCCCCCCAAACACTTTTGCATATCAAGCTGTTCTGATGAAGCCAGCGACCTGGCTTGGATATCCCACGATGGATGATGTCAATTGTCAGGATGATGTCAGGTGCGTGTGATTGGTCACCACAGAGGCTGGGAGCGCTTTTGGCCAAGCCGACCGCGAAAGGGAAGGTTTTTTGTCTTCTGTTTGTTCCCAAATGCCTTGGTAGATGCACTCCGTCGAGCCCACACCACCCGCGGGCAGGGAGAGGGTCCGGAACGTGGGTCCCAACACCGTGCGTGGTGCCTGTTTGGGGTTGACACACATGAGCTGTTTTGGTGTTACAGTCCAGCCAGCTGGTGGCCCCCCCCGCTCGTTTACCAGTGTTTACGCTACTCCTGCGGCACTTGACCGTTCTTTCAGTCCCATATTTACGGGGACTTGGGGGCAGGCTGCCAGCGCTCTCTCTCTCTCTCTCTTCCCCCTCGGCTTGACTTTGGGCCTCACTTCTGTGGCCCACAGATTAACAGCCGCCGGCAGAGTTTCAGGAATCCCCATCCGAATACTAAAGGCTGAGGAGCGAGTGCGCGGAGAGTCACCTGATTATCATCTGTGCAGAGGCCACTGTGATTATCACCTGTGCGGAGGCTGCCTGTTTATCACCTGAGCAGAGGCCGATGTGATTATCACCTGTGCGGAGGCTGCCTGATTATCACCTGAGCGGAGGCCGATGTGATTATCACCTGAGCGGAGGCCGCTGGGATTATTATCTGCGCGGGGAGCTGCCTGATTATCACCTGCACATGTGGCCACTGTGATTATCACCCGCGCATGTGGCTGCTGTGATTATCACCCGCGCATGTGACCGCTGTGATTATCACCTGCACGAGGAGCCACCTGATTATCACCTGTGTGGCAGGTGCTGTGATTATCACCTGTGTGGCGGCCGCTGTGATTATCACCTGCGCGAGGAGCTACCTGATTATCACGTGTGCATGTGGCCGCTGTGATTATCACCTGCGCGGCGGCCACTTTGATTATCACCTGTGAGGAGGCCACTGTGATAAGTGTCACTGGGCGTCACCTCTAATGTGCAACGCCGGGATTGGACTGAGCACGGCGCCATGTGGGGGACGGTAATCTTATTGAAACGTAATTTTTACAAGGTTGGGGGGGGGGGTCCTTGAGAAGAAAGTCGTCTTTTCTAAAAGGCGGGAGCAGATTCGGGCCTTAAAGCGCAGGCAGGATTAGTGAGAAGCACAAAGGCAGGTTTCGGAGGGAATGCCAGGCCTTTTGAAGGGGTATCAGTTAGTGCCTTCAGCCGGGGATGACCGGCAGCTTGCGGAGCAGGCTGGCGGTGGGCTGCAGATTCCTATCAGGGCCGCTGTTTGATGGCGGGGGGCAGGACACTTGCAGAAGGGCAGGGTGGGGCGGTGGGCCACATATGCAATACCGTCTGCCGGCGCAGGGAGAGAGCGAGTGTGTGTGTGTGTGTGTGTCGGGGGCTGGGGGGTGTAAGTCCTCTACAGGTATGCGCCTCAAACAAAAGGCACTAAGCCTCATTAAAGCCCCAGGGGTGGTGGGGGGGGGGGGGGGGGAAGCAAAATTTCCCCGGCGCTGCCCCCACGGCAAAGGGAGCCCGCGGCACCGCGCCCCC
>JAODKM010000040.1:5593974-5613951 GCA_026780845.1 Petrocephalus sullivani
TGTGGGGGGACGCCCTTTTTTCCCCAAGTGGGGCACGAGGAAAGGGCCCTCCCCCCGTGCCGTTGACAAAACCCCCCCCCCCCCCCCCCCCCCCACCTCTAGACTCCCTTTGTTTTCCAAACTTTTAAAGACACCAGATCGGGTGTCCGTTGACGGAGGGGGAATGATGCTTCCTCTTCCGGGATCGTGGGAAAACGGGATTAAGCTAATCCAGTTCCAAACTCTGGCCCGGTCTGGATCTTCTAATTACTGGAGCTGGTTCCCTTTGAGTCGCGACCTCGAGCGAGTGTGAAACCCCTCATTAAGATCTTATGCGGCAGTGGCCAGGGGACGCGAGGGGAAGAGGGGCCACCGGGGCCGGTCCCTGCCCCTGGGGGCCTGTCACCAAGAGCCGGCCGGGCCCCACTGACACTCGGGGCCGCGGAGGTAACCCGGCGCCTGGGGCCAGCTCTGGGTACTGGTGCGTGGCGCCGCTGAAGACTTAAGTGGGTCTGATGAATTACTGTACGGAAACCCAGTCCGTCTCTAATGGAGGCAGGAGCCGGCCATCGTGACAAAGTGCGGCATGATCGCAATTGCGGCTTGTCGATAGGAGCCGGGCGTGTGACTGCCAGGCATTGCGCCATCATGCAGCACCGAGGAACGCAACACCACTGAGATTCTGGCAAAGTCCAGGCCCAGGTGCGGCCACCAGCTATCTCCCTGGACACCTCTGGCCTGGTCATACATATAATCAGGCTGTCATTGTTTCTTTTGCTTCCTGACAACTTTGCAAGTGATATAAGAGCGATTCAGCTTATAGTGTAAGACTGGCAGTTCATATACATATATATCTAAATATAATCTAAACAATTGCTATACAATGCCTGAAATTATGGCATTATTCTGTGGGAATTCTGTAATTTCTGTAATCTGCTCCTGAGTAAACTTTTTTAGAGGATTTTAAACTTCCAATATACTTAGCCATTCACAGGATTTGTAATTTGACTGAGGAGAAATCCTGTAATTATATTAAAATATTTAATGAATGCAAAAATTAGTTATCGTTTAAAATAACGGGAGGTATTGTGTGGTACAGCGCTAGGGCTGTGATCAGAAGGCCACCGGTTCGAATCCCAAGGTCGGCAGAGTGACGTCACCATTGGAACCCCTGCACAATGCTCTGAACTCCCATTTGTTCCTGGGACTGTCCGATCCGGCTTCCACAACAAAGAAGTATGTCACTTTGGATAAAATCATCTTCTCAGTAAATGAAACAGAACTGCATTTAATACAATTGTGTATCTAGATCTGTGTTTCCCGACCCGGTCCCCGGGGACCCAAAAACAGCTCACGTGTCTGCTCCTTACCAGCTCCCGCTAAGGTGGTTCCCTGAGGTCCGGACTGCCAAAGGCAGGACAAGATGCTGCAAATATCCCACCATCCTATGGGTGCAGCTCTGCTGCTATGCATCACGATTTAAATACAGATCCCTTTCATTTGGAAGGTAGCTGTTACACACACTGACCCTACACAAGCTGACTCCAAGCAGGAAAAACCTTAACTGGCCCTAACTGGGAAACAGAGTTTAACCCATTCCCTGATCATGCTGGTTCAGCTTCAGGACTGACATAGTAACAATATGCCAGTTTACAAATATGACACCGGGGCGCTAGCGAGCCCAGCCTACGGCCCAATGGAGTCTAACTGCTGTATACTGGTGCAGCCTACCCCAAAATACAGTCTTTGTCGGACCCAGAGCCCTGCCTGGGAATAATATGAGGAAAATGCACTCTGAGTGATATAATTTGGAGGTCACAGTGGGGGGTGGACCCCCACACAATGCCAGCGCCCTTTGAGTGGTAACACGGGTACCCCAGTCTGGTCAGTTTTAGTTTGTCCCAGACATCAGCAGGCAAGAGTGCATTCAGTTACAACCCAATTATGAGGTGTCTGATTCTATTTACTGGCTTTGATTTCATCCACACACCACGTTGTTTCCAAATACTTGTGCGTTTTTTTTTTCGTGTGTGGGGGGGGGGGTATATCTATTTAGTGGTCTTTTTCTTTCTAAACCAGAGCCGGAACAGCATTTCGCTTGTCTCCCCAGTTTGTAGGAAGAAGCCCAGTTGCGTGTCGGTTTGCACTCTGATTAATCTGTTTATTCCGGGACTTTCACAGCTCATAGGCAAAATAAATATAAAACGTAAAATATCCTCGCACAATGCCGGAAAAAAAAGTCTCTCCAGCTTTACCAGCTTCTCGCGAAATGCATGAAAACAGCTGCTGCGCATAACCCGAGGAGAGCCGCCCGAAAAGACGCGCTTTCACGCGCCGTAAAATGAGCGGAGCGCAGACCGAATGCTGAACTCGCGAACTCGGTGGAAATAGAAGGCGCGATGACTCTCTGAAATCAGGCTCATTTGGAGTGACAAGCGGAAAATGTCTCGGGCTCACCAGGTGTTTTCACGCACCTGAGACGAGATTCTGGAGTTAATGGTCGAAGGAGATCCCCGTCGTACTGGGAGTACTGGCCGGCCGCCCCGATGCATGGTCCAAACGTCTCTCAGCTTTCCGAAACGCAGCTTATGTATTCTTAGGGTAGCTGCTAAAGACCCCTTATACTTTTATAATAGCGCTCAGGTAATCTATCGGGAATATGAGGAGTTAAATGTCTGAGCGATGTGACGAAGGGGGCGCGCAGCGGGGGCGCGCATTATTTCAAAGGCTCGATTAAACTTGAAATGCGTCATGCAAATAATTAACCGACTTATAAACTTATACATTGTTGTCCTTTATTTCTATCCAAATAAATACCGTGTAATTAAACTCAATTTTACTCCATTTTGGGAATTCATAAAAAATACATAAAATAGGTGGTTAATTTGTGTATTGGGAATAGCTCCGTGTACGACGCGTTTTTATTATCTAGGAAGTCTGACGACTTTATGGATAAAGATCTAGTTATGAATTCGCATGAGATTACTGCATCTACATATAAGCTAAACAATTTAAACGGATTAGTCTTGGTGCTGAAATCGCTGACTTTAGAAGGTGCTCCTCATAGTAAATGAAAATGCTTAGCACAGTTCTGTAAAGGAAAACCAGCCATATGCATAATATGTCAAAAAGACTGCAGGATAATCATAAAGGTTTAACTCCCAGGGAAAGTTTCTCTCTTACTGGAAGTTTTGGAAGTTCTGTGACGAGGAGTGAATCGTTACCAAAAATGTTTTATGTGACTTTTTCGTGAATTTGTGATGCCGACATCCGCAACAGTGCATACTTTCCACAATTAAACACCGCCAATAAATAGGAAATTATACAGTATGCCTACAAAGTGACATATTCCATAATTTGGTTTCAAATAAGACAATTTATTTAAAACATTCTAAAAGGAGTGTACTTTAAATAAGATAAAAAAGGACGTTTATAAACAGACATGTTAAGGCACTTAAACAAAGTATCTTTTTGCAAATATCACGAAACTATTGCGGTATGTGTCGCAGGCTTCCTGCGAGGCGCCGTCGGGTCGTTTGCGTACAAAGTTATGCAAAGTTATGCATTATTGTACAAATAGTGTCATTTAATAAGCCAGGTCAATTCAGCCAGGGGGAAACGTTTTTAAGGTCGGATCTGTCCTGATACCAGTCTACTGGGGCACTTGGGTGCCTGGGTGTTATAATGACTTATGATTGCCTGTAGTTCCCCGTTGCTCGTGCTTTAATTCACTTTTAGACCTCAGTTCCTTCGCGATTATATATTAAATTGTTTACACTGAAGTGGTTCGTCAGGGAGCTGGCTAGGTTGCTGCTGTTCTGACTGGCTGAATAGTAGCCCAGCCGGCTGGGAGGGGCGCCGCCGTCGGAGTTCAGGAGCGCCCCGTTCGGGGGCGAGTAGGAGCCAAGTCCGGGCAGGTTCTCCCTGCCCTGCGCCAAATCCCCCAGAAGTCCGGAGCCGTACTGCCTGCTGTCCCTATGCTGGTGCCCGCCGAGCACAGAGTTCATGTTGGAGATGAAGCTGGAGAAGCAGGGACTGTGCTCCAGCGAGGGGGGCGACGAGGGCTTCGTCTCGCTGGAGCCCGGCGAGTCCTGCAGACTCTGCGCCGGCGAGCTCAGGACGCTGCCCGCGTCGGAGAGCTTCATCCCGCCGCTGTCCTCTTCGCACTTGGCCGACAGCACGTTGCCTTGGCTAGCGTCCGCCCTCCTCTTCCTCTTCCTCCTGAAGTTACCGTTATCGAACATCTTCTCGCAGTTTGGGTCCAGAGTCCAGTAGTTTCCTTTGCCTGGTGCGCAAAAGAAAACGAGATACATTAGCAACAGGACCAAAGAGGCCAAGCACATAGTGGGAATGCAGGCCACGGGTGGGGAATGCAGGCCACCTGTTGCTGACTTTGTAAGCCTGTATTGCACGTTACTGCGCGCTGCAGGATGCACGCGGGCTGTGCATGGATGCATGCACCCACGCCACTGTTCGGGTGACTTACCAGGGTCATCCTCGTCCCTTGCGACCTTCTTGAAGCAGTCATTCAGAGACAGATTGTGGCGAATGGAGTTCTGCCAGCCGGCTTTGCTCTTCTTGTAGAAAGGGAAGTTCTCGGCCACGTACTGGTAGATCTGGCTCAGTGTCAGCTTCTTATCTTGCGCGTTTTGGATCGCCATGGCGATGAGGGCAGAGTACGAGTATGGAGGTCTAACCATCTTGAAAAGTTCTTGCTGACTCGAGAGGGAGAGCCATCCCAGGTCGGCGCCCCCAAATCCCGCAGGCGGCGGCAGGAACTGCCTCTGGTTTGCCCCGTACCCCGACGAGATGTACGACGCGCCGTTGGATCCGGAGAGGTAAGGAGACGAGTTGATGGCCGGATTGTTGAGCCACAGGTAGGGGCTGCTGCTCGGGGAGTTGTACTCGCCAAGGCCGTAGGCGGGCGGGTGCGCGGCCGGCCTCTGGCCGTGGTGGTGGTGCAGGTTCTGCTGGTACATGCTGAAGTTGTCGCAGTACACGGCCATGTCCAGGAGCTCCTGAGCGCTGTGATGCTGAGCGGGGCTAGACTGCGGGTTAGATGGCTGCTGTCCAAATGCGTTCATAATCCGCTCCGATCGGTGCCAAGTGCGGGCCGGCGCTCGGCGCTTCTCTCCGCTCCTCACCGAAGACTGCAGTTTGAGGGCTTGGGGGGAGTATTTAAGGTGATGGCTCTGAGCATCGAGAGGGAGCCTCCAGCTAAGTGCCGCGCTGAATGCGCTGTTGGGCAACACCCCCTTTCCCAAAGGCACGCTTCACTCGCATTGCCTTAAGTGCAGCCGGGTAAGAAGGGGGTCTTCCCTATTGTGTTTCAATGTATAGTACATTTCAGTACTGTATTCGGGTGGTAATCTACTGAATATAGCTTCACTTGGTAGTCGGGCACGTATGATATTTACTTTCAAATACTTTTTGAAAAAAGGTGTAAAGATTCGTATATAAAATGTAGATTACATAGTCACACTTGTTATTCGTGACAGCTGGTTTAAGCAAGTAGCAATGTAAAGGGTTCTTTAGCATTAATAATTTAGACTGCATCCTACTATACAGTTAATATTTAATTTCGTAAACAAAAGTATGATATTAAAAGAACAAACCGGGATTATCTTGAATCCATTTATCAGCAGTAGTCTAAACAGAAGGCAAATATTTCTGGACTGGGTACCGCGTAAATATTGACTCTGCAGTATGTGCGTCGCACTTATTATTAAGTTAGGCGTTTTCTTTCGGACAAACGAACGCAGCCGCAAAGCGCAGCGCGCCGCAGTGGGAGGCAAAATACGCGGAATTGTATTTTCTTTGTGTTACTTTCATATATTTATATGTAAGTAATTATTTATATTCAAACAGAATTAAAAATAAATACCAGCATCTACACTGGTCACAAGTTTAAAAGGACATATACCAAGGAGCCTAGTAACGAAAACATTACATATAGGCCTAATGCAGTTAGTTCCAAACGGCCACCAATTACATAAGGAACAAGTGATTTATATGTTATAATGGACAACTATTTCAAAGACATTTATACAATATTGACAACGAAAAAAGTTCATTTTAATCAATTATTATGGGAATGCCTCCTTTAAGAAGTTTTAGTAGTTATTAGTTATAATGATAGTCACTTGTGGCACATTGGACGCCTGAAATTAACATATACTAACCGAATTGTAATTCAAACACACATAATTAATCTAAATCAATTAGTTAAATAAATAGTCTAATTAAACAATTAATCTGTCACACCTCTGGCACCAGGGTTGGAGTCTCCGCCCCGGCTCCATGAGGAGTTTGCATGTTCCCCCGGGTCATCATGGGGTACTCCGGTTTCCCCCCACAGTCCAAAAGCATGCTGAGATTACCAAATTGCCCGTAGGTGTGCATGTGTGAGTGTGCCCTGTGATGGGTTGGCGCCCTTCCTGGGCTGTTCCCTACCATGCACCCCAAAACCCCCCCAAAACCCCGAATAATACAAGCGGGTACAAAACATGAATGGAAATTAACGAATGAATCTACGAATAAACAAACAGTTACACTGATAAACAAACAAATACAAATATTGGCTAGATGTTTTAAACGAACTACACGATGAAAATAAAAACTATAAAAAATAGCATAGATGTTTAGTGTGGTGTCCCTGAAATAGCCTTTTTAAAAAATGGGTCTATATAGTTCTATAGTTTTACGCTTCAAATGTGGAATTAGAAAAATACGGTACCCACATAAGCAAAGCGTTAACACTTACTGACGTTGTATGACTGTGTGTATTGCTGAGACTGTACAGTCATTTGGCCACTGCGTTTAAGTTCATGTGCGTACCGCTGAAGGTCTCTCTCCTGATGCGTCTCCTTCCGACCAATTCAGCCTATTCCGCCTCTTTCGTGCACTGCCTCCCCGTGGACAGTCATATGTATTACATTTATATGAAGTACAGCACATCCAAAATTACACTAACTGCAATTGGGTAAAGAGATTCGCAGTAATAATTTAATGGTGTCGGGACAGATATATATGATCCCAATTGTGAAATTCTGTATGGACAAATTAAAAATTACAACACAGCAAGTTTGCTTCAGAGAAGTTTTTTTTATTCCTTCACTCATTTTCCCACTTGATTATTACTATATAAACCTGAGAAAGCAGCCTATAGTTATAGTTACCCGACCGGTTAGTAAGTATTTCAAATACCTTGCTATTTTCGATGCGTTTATATTTAAATATATTTAAAGAATAATCTTTTCTTATCAATGTTGATTGCAGAAACCAAACTTCAGTTTATTAATTACGTACTTTATAGTAAAACGAAAGCGGAGGCTATAAAGAGCGGTTCCTGACCCAATACGGAACTTTTCATTGACATCGTAAGAGAAATATTATTCTTATTTTCCTAGACTGACCCCTAGTGGTGGTTTGTGGAGATTGCACTGGAGTTGATCTCTGCCCTGCTGCGGTAGGCCCGCTTCCTCCTGGCACACGCGCTGCATTGGGCTGATAAAATGGTGCGCAATAAATAACGGCATTCCTACTCACTCCTTTTCGACAATATAACCTTTCCAGTCTCGGTTTTGTTTCATTCAAGCAATCTACGGAATCTAATTGCTATTGTTTACTGTCCAAAACACGTTGCGCGGCCTATCAATATTTAAATTACGAAATCTGTAATTATATGAGCTCACATTTCGATTATGTAGCTGCCTTGATGCATTATACAGTCAAGCATGAAATAACTCACCCACCCAAATTCCAAATCAGATTATAGGGCATCATTTTATACGCCAGACTGAATGTACCGTCCCGGCTGCAATGCCTCAATAATTTATTGTCTTGGACGGTGATTGTTTGTAATGGTCGATATCTGAACGTAAGATACCTTCATTATTCTCCTGCATAGTTGAATCACAGATGTTTGCCTGTTAACGAGTCGGGTGCTCCTGGACACGCTTGCCCTAATGGCAAATGTGGGAATGCAAATCTCCAGGTCGCAACAGATAATTGGGTGAAGGACGATTTACCCCATCCGACCTGGGGTATACCTCAGATTTTCTGGGCTTTGTAACGGCGCATCTGCTTCTGAAATCTTCGGAACAGTCAGTGCAGCACAATGTCAGAATTACATCTATAGAGATTTACATTTAGGTAATGCGCTGTATTGACGAAAGACCAATACATCCTGACACATTAGTCAGCTGTGTTTTTTAAGCAGAGTGATTAATATTGGTGAAGATTAAGCTCAGAGGTGTAGACCTGTCTTACACAAAAGTCAGACACAACCTTAAGTAATATTATCTTTACTGTATATGTCCATCTTTATATGACGTCTTGTTTCTTAATGTTAGATGCTGGTGAAAATAAACCGTTGCCAGCAATTGTGGATTTAAATGAGGCTTTTACTGGGTAGTAGTACCGTTTGAAAAGGTAGCAGTAACTTTCAGTGCTGGTTGTTGATTGTCTTTCAAATGTCTTTGAGTTAACCAACATAACCAAAATGCTCCAAGTTAACCAAAATAACCCCAACTTATGAAGCAGCTTTAGACATGCATAGCTTACAGCTTAGACTGTGGGTATTTCTATGGCAGACCAAAGACCAATGCCTGTAAAATACTTTTGCATAGTTCTGTATTATAGAAACCACTTGTACTTTTTTGGGTACATTACCCTAATGTAGCATGTTATGGGTGTTAAATTGTAGGGATGTATATGTCAAGGTGTTGCTTAGGAGTTCTATAGGATCATCGATTCCCATCTGAAAAGTAGGTGACTGCCACACCTCCTGGACCTGGTAGGCACGTTCATCTCATCCCAACTAATCAGCAGAAAATTCCTCTCCAGCATGACCTTGGTTTAATTGTAAACTTTGACGGCCACACCGTGCACTCGTGCCTGCGCACCGCGGGCAATCAGCAAACCTCATAGAGAGGAAATTGCTTTTTTTTTTCCCTTGTACCGTGTGGACACAACCTATTGAGCATTCGACACTGCAGAGCTAATTACAAATCTCTCTACTGATGCAAGGCACAAATTAATGTCTGGAAAACCTAGACTCTCGCAATCAAGGATGTAATTCTGAAGATGAGCAGAGATAAAAATCTCAAATGCCTCCATAACTAAAATAACTGATCTTGCTTGGTTTAGCAAGTGTGAAATAAGTACATAAGGTTCTTGAATAATAATAATAATAATAATAAAGAGTAGCTTGTACAATGATTTCTAAATAGGTCATTACCATATTTACAGTACGAAGTTCAGTATGAACATGTATGGTATTTTTGCATTGCATATAGAAACCCAGGATTCCATGTGCCCCTGAGACCATGTGCTGGATAGGAAGGTGAAAGATGGATGGATTTCATTTAAGTTTTGAAACATTGCAATACAAATGAATTCCAAATGCAAGCCACCCTTGTCCTCAGCTGAACTGGGCAAATCTGTTTTCGGTATGGTCTATGGTTTTAGAATCTGTGCAGTGCGTGCGTGCGTGTGTGTGTGTGTGTGGTGGGGGGGGGTTGACCTTACCTGATCACATTAGAATTGGATCATTTGCTTCCTCACTCAGTGCTGTCTGGGCCTAAATGGTTTTAGGCAGGGGTGCCCAACTCCAGTCCTGGAAGAACGCACTTTGCAGATTTCCCTGCTCAAACACACCTATTAAACCTGGTAATTGGCATGTGTTTGAGTAGGGAAATCTGCAATCTGCGCTGCATTCTGGCCCTGCAGGACTGGAGTCAGGCAGCCCCTCTTTAAGGTGTCCTGTGCCTGATCTGTTTCCATGTAGTACATTTCACATGAGCCCCACGCAGTGTCAGTGTGACCCCCCCCCACACTGAGATTCTCCACTCCTCCTGGTTTGTCGAATGATCGTGTTTTCATCCCGTTGACATGACGCTGTTCAACGCGGATGCCGACAGCATGTTCATAAGTAGGGCAGATTTATCATCTCCAGTATGAAACGCCTGCATATGTAACCATATGCATATAGAATATCAGTTTCCGGAAGGATCAAGGCTGCTCTTCGCATCCTACAGTGTTGATCAAGTTTACCCACCCTATTACATATGCCATAATACAGGGCTATTCAAATCACGGTCCTCAAGGGCCGAGCCCTGCTGATTTTCCAGCTTTCAGTAAACCTCTCAGCCAGGTGTGAAGCCTCCAGCCAATCAGAATCAGTAATTATTAAACAAACTACCTGGAAGAACTAAAACAAGGCCTGGATTTGAAATCGAGGGCCAGATTTGAAGAGCCCTGCCGTAATATATGGCATTATATACTAGGAAGAACAGAATGGCCTTAGAATAGATCTTTGTGATTTTTTATTGGTCACGCTGGTCGCCCCCAAATGAAGGGCAACTTTAAGTCTCCCCTGGCTTGCTAAGACTGTATGTACACTTTCACTTTTTCTGTGCAGTTCAGTTTTATTTATATTAGAGAAACCTTGTGAGAAACTTCTCTCAAGTGGGAAGCACGCCCTCTTCTGGTGGGCACCAGACAGTGCAATTAGCGTGAGGTAAATTCCGGCAGGTGGACGGCCGGCACAGGCAGACTGGAGAGTTATGGAGCAGGCCGGTCGGTGAGGTGACTCGGGCAGGCGGGGATTTTTAACTCCGTTCATTGATGTGGAACTTCATCGAAAGCCCTTTTTAAGGTTTAATCTCCCCTGAGGATTATTTACCCTGCGCTGCGATCGCTGAAGCCAGCCTCTCATCTGCAGTCACTGAGTTAGTGCTGAGTCGGCGCAAGCCGCAGGGAAAGTGCAGCCAGTCGTCACTCTGCAGGAAAGATTATCGGCTGCAGCATGAATCCAGGAAAAGGAAGCATTCTGGAAAATCATGACCACCTCTTCCTACAAGTCCCCTTTACAAACACTGCTGGACCATAATAACTCAATCAGCTTGCCACTCAAATAACGTCTTTCCACAGGTTGTAGCTGTAATTCATCAGAACTGGACACTAATCTCTGTTACTATGGTGCATACAGTTTTTCTTTGCACTACAATGTCTTGGTGCAGTGCTGGGATATATCCCCTTTCATTTGTTAGGGTATTGTGTCGTGTACTCTATTAATTGTGTTCTGCAACAACCCAAAACAAATTCCTTGGATGCATAACACCCTAAATTAATCTGATTCTGAAATAAATCACTTTATAGCTTTTGTTATTATTGGCTGACTTCACTACGTGCTTACTGAGAACTCGGGGAAAGGTGCTAATCTGCTCACTATACATCTATGCTATCTCTTAACGTGTTATTACCCAAGGAGAAGTCTGCCAGCATGGACTCTATTAATATCCCCCATCTTTCTTTGTTTGCTCTTGATTTTGGCAGAGCTCGTCGCGAATGTTTCACTCTGCAAGATTAATGATAATCTTCCCGAATGAATATTCAGTAATGCTATTTACACATGAGAACAGGAAATGAATCCAGCCGGTCACTTCACAAGCAGAGTTCGAAATTAATTTGCGTCCTCGCTGCAAACACCTGCGACACACGACAAAAGGTCAGTTAAGTATCGGCTTAATAGACACATTTGAGAGGGTTAGTTCTTGCTTCACATCTTCACAACTTCAGCATGCATCCCCGAACCGCTCGGCTGAATCACACAAATCATTTCCATCAAACTGGGACGTTCATTTTTAAATTGGCGAACGGAGGGAATGTTTCTCCGTAGGCCACGTTTTCCTTGTTTTCTGGAGTGTCGCTGTGATCATGCCTGTAGACTGCTTGACAGTCAGCAAGGCTCTCCACTGTTCTGTTTATGTCGGCTGCTTATTGGAGGTCGCACTAATCGAAAGCCACACAGGCTCCTTGCTTATTTAAGTCATCCATTGTCTGGCACTGACTGCCAGACCCATTTCATATTTCCCAGAAACCTGACCATGCCAAATGTAAGGTAGGGAAAGGCGTCTCTTGGCAACCTTGCCTCAATATTTGTTTCCCACCCATCCTGAAAATATGAAAAATAAGCAGCGTTGTGATAAAAAATAGTTGGTTCTGAAGTTACTCCTCAAGGTGGCCCTGTTTCCTCATGTGAAATAATGTGGAATATGAATCGTTTGGCTCTCGCGCTGACGTTTGTCTATATAGAAGTGAATCCAGTAAGCCCAATAATAGGGTATTTATTGCATTAGGTGCAAAGTTTTTGGGTCCATTAAAAAGGTAAAACATACACTAACACACATGCGAAATGCTGATGACAGGCCTATTTCACACAACTTGATGGTAAAACATTTATGGTTTCAATTCATTACTGCTAGCTAAAATGTTGTAACGTTTAACAAGACTGCTAAAATGCTTTTACGAGGCAGGCCTTCCTTTATAACGGCCTGATCCTGGTGTTTGATCTTCACACACTATTTCAAGTAAGAATGAAGAACCCAAATGGCCGTTTTATTCATATTTTGCATCTAGACTCTCTTTCTAATGGACGCACATCTCATTGTCTTGGCAGTTCATTATATAGAACCAAACTAGTGCATTTAAAGGGTTTTAAAAATGATCAGTACATATAAGTCAGTCCCAGGGCTGGGTGTAAGGGCCACAGCCACCCATCTTATACCTGGTAATGAAAAACGCCCACACGGCATCTCCCCTCTTTCACGGAAGGCTTTGGAATAAATTTACAGTATCTGGTTTTATCACATACGCCAGAACAGAAGAACCTTGAGCTTAGCTGCATGCAGCCCGGTTGTAAACAGTCCAGTTAACCAAATCAGATATTTAATGCCTCGTTATAATTTTTGTTCGTTATTAAAATGATTAATTGGTAACACTTTACTTGAGGGGGCACAAATACTGTCATAGTACATGCTCACTTAATGTTTTAATTGACCAGAATCTAAGTGATAATTGTGTACTGATTGGATGTTCATTTATAAGCAATCATAATGGTTCCTATATTTCATGCAGCTACTATATTAGTTCATAATTTCTACTTGAGTAGTAACTCAGTTACTTGTGCCAATCTATTATTATTATTATTATTTGTTTTTAATTTTTTTATTGTTGTTCTTGTATGTCATCAAGTCAATGTCAACTGCTGGCAACCATGCAGATGGGATTTTGTCCATTACTTTCAGGATCTTGTCATATTTTGCCCTAAAAAAAGACTGCTTCTTGTCACTTGTGACTCACATGAAAGTTTAGTTTTGAAAAATCCACTGTTGTCTCCTTTAGAACTCAGACAAATGTCAGCCTGTGATGGATCATTTGGCTGCTGAATCCTTTGTTTGTTTGTTTGATGCTCGTTCCCAGAAGGCAAAATCTGTCTATAAGCAATTATGTCGTCACAGCCAAGGCTAAATTTGGCTACCGGTTCTGGGGCCGCAGCCTTGGGTTTCAGTACGTTCTGGATGTATTCTATACTCTATCGTCCTCTTCCCCCAGTCCCACTTCTCTAGATGTAAGTCATGCAAACATTTGAATAGATATGGCGATAGTTTGCCTCTTTGTTTAACTACATTTAAATCTGGAACCATTCAGTTTCTCCAAACTCCAACCTGACTGTCCAGAGGTGATTCTCCAGTGGCCAATCAGTTTTCAGCTAGTGCTGGTCCCCCCCCGTGGCTCCGCCCTTGTGTACTCCCTGCTGACTGTGCAGGAATGATTCTCCAGTGGCCAATCAGCTTTCAGCTGGGGCCATTGCCCCTCTGGCCCCACCCCTGAATACTCCCCTCTGGCTGTGCAGGAGCAATTTTCCAGTGGCCAGTCAGCTTTCAGCTGGGGCTGGTCCCCCCTGTGGCTCCGCCCCTATACTCCCCTCTGACTGGCTTCTTCTCCAGTGTGGAGATTATTCATAATGACAATGAGACACAGGTCAATGGAATCAAAACCCTTGTTGTAAATCAACAATGCACACAATGACATCCTTCTGCTATTCCTGTTTTTCTTTGAATTATACACCATGCCTGAGCAGTGATGTCTCTTGTTCCTCAGCCGTTCCTCAATCCAGCTGGGACATCTGGCAGTTCTCTCCCTATGTAGGGCTCTAATCTGTTTGTGATCTGTTCCACAATCTGTTCCAAGCCAAGTATTAGCTATTAGGAATGAGCTCTTCCTGCTGCTGGCAAGGAGAGTGCAGTCTATTTGATTTCTGTGAACTCCATCTGGTAATGTCCAGGTGTAAAAAGGATGCTCCGCTTGCTTGAAGGATGTACTGGCAGTGAAGAGGTTGTCAGATTCACAAATGCTGATTAGTCCAGCCTGGTTTCTGCTTCCAAGTCTGTACTGGCTGATTATACGCCGCCTATCATCTGTCCGTTTTCTCTTTTTTCAGCGGTCTTCCCTTCTTCAGCCTGAACCCGGTCAGTAACTTTTCAGGTTCCTACATTAGCTGTTAGACCATAAGCCTGCATAATGTTCAGTGGAGCATATACCAGCCCTTCACTGCTTTGTAGCCCGGACCTTCTTTATGGACCATTTCTGAGTAGTAAGTAATGTGTCCAGTGCATTAAAGCCCACTAATTCCTAAGACCTGTGCTGCCATATCTACCATGTCCAGATTCCTTGGTTCAAGCTTCATACGTCCCATATTCTGACACGGACAGCCAGATACCTGCACAGCTTTCACCCGCCTATTTCATGACCCCCAGCTGTACTCTGAGCAAACCCAGCAGTACAATAAGGGACCTGAGGACCCATCATCCTGCAATATACTCAGTTCAGTGTATCCATCCGTAAGACCTTCTCGGGATGGTCCTCCAAAGGTCTACCACAGCCTTCTTCCACACAGTCTGAAACAGGTCCTTTGCCGTTGTCACCACAATGACCATCAGCACCAACACAGTCCTGGATCACTGCCGGCCAGTGATATAAGTGGTAGGTTTTGTCTGGCATCGCGGCTGGCACCTGTTTGCCACGGGTTACCCTGACAGGAGGTACAAAATCTAGGCACGAGAGCTGGATCTGGATGCAGACAAGTCTCCTAGTCCTGATAAGACACCATAACCTCAAGGCAGTGGATCCTTCCATTATTGATGAATGCTCTTATCCGGTGATATTCCGTTGAGCGTTGTAGAATGTGCCGTTTAAGGTGATTTGTTCATTGACTCTCTGTTAAATGGCCCCTGCCCTGTAAACATTGTTTGGAAAAATTTGATTGCTGAATGATGCTATTTATTAATTTACAAAATGGAATAAGTGTAGTATTACAATGTAGCTTCCTCTGAAACAGCACTCAGCCAAACAGCCAAAACAAATGCGGTAATGGTCCATATGGAAGGGTCAGGCACGATGTGGCTGCTGAAGACAGCAACATAATCGAATGACAGGCTTTCCTTATACAGCCTAATCTGTATCCTGTGATGGACTGGCACCCTCTTCCAGTGTCCCCGGTCTCTTGTCTGACATATCCAGTGACAGACTGGCGTCCTCTTCCAGTGTCCCCAACCTCATGTCCGACGTGTCCCGTGACAGACTGGCGTCCTCTTCCAGTGTCCCCGACCTCATGTCCGGCTTGTCCTGTGATGGACTGGCACCCTCTTCCAATGTCCCCGGTCTCTTGTCTGACATATTCAGTGACAGACTGGCGTCCTCTTCCAGTGTCCCCAACCTCATGTCCGGCGTGTCCTCTGACGGACTGGGATCCTCTTCCAGTGTCCCTGACCTCATGTCCGGTGTGTCCTGTGATGGACTGGGATCCTCTTCCAGTGTCCCCAACCTCATGTCCGGCGTGTCCTCTGACGGACTGGGATCCTCTTCCAGTGTCCCTGACCTCATGTCCAGTGTGTCCCGTGACGGACTAGCGTCCTCTTCCAGTGTCCCCGACCTCATATCCGGCGTGTGCTCTGACGGACTGGGATCCTCTACCAGTGTCCCCGACCTCATGTCCGGCGTGTCCTGTGACGGACTGGGATCCTCTTCCAGTGTCCCTGACCTCATGTTTGGTGTGTCCCGAAATGGCTTATAGACCCACCCTGACCCTGTGCTGGATAAGCAGTTATGGAAGACGCATAGATTCTGTATATTTTATGTTGGGGACTTTTACAAGAACATCATGCTTTGACAGAGAAGGTAAAACATAGTACACTCTGATTCTACATGGTCCTAGGTGCTGGATTCAGAGCTGAATGGTGTTTTTATGGTGAATTTTTGGGTGCATATGCCTACTCTCTACATTTGTCGTCCTTTGTGAATAGGAACGTACGTATCTTTGGCTGGGAAGACTATAAATGGCGTTTAAATGCAGGAGAGCAGCAGTCAGTCTGCAGTTAGGAGAAGAGCAAGAGTCCCAGCATAGATATTTATACCTATTGGATGAACCCTAAAATCTCTGTCAAGGAATTCATATCCTGCTTTAGCTAAGTTCTGTTCTGCATTGTTCCTGCGAAAATATGGCCACGAAGTTCGTCTTAATTACTAGAGTGGCACAACAGTACGGTAAGAAGTGATAAAAAAAGATAAAAGTAAATATGCTGTCATGGCCCATTTAAATAATAGGTCTTAAAATTCTATGCCTACAGACATCACAAACGTGCGCATTCAGGCGTCATTACTTAACACGTTAGAATTTCATGCCTACAAACGTTACATTTCTACCTTTACAGACAGCCAGATAACTCTGCATACAGGCAATATTTTACGACGCGTGTTGACGTCAATAGAGTGACCCTTTCAAAAGAAAATCACCATCAACTCCTAACCACAAACACTATAACAAAATCAAATTCTTTAGCGTTTTCTTAGCCTGTGTGGTTTTTCATATATGTAATGAAATTGACCAGGGGGACAAAATAAGGATTATATGATAACTGATACTAAGCATCAACACTACAACATTGTCATGAAAATAAATCAATACATGCGTATCATCAATTAGATTGTAATTAAAGTTTAAAAGAAAACTGCGAAGGGACTTTTTCCTTTGCATCCCAAATCCATCAGCAGTTGTCTATCGAGCACAATGTCAACATGAACCATCAACACCTCTGTCAAGTATGCGTGTGTGTGTCGGTCACGAATGAGTCTGCTCTATGAGTCAGCTCCTTTTTTATAAATGCTGGAAGCCGGCTCACAGTGGGTATTTTGCATTGAATTCTTAAACACTGATAAGCAATACGATGAAATCAGTGGTGTATATACTGTACGAGGTATTGGTGGTTGTCAGTCATTTTAGAGAAAATGTGGAATAGGTCACAATTAAATAAAAGTACTGACGTAAATACTACACAGGTTATATAACACAGGTTATATATATATGGGGACAGAGTGTGGCTCAGTGGGTTAAGCCTCTGGGCCTGAGATCAGAAGGTTGCTGGTTTGAGCCCAGCCTTGGCATGTCTGTGGGCCCTTGAGAAAAAGCCCTTAACCCCCAGCTCCCTGGGTGCTGCAAAAGGTGGCTGCCCTTCATGGCCAAGCTTACTCACAGACAATTTCCTACTAGGCTACCATGGATGACTGTCTATTCAGTAATCATCTTATTGCGTTGGTTTCTTTCTGACATAACTGACTTATGTATTCAGGGGTGTCTCTACAGATTCTGGGCCAATTGAAGCATGTCATATTGAGTCCCCAACCCAGACCGATTAAATTATGTTCCAAGTCTTTTAGGGCCCATTTTAGGATGATATTAGGGAGTCATCCTAACCCCCCCACAGCACACGCACACCTTCTAAGGTAAGTACAAGTTGTGCTTCTATAGCGTTCTTCGCTCAGGCACGCATTTTGCTCCTCGCTTAGTTAATCAAAGAGTAAATACTACACCACGTACTGATCAGGTACTATGGTAAAATAATACTGTATATGGTAGTAAGTAAAAATAATAAACTTCAAGTCACATATATGGGCCTATATAGTCTCAGAAACTTCTACTGTGACCCTCCAGCTCTCTCCTCATCAATTCCAGTTATCCTGTGCTAAACTGTACAGCGTTCCCAGTTCTCACCCAGTTTCATTCAGTACAAATATATGTTTGACCTGACAATAAACGCTGACATAAATGAATAAAGTATTGATTTATTTTCACCCCTGTTTAATTTTACAACCTTGTCAATATCCCTGTACTTGGCGAATAAAGATTCCATAGTTAAGAGTTTGAATATGATACTATAGCTTTATTAGAATTGAGTGAGTGTACGTGTTTTGTATCAATTTCATATATTACTTATATCACCTGGGTCTATTTCATTACAAATAAAAAGCCATACCGAATAATAAGCAAACAGCAACCAATTCGATTCTATTATGGATAAGTGAGGTTATTGGATAGGAGTTAATGATGCTTTTACTCTGAAGGATCAATTTCTTGACATGAAGACACGTTGCAAAATGCTGCCTATACGCGGAGTTATATGGCTGTCTGCAGAGGAGCGCCGCTGGGGTCAAGCCATCTGAATTAACACGTCACAAAAAGAGAACCCCCTTTAATGGTTCCGGGAATGGGCTGGCAATCGATGTCTGATGTCTGGTGTAACTGTTTCTCTCCAAGAGGACCATTTTTGACTTTTGTTGCTATGGTTTCTATATTCTGCATCTGGCCAAAATGTGGAGTATTATAAGTACAGCGTACTGATGGAGAACATCACAGGTGCGAGAAATGCGTTCGGTCTTGGTGTTCCCGGAATTATAATGCAATATACCCCCCCCTCCCCACACACACACACACACCGTGACTGAACATACCCTGCCACCCCTCGTCTGGTGCTTGTTTATTCACGGCAGAAACTCCGTAGGTCGCTTGGCCGCTGGACTGTAGCTCAATTCTTTACCCCCATCTGCCACAGGGGCCGATTCCTCAAAGCACCCCCAAAGTAGGAGCGTCAAATTATTCTCAGGCTTATCATTTGCAGAGCTCTTCCAAAAACGCTGCTGATCCCAAACCCTATAGCTTCTGCTTTGTGTGATACCGGAGAAGTATGGCTCTAGATACAATGTGCAATAGAGAAAATGGCTTTCCCGATCAAGCACTCCAACTCCGAATGTGAGGAGTCTGGACCTGTGGCTCACTAAGCAGAAGATGGTGTTTTATTCAACCTTAACCAGCAGGGGGCAGCAATGCTCCAGCTCCACCACTACAAAAGTAAACGTTTAAATGCATCCATATGCAACACTCAGAATGTATGTCATTTTAATTACAGTCCGGACACTGAGAACCGACGTCTTGTACAGCTCAGCCCGGCACATCACTCCCACGGACGCCGCTGCTGGAAGCGCAGGTGTTCGCTCTGTCCAGAAGGACGCGCTTAAACGGGGCTTTTAGCGCACGGCGCATTCACGCGTCTCAAAGCGGTACGCGCGCTTTCCAGCGCGCGTCCGTCTTCCAGGCGCGCACATGGGCGCCCCCGCTAGCGCGGGTCCACAAGCACGCTCCCAAGCGGCACTTCTCCTCTATGCCCAGTTGGGACATTTCTTACTGTATAAAAGCTGCATAAAACAACGTGAGAGTGACCTTTGGCAGGGTCACCATTTACTGCAGGTGTTTCCCCAGCAATAGGGGGTGGCTGGGGGGTGGTTGCTAGGATACGCTCAGTTTAGCTGGGGGAGTGGAGATGAGATAGAAGACTGCAGATGTATGTGGTCGGAACAGGGTAAACGGTGTAATTTACCATCTATTTAGAGGAGAAGAACACGTGGTAACCAGGGGTTAATATACATAATTATATGTTTTCAAAACAAGTCCTAAAGGAAAATTATAAAAAAAAATCTTTGGAAAAGCACAACTGTTTAGAAACAGATCAAATGATGCATGTATGTGGGTCGCTTTTACCATATACTTGACACATCCGTGTTATTTTTTTCCCTTATGATGTCCAGAGATAGCTCTGTTGGTGAATCAAAAACAGCAATGTTTTCATAAGCATAAACACAGCCACAGTTTTTTATTTTTGATACGTCAAAACTAGTTTTCCAAATACCAAATCATTTCAAGGATTTAAGAGCATATTTACAGACGTCGGTCGACGCTGATCCAGCTGTTGTCCTAGATTAACGAGGAGCATGAGTCTAGGTGTTCGGGCACGCAGCATCCCTGCGTGGGGCTGCGTGGGGCTG
>JAODKM010000040.1:5644028-5654762 GCA_026780845.1 Petrocephalus sullivani
GTTTGGCAGCAGTGCAGCTTTTCCCCGACCCGGCGCGGGCGGGGGGGGGGCCCCCCCTGGCTCTGTCCTCAGCTCCGGGGGGACCCCCCCTGCCCCCCCCCCCCCCCGGCTGGCTTAGCACCTTCCCGCCAGCCGCGAGACGACAGCCCCCGTGGGGAAGCCGGGCGAGTGCTGAGCCCCCGCTGGAGGGGAGCTCTCTCTGTAGATGGAGACATCTCCGCAGCCCCCGCACGAACGCCCCCACAACCCCCCCCCTGCCGGATCCGCAGAAGCGTGCTGCCAGAGAGCCACACGCCATGCAGACCCCGGGAATCACGAGCTGCAGGAGAGGGCTGCAGAGGGTGGTGCATGTTGCAGGTGCCATATGCATTCCACCATGGAGTTCGGGGGGATAATGCACTACAACCTCAACCCAAACAGCACCCCCAACACCACAAGCTCCCACTCAGAGCCTGCTCGGCACTCACCTTGCCCTTGTCAAAATAGGTGATGATCTCTTGGTAGAGCTGCTCCTTCAGCTGGCCCTGCGTGGCTGCCTGATAGCCGTCCCTCTGCGTCAGGTGGGCGGCACACGGCTCCTCAGACCACTGGCAACACACGGAGATGCCCGCCGGTGAACCAATGGGAAGGCCTTCAGGCCACGCCTCCTCGCACTCATATGTGAAGAAATCAAATCACGTGCACGAATGCAAACACACATGTATGCACAGACACGCTTACATGCCGTGTAAACACACACACACACACACACACACAGGGATCAGAAGGTCATCTGACCATGCAGTTTAGCAGTGGCCATCAATGTGAAATTGCAGGGCAGAGGACAGCGGGGACGATTTGGCGTCCCAGGGTGGGGATGTCAATTTGCCCCGAAGCTCTGAAGGCCTCATTAAGCATTCTGCCCGATTCTGTAAACACCAGAGCAGGCAGCGTGGTGCCGTGCGACACTACAGGGGAGATTAAAAGGGCTCCTTCTGCTGAGCAAACAGTCACGTGAGCTGCTCTCTGCCCCTCGGCCCGGCTGAGCCAGAGGACACATCTCTTTACTCCAGCCAACAGCTACATGCTACAGCCCACTGAAGGAACCAAAGTCAATGCGAGCTCTTTTCCCAGGACACGTAATTAGCATCTCCATCGTTTGTGGGAGCGCTGAAACGCTTCCAGAGACTATTACAAGCTATAAAAGAAGCGGATGTGCGGAGATGAGCCGGCACTTAGGGCACTGTGAGAACAGTACCTCTGAAAATGATGAGTGGACACTGACACTGAGCTGTCTGCGAGGGCAGTTTAAAACAAGCAAAGGGCACGCGTGTGACGTGTTACTGGAGACACCCGGAATGCATGCGGGCTTTTCCTCAGCCGTCTCAGGATAAAGTCATCAATAACACTGGGAAAACAATATTAGGAGGCGGGAGATTAAACTGACAAACGGCATTTCTGGGGTATCCACTATGTAACACTTCCAAGGGACCGCCTATGCAAATCCCGCCGCGGGGAGGCGGCCTTGCCGGGACGAGGAGATCACACCCCGGGGCTCATTCCGGAACTGATCTAATTTCACAGTATAATAAGGCCACGCGTTTCTGCTCGCAGAGGAGAGCGGTCTCCATCAAGGAATCCCGGGCGCTGCCATGGGACCGGAGCTAAAAATAGAGGCTGCTTACGCTCCGGAGTGTCCGCTGCAGGACATTGGGCTCCGGCGGGAAGGTAGCGAATCGGGCCCAGCCTGCTCCCCTCCCAGCTTCCTGCGCCAGAGGGGAGGTGCTGGAGACGGACGCAGAGGCTGTGGGTGGCTTGAGATCCAGGAGGGACCTTATTATAGCAGCCCCCCCCCTCCCCCTCCACCAAAGACATCAGAGGAAGTTCATTCTCATCAGTTCTTTGTTTTTCTGATATTTCTAACCCAGTCGCTAATAAAGTTTTATTTATGACTTGCTCTTGGTGTTTACGATGTGACGGCATCCCAAATCTCCATGAGCACGTCGATGAGGCTGATGGGGCTGATGGGGCTGTCCGAAGCGCCCACCCAAAAATGACAAGGGGACACCTCGGCTGGTGCAGCCCACACACATCTGGATGTGTAACTGCACTCAGTGAACACACTCTGAACAACGGCGGTCACAGAGATGTTGACGGGACATGCACAGGTGACGGAAGAGGACAGGACTGCAGCGAGAGCGGAGCATAGGAAGTGCCCAGGACGGCACGGCGAGAACCCCACGAGGACCCGGGCCAGGGCTGACCTTGAGGAGCCTGGCGTGCAGAAGCAGCGTGTAGGCGGCCTCTGTGTAGTTGTCACACTCTCTGTGGAGGTCGCACAGTTTGTACAAGTACCTGAGAGTGAGAAATAAAATTAGAAGAACCGAGATTCGACTGGAATGCCAGAGTGTGATCAGAAATAACTGTTTTTAATAACCCGCCTCACCATTCTTAACAGCTAGGGGTTTGACAAGCAAGACTAACACTAAGTACACCTTGTGGTGCAACAGGGTGTTAGTTCACCCCATAGAAAGCCCCTCCTGTGTCGCACTCAAGCAGCGCGGCAGAGTGCAATAATGATCGACCAGAAAGAGGAGAAAAGACTGCAGGAGACAGACAGGCAATTCCTCAGCAACGGTCACAGGTACAGAAATCCAGGAGAGGCCAAAATGACACAGGAACCATGCAAGCAATAGCGGAGGGGCATCAGCTCTGATTCATTTAAGCCAGTGTTCCCCGATCCGGTCCTGGGGAAACCACAGCCGGTCCACATCTTTGCTCCCTCCTAGCTTCCTGCCAGACGGTCCACGATAGGAGCTGGGAGGGAACAAAGACGTGGACCGTCTTGTGGGTCCCTGAGGACTGGATTGAGAAACACTGCTTTAAGCAGTCCAATTAAAGCACCTGGCTCAGGCTGAATAACTGGATAGTCTGCAACAGAGATGGGTAATTTCCATGTCAACAAAGCAAGCTTCAGCCTGAACAGAGGCAGCCAGTCAGAGCTGTGCGTGAAATCCGGCTTCTCAAAGTCACATGGCAGACAACTGATTAGCTATGACCATTTACTGATTAAACACATTGATAGAGGCAGATTAACAGGCGCCTATGGACACTGCAGAGGGCGCCACCCTGTGGCCACACAGCACAGCTGTCCAAAAGGAAGTTAACAGGTCGAGACGTTCATACCTTATGTACATCTCCTCCCTCTCAATCTCTTTGTAGAAGTTCTGGAGAAAGAACAAAATACATCACTGCACATGACAAGTATTTTAACGTAGCGTATTATAAAGTATTTTGCTTCAATGACTATTGGATTTTTGTACGGGAACATTAACAGAGCAGAACAGTAAACACCATAACAGTATTAATCCAATCCACTGTTTACTGACCAAAACTCGACTCAAAGCCCCACATGCTTCCCTCACACCCGGCCTCATAACATGATTCTTAACTCTACGAGAGGCATGTCAGTGCAACTCGGCCTCTCTGGGCATTTCCCAGAATCTCCTACACTGCAGTACGGGAAAAAGGGGCCATTAAACACAGATGCGAGTCCACAAGCTCGCTCCAGGGAACAGCTTCCACAAAAGGGAATCGATGCCGCCGGATGGCGAGATGGACCTCTTACAGATCTGATTACCTTTGAGCATGCAGCTTATTGTGAGGGACAGAAAATTAATTTCACCCAGGAACAATGGGGAATGCCCAAAGTGAGGACAGGCATATCATGAAGGGGCACAGCTGACAAGACAGCCTGGAGGTGGTGGGGGGCTTTGGTGGGGGCCAGGAGGCTGCCATCAGCTCTGCTCACACACTGTGTTGTAGAGCAGTGTTTCTCAGCCCGGTCCCTGAGGACCCCGAGACAGTCCACATTTTTGCTTCCTCCCAGCACAGCTGGACCAGGTATTCAGTGTTCTTGACTATTTGGTTCATTCATAATTGTTTGGTTCACCTGAGCTGGGGGCTGGGAAGGACTGTCTGGGGGTCCCAGAGTGGGGAAGTGCTTTAGTGGGGCAGGAGTTTCAGCCCCCAGGGTTGCAAAGGGAACCACTGCATCGGTCCCAAAATGCACAGGGCAAAACAACACTACAGTAAACAATGCAAACTAACGAAATCCTGCCAAACGTTTCACTGCCCGCATGCTCAGGATGGAACCAAATTGTTGTAGTCACATATGACAGAGCTGAGTGCTCATCCAGACAAACGAGTCAGCGGGAGGCGTGGCTGTGCCGTGGCGCGGGGCCCTCACCAGCACGTTGACGGTGCAGCTCATGCGGTTCTCCTTGTTCTCGTCGTGCATGATAGTCCTGTAGTCCAGCAGTCGCTCCAGCAGCCGGACCACCAGCGTGACGAAGTTCTCCCCGTTCTTGGCCAGGTACTTGTGCTTGCGACAGTGCTCCTGAAGGCTGGGAGATACCGCATGCCATGTCAACACAAATGACACGCGCTAGGGGAGCTATGTTTACAGGGCTTGCAGTGGGGGGTGGGGCACCCCTATAGGTCATTAACACACTAGTCCGGGGGGTGCCGTGGCGTGATTTTAATGATCTGGCACGCCGCGGCACCCTTGTCTCTCAGCCGTTAAATGACACTCACATCTTCTGGAAGAGGACCTTGTATTGCTCGTCACCGCGGCCGCCCTCCACCTCGTGATCCAGCTTGGTGATGATCTCGTTCTCGAACTGCAATTAGGAGCGTAAATAAGCAGCCCAGCTCGTTATTCGTTTCATTAGCGGCCCAGCTACCCAGCGCCCATGTCTCTGGGGTGCCGCTCGGTTTAGGCTGACAGGGCTAAGATTAGCTGTGCTTCATTTTAAGGATGTGGTGACCACCAACTCTAGTTAATTTGCTCATTTCCGCTGGTGGCCGCTTTCCGGGTCAGCAATGGCCACCCCCCGGGTCCGTGAATTAGGAGGCAGGCGAGCTGGCAAGGGGCGGGCAGGATGGTATGCTGCAAACAGCTGTGATTCTGATGCCTTTGCCAAGGTGATGGGGCCATGCCCACCCCCTGTTTGATGAGCCAATTAATACGAATATTTGTGAAAGGGCAGTAAAGGTATGCTGGATAAGATAACGCATTTTACGCTGCCCCAGAATGACCCCCCCAATCAAGCTAGTGCATCCTGCTGTGACAGCTGCAGTGCTGCATCCGAAAAGCTATGGATTTTACGTGGTGGGGGGGGGGGGGCAGGCTTGTCTGTAACAGAAAGCAGGTCAATCCAACGCAAAACCAACCGCATCTGACTGCGGGGGGGAAGCCCGCCAAGGCTGCCTCAGGGATACAATGCGATCTCACAACAAAGCCTCTTTCCTGCTAGCTCCGGAATGCTGAGATCCGGAATCCTGCCTTTGAGAGAAAGACTGACGGGTCCCGGGGGCTGGCCTGGGCTCCAAATTAACTTCACGCGGCCTTGCCGGCTACGGGATCCACACGCTAAAGATGGCAGGCGGGAAGTCATTTACCAGATGCCACAAAGTACACGCTAATAATGGAAGGGCTTTGGCCAATCAGGCGGCATCTCACATGGAGGTAGCTTAACTGTGGATATACGTACGGTGCAGAAAATACCACCAATATCAAACAGGAACAAGCTTTTCATGGGGATTTGGCTTCCTGAAAAACACTGCATAGAGCGTGCTGCACACACTGCAGCTGCTGGTCATCAAGGGACATGACCCAAAGAAATTGCTAATGCCAGCAAGTCCCCCGTAAGCTGGCTCCAGGCCCTAGGGCAGTAAGGGCTTGATGGTGCCGCCGGTACTGACCCGCTGGAAGCTTCGGGTGAGAAGGAACTCGCACTGCATCATGTCGAAGAAGATGGGAATGGTGGCCTTGCGCAACTCGATCTCCGGCACCAGTGTCATCTCCAGTATGGGCCCTACCATCTCTGGGATGAACTTGATCTTGTGGGGACCTGTGTGAGAGCAAATCCACGACCGACAGAATGGTTATGCAGCTTTAGAGAGTCCTCCCTCTTAGCCCCCCCCCCCCCCAAGCCGCCCATGTAGGGGGAGCTGCTGACAGACTGGTGGTCCGGGACACACTGCGTAACACGGGGGGAAACTGCCACGTTACATATGCACTGTAAACAGGCTGGTATATCACGCTTCTCTGAGCAAGATAACGTCTGAATATCTAAACAAAACAAGGACAGAGTCAAATGCGAGCCAGCGCAGTGTTTCTGCTAGGGCACATTTCACACTCATTAGCACTCTGTTCTTTAAGGATTCTCTCTCAGTAGCCCTAACCCTCTCATAAGCATAGCCCTGTCATAACCATAACCCTCTCATAAGCATAGCCCTATCATAATCCTAACCCTCTCACAACCATAGCCCTGTCATAACCGTAACCCTCTCATAAGCATAGCCCTGTCATAACCGTAACCCTCTCATAAGCATAGCCCTGTCATAACCGTACCCCTCTCATAAGCATAGCCCTGCCATAACCCTAACCCTCTCATAAGCATAGCTCTGTCATAACCCTAACCCTCTCATAAGCATAGCCCTGTCATAACCGTACCCCTCTCATAACCATAGCCCTGCCATAACCCTAACCCTCTCATAAGCATAGCTCTGTCATAACCATAACCCTCTCATAACCATAGCCCTGTCACAACCCTAACCCTCTCATAAGCATAGCTCTGTCATAACCGTAACCCTCTCATAAGCATAGCCCTGTCATAACCGTACCCCTCTCATAAGCATAGCCCTGCCATAACCCTAACCCTCTCATAAGCATAGCTCTGTCATAACCCTAACCCTCTCATAAGCATAGCCCTGTCATAACCGTACCCCTCTCATAACCATAGCCCTGCCATAACCCTAACCCTCTCATAAGCATAGCTCTGTCATAACCATAACCCTCTCATAACCATAGCCCTGTCACAACCGTAACAATCACCCTTCCAGCTACCCACAATAACCCTTTCAGTCTTTCCCCTGTGGCACTCATTTTCTTCCACTGAACCACTACTGGGTAACTAACCGAACACAATATAATCCATAAAGCATCATTTGGCATGTGAGGCTTATCCTGGTCAGCACGCAAGGCGCGACCTCAGCGCAACACCAGTCTCTCTCTCTCTCTAACATGCTCGGTCCTTTTCATTTGTCTTCCGTTCTGTCATTTGCTGAGGATGGTGTTTTTCCTTTGACTGCTGCAGGTACAAATAGGGTTTGGACCATATTAACGCTTTATGTATATGCTTTATAACATTGACTAATTGAGAGAGGATAAATTAGCTTATTACCTCAAATCCTGTGTGAGAAAAAATGATAAAAAAAAAGTCTTCATGCCACTGGGCTTAGAAAGACCATGATGGGAAGTCATGTGGTATGTGTGTCAGGTCACAACGAAAGGGTCACTCATGATAGGAGGAAAGACATGACCCTCATCTCTGGAGACCAATAAATTCAGACGCCTGGCTGAAGTCCCTGCCCTCCCTCCCACCCTCCCTCTCCAGAACAAAGCCAGTTCATTCTGTTCTATACGGCTATCGGTCCAAAGACCCATCCAAATGTATTATTCTAGGATTACACATTTATTGATGGGGATAAGAGGGCGGAGGCGGAGCGGACAGGCATTTGCTGACATGGAGGAGGAGGCTTACCCAGGTTGTACCACATGTCTCGGATTTCAAACCCGATCTGCCGTCTCATGTCCTGGTACCTAAAAGACAAACGAGTTACGTACGTGAATAAAGGAGCAGGTAGTGCTGAATGAGCAGGTCAGACGCGCGCTGCCTGAGTGTGAGTAATCCACACAGGCACCGGCACAGGCACCGGCACAGGCACCGGCACAGGCACCGGCACAGGCACCGGCACAGGCACAGGCACAGGCACAGGCACAGGCACAGGCACAGGCACAGGCACAGGCACAGACCCCCACCCCCCCTCGACCGCAACCTCGCGTAGCGCAGGTCACATTGTAATCTCTGGAAAGCAGGACAGGCCCCCCCCCAGCCAGCCACCCACGCATTGCTCAGATGGCACAGCCCGCACTGGTCAAAGGACTTCAGCTCGACGAGAGAAAAACAAAGATATACTAAAAGAAAGATGTGGGAATTCAAAGAAAGCCCCCCAACCATCACCTTTATGAATGAGCGCCTCACCACCCCCGCCCCCCCTACAGCCGCACCCTGACATCTCAGACGCCTTCTGTCCCCAGAAGCACACGGGACCCTGATACTAAAAGCAAGAGGAGCGTGTGGAAGGTTATTTCACGGAGGAGAAGCTGACGCTCTAGTAATCGGGCCCTGAAACATGGAAATATTATTATTATTATTATTATTAATAATAATAATAATGCCTGACAGATTGCTACTTTAGTGCATTCATTGATAATGTGCATTCAAAATAGACTAATAATAAACCGATATGACTCCATTAAGCCCCTCACGTTTTGACAGGAATATTAAAAGCCATCGCCCTGCCTGATTCATTTTAGCGTAATTACTCTCTGCCAGGCCCCTGTCAATAAGCCAGCTGTGTGCGTGTGTGTGTGTGTGTGTGTGTGTGTGTGTGTGGGGGGGGGGGGGTTCCCATCTATAAGAGGTGCCAATAACGTGCATATTAAGGTGTTGCGATAACCTTTATGTGAGAACCACGCTGATGCCTTTGACTGGCTGGACCCTAAGGACCAGGTCTAATTTGTGTTTTACAGAGATACCAAAAAGTTGACTGGATAGAGTGACATTTCTTTGAAATCCATGACACTTGAAGCTCGGGTGCGGATTCCTCTGTGCCTGCTTTGTTTGCGCTGTACACTCTGGGAGTGGCCTGGGCAGAGCAGAGTGGGGAAGGCCTAACTCAAGCAAACGCAGCTAACCTAACAGATTGAATCAGCATGATGCTAGCATCAGATTATACACCACATGGGCATTTTGGGGGAAAATAATGAATTTTAATGCTCACACACAGAACTTACTTACATGAAAACAAATATTAAAAGGAAAACGAAATTAAAATTCCACACTGAACAAAGAAGCCCGACAGCCTGGTTTGGGGGGGGAATCCCACAGAGCACAGAGACGATTTCTCTTAAATGGTAGCTTAGATGTCACCCCAACCAACACCACATGAGAGCTGTGCTCCAGCTCCTGACCCGTGATAAGGCGTGTGATCTCGCCCGGAAAGGCGGCCGGCTGGGGGCCTGCTCAGAGAGATCGGGCCACATTGAGCTCACACCACCGTTTATCGTGAAGGCAGCCCGAAGCACCCCCCCCGAGGCTCAACATCAATAACGGAGGGGGATAACCAGGGGGAAGGCGACCCTGCTCCCCATCCCCAGAACTGAGAGGCCACCACACAGCTCTGACCGTAACACACAACACGAGCGGCGCCGCAGGAACAAGACTGGGAACACCAGGAGGGAGGGGGTCCGGCTGGGGGCCGGCATGGAGCGGAGCCTGGGGCACTCACTTTTGGAAGATCTTGGCACGCTTGGCGCTGGAGAAGTTCTCCAGCTGCAGGGACTCCTGGGTAAGGAAGGCCACCGCCAGGTGGAAATAGTTGTTCCAGAGCTATGGAGAGGCAGGAGGCAAGGGGAGGGTGAACGGGGGGGGACTCTGGCATGACAGGCACACTTAGCCACAATGCTCCCCTAGGGAGCCTTTCGCAGAGCTCTGCCTCGCTCCCTCTTTCTCTCGCACACACACACACACACACACACACACACAATCCAGGTCTATTACGGGGAGACAGCAGATATCACAGCAGCTGCAGGGGTCCTGCTCCCACTGTGGCTGTGAACAAGGGGCTAGTTACACTGCCCAGCGGCATGAGTGGGCAAAACTATCACTGGCTTCTTATAAAACCATTTGCTTTGGTGTGTGTCCTGCCCTGCTAAGGCTGGCCATACTATAGCAGGAAGGTAAGACGGACCAGCATTTGAACCTAACACCTCTCTATGTGGCTCTTTTAAAGAGGAAGCCGGTTCCTCCACTATAATCCATTAAACCTTAGGCTGAATTTTATTGTTGGGAAGTCCATTCTGAGCTCCTTGGTGATGGGGCCCGTGGTCGGGGACGGATCTGCCAGTCTATCCATGAAAAGCGAGTCATGTGACATTTGTGACACTGGGTTTCCCTCATAAGAGAAAAGCGGACAAGGGATCCTGAGTAACTGCAGTGCAGAGAGCAGCCACTGCACATACAATATCACCAGCCCCTGCTTTCGTCACTTCAACCCGTCAGCAGACAGGGAGACAAGTCCCCCCTAGAGACCCGGAAGATCCACATGGCTCCACATGCTGATTCCACAAGAAAGTACGTTCAGATCCAGGCGAGTCCAAAGCGTCTCACCGGTTTCCGCTTTAATGGCTAAAAGAGCACAGCATCACGACCGAGTGAGAAACACTGGGTGCCACCCGCTCTAAGGCCGAGAGCTTACCTGGAGCTCGAAGCTGGTCTGATCCAGAAACCTCTTGTTCAGGACTGCTGCGTACTGATTGATGGCCCGCAGGAAAACTCTGGAAGACAGTGGGGGGGGGGTTCTGATTTAGGCTGTCCACACTAAATTTACAAGGGTTTGAGAAGGAAGAGATCTGCATTCACATTGCCACACTGTCACTATCGTCGAGCCCACACTGTCACTATCGTCGAGCCCACACTGTAGCATATAAAAGGCAAATGGCGGCGCTTTTCCTTACCAGGTACAATCATACAGTGGAGGAAATAAGTACTTGATCCCTCGCTGATTTTGTAAGTCTGTCCATTGACAAAGAAATTAAAAGTCTCAGAACAGTATCATTTTAAT
>JAODKM010000040.1:5659163-5677093 GCA_026780845.1 Petrocephalus sullivani
CGGCGGCGAGGCCGCAGGAGGGAGGGGGGGGGGTGGAGGTGAGGGTGGACTAGGGGCAGGGGGGGGGGGGGGGCGGGGGGGTGGCTTTTCTGGTGCAATGCGGCGGGAAAATCCTCTGGTACCATGTTATTTCAGTGGATTCTGGGAAAATCACACGGCCCCTGTGACAATCACAGGAATTGTGTAACATTCATATGAATAATTAATTCAGATTTAATATTGAATACTGATAAGCCCAAAAGAGAGCCCAACATGCCATTGGTTACCTACATTACACATTCTACAAACTTTCAGGTGAAAGCAAGACTCGCACACATTGTACTGCACCGACTTGCGTTTCTACACATTTTTCTTTATTACCACAATCGTGAATTACTAATATAACTGGAGGCTTGCTGCACGCGCAGGCCGGCTCCATATTGTGCTTCTGCCACATCACACTCACCTCTGCAGCTGACAGCCTCACTACAAAGAAAATCATAAGAATTTCCAGTCTGGCTGGACGTGAGCTGAAAGCCGTCGCGCTGATTGACCTAAAAAGGCGCAGATATCCTGAATTCTGGCCGGCTGCGCCATCTAAATGTGAGGCAATAATCCCGGGTGCTGACCGCGCCGCAGCGCTTCCTGCTCCTGGTCCATCTACCTGCATCTGAAATGCCTTCCCTCCCCATACCGAGCTGCGCATGTTTAATCGTGACCTTGACCCGTCTGCTGATCTGTGCGTTTCAAAGCAATTTTCTCCCGCTGGACTGTTCCAGAACATTCCCCCTGGTCTTCCACGTGTACACCTTATGGCGAATACTAATGTGGAAGCGGGCGAGCCTCAGAGCTGTGGTGGCACCCTCTGGGATGGGGATTCCGCACCCCTCTCCCCGGACCACACCACCACCAGCACCACCTGCTGACCCGATTAAAGGGATCTGCGCATCACCCGGCCGCCTGTCAGTCAAATTGATTGGGCCGGAGGCAAATCGGCTGATAAAAGGGAACTGGGGTGTTTTCAGGGACAGTTTAGGGTCTGCTGGGGGAGGCGTTTGAGCATGAGGCCTACGCGATCTGTGGTCAGGTGATGGCACCCAGATGAACCTGGGGGTCCAACATAGCGGAATAAGAACCTGGTGGAGCTTCTTGCCAAGAGAGAGATGGAGGGGGGGGGGTCTCATTTAAATGTGTTTCCTTCCCAGGCTATAATTTGCATTCAAAATCTCTAGTGCTGTGCTCCATCGCAGCCTTTCTGCGGCGATGCATGAAATTTTAATGTCGGCTCTCTCGCCAGGCTGCGGCAGAGGCCGGCGACGTTCCGATGGCCTCCCCAGGTAGAGCTCCAGCTTCACAGAGAATTCCCACTCAAACAGACTCGCTGGTGGGCTCGATGTCTCCGCACGCCTCACACCAGAAGGAAACCGGATCTGTACGAGATGGAGAATGGGGGGATCTCAGGATGGGGGGGGACCAGGCACAAGGCGGGACCGGGAAGAAAAGGACCAGCACCATGGGACGGTAAACAACAGGAAGGGGCTCTTTAAGCCTGATGACGTTATTCAAACATCACCGCAGCCTATTTCTAAAGTTGTGGTTTTCTTGTACAATTTAAGTTCATGCAGCGACATTTCAACACTGGTGAGGATCAGGAGACGTGGTTTAGTGGCGTCTAGTCTCTAAGGGACACTAAGGGACTCAGGATCAGATGGGGAGGGTTTGCCTGCAGCAAGCAGGCAAGGGGTGAAACGGCATTTAAACCAATTGATCTGGCAGAGATATAAGAGACAGGCTTCTGGGGCATCGAAGAAGACAAGACACAGAGCGGCTGGATCTTAATGAGAAGATGGGCAGATTGCACAATCGGAGCAGCCCCGGGAGAATGGCTGATCAGAGCAGACAGGGGCCTCTCCACCTCAGACACTTCCCAGCAGATAATGGCACTGAGAGGGCAGGCGTCAGCGCCCAAACACCACTCCCTGTCCAGCTATGAATTACAAGGGGGGCAGACGGGCACAAAGGGCCCAAGGTCCCCACCCTACACTGCTCCACCTAGGAAGCCCTAACCCTAACCAGAGCCAAAGGGGGAGCCCATCCTCCAGGGGCCGGCAGAGGAAGTCCCAAATAGCCAGATTATAAAGTAAAAAAAAAAAAAAAGAGTGCAGTACAGAGATAAATGCGGAAGTCAGGACCAGGGAGGAAGCTACATCCTTCCACAGGATGGAGGGGCACACATCTACACCAGAATCAGCCCAGCCCAGAGAGGTGTTTTTCTGGAAGAGAGAGACTCCTGTCTCGGGTCTAGGACCTTTGTCCTGCAGTCGGCCTGACTGAGTCTGTGGCAACGTGCGAAAAGACAGATGGAACACATGGCTGGCTCTGAAGCTGTGAGCCACAAGCTTACTGACGCCCCAGTGATCACTATCTGCTCCAGGTGGATTAAAGAAGGAATCTCCTGGAGGTTAGCAGTAACCTCATCCACCATGGGGTTTCTAAAGCCTCATTCTGCCCAGCTCTACTTAAGCACCCATCCTTAGAACATCAAAAAGCTGCCAAATAAACAGCTACAAGGCCAAGTTACATTTTGAACACTGTTATTGATCCCAGGGGAAAATTATTGTGGATACAGCGCCGATTAAGCTAGATATCTACTGGTCTCTTACAACCCTTCTCGCCTTCTTCGATCTCAAGAAGCAGGATATCTATTAGTACCTAGAGTAGAAAGAACTATGGCATTAGTCTAGACTAAAAATACATTTGTTTAGCCTAGCATACAGGGAATCTAGTTCTAGCTCCAGCTAACAGCTCTCCCCCAGTTATACCTACAATGTGAGACGCAGAGCAGGGTGGGGATCACTGCCATTGGCTTCGGATGAACTGATGCGTCAGTGCTGTCACTCTAGCTTCATGATGTTCAGGGATGCCCCATGCCTGTGTTCCCACTTGCCTCTCCCTCTCATTTATGCTGCCATAGCCGTATCTGCCGGAGCTTACATATTGCACTCACCCAACTGTCTGCACTGCCTCCAGTCACCCCAACTCTGGCTAATGCCTCTATTTCTCATTCCCCCCACCCCTTCTGGGGTGTGCAGCCTGGAGACCCAAGAATATCAAGATAATCCACAAAGAGACTCAAATCTTAAAATTTACACTATGTAAATTTAGATTTTGTCATTTTGTGCAATGGCCCCTCTGCCGAGCTGAGGACTTTGGGTAAAGATAATGTAAAGCGCTTTGAGACAATGTAATGTTGTCAAAATGTGCTATACAAATGAAACTGAATTGAGAGAACAGAAGAACACACATATAGTACAAAATCAGCACAATGCAAGACCATAAACACAGTGCAAATGAACAGCTTTTTCCAGTCATGTTTTCATGTTCATTTATCAAAGCTCTGAGGAGGCCTTTTCTCCAAAGACCCATACCTTCAGCTCACATCGTATCTCAAAAATGCCCCCTAAATCCGACCCAAAGCTGCTCCAACTCAGACTGATTTGAAGACCAGACTATAAAAATCGAGGCCATTACCTGCCAGCTGTCAGTGGCAGATAGATTCACCTCCCAGAAGACTCTCCAGCACATCTGATGAGGGCGATCTGCGCCCCGCTGCCCATCATTGGCACGTGACAGCAGACATTCTTGAGAGGTACGGACCGCTGTTAGTGTCTCACGTGTTAGTGTCCCACTTAGCATCAGGCACACACAAGCAGGAATGCATGGCAGCTTGTTTGGGGACAGCAGTAAATCATGGGAGAGGACGGCCCGTGCCATTAACATCATGCAACCAAGCCTGGCCATACGTCACGGCAGCTGCTGCCAGACACTTAACTGGGAAATGAAGCGGAAACCGAACTCAAACAAAAATGACAATGAGGCAGATATGTTCCCTTTTTAAACACCATGTAATTGACTCTGGCTGCATTTCACCTTAATGGCTACCTGACAGCGGACTCGCTGTGGACGAGGAGGCCAGCCCACATCACCAGGCAGAGGCAGAGCTAAGGGATGACAAGAGAAGATACAGAGAGAAAACTTTGGGACTCCAGCAGGCTTTACAGTAGAGCTTAGCAAACAAACAATCCTCCCAAGATCCAAGGGAGGAAAAGTGTTTTACATTGATTACACTTTTGATTGGACAGGCAAAGAAAGCTGGCAAAGTCACAGCCCCACACGTGATAACGTCTTAAAGCCCGAAGTGTCCCCTTTAAGAAGCAGCAGGACTTCGAGTAGCATGTACATTATGACAGATATGAGCTAAAGAAAAACGTCCTCTACAGAGGACAAAAAGAACTGCCAGCTCTCAGGAGGACAAATGGACAGCAGAGAAAAACAAAACTAAACAGGACATGGGGCACAAGGGAGCCGGTTACAGTAACTCCCACTGAGTGCTGCTATTGAACCCTACTGCTATAGTCTAAAACACTGTCTCTCAACCCAGTCCTCGGGGAACCCCTAACCTCTCCGCATTTTTGCACCCTCCCAGCTTCCAGCCAATCAACAACAACGGATACCTGGTACAGGTGTCCTGGGAGCTGGGAGAGAAACATGACTGGTCAGGGCATCCCTGAGGACTGGGCTGAGAAACACTGGTTTAAAAGACAGCTTATTAAGATATCCAGCCATGTAAAGCTCGGCACAACATACCTAACCACCCTAACATGTTCATCTCAATCTAAGCCACATAAAACTGACCGGCCCATTAATTAATTACCCATAAACAGGATTAACCTCTTGTACTCTGTGGCTTGGGTGCTGGAGTACACCATTCCCCAGTGTTAAGGCTGAGCACGCCTGCCTTTGGCCCCTCTGCCTTTGGCATTAGTCATGATCCTTCGCTCTCGGGGTGTGCGATATGTTTAGCAGCTTAGTGGTGGAGAATGTTTTCTTATGGACGCAGTGAGCTTTAATTAAGCTTCTGATGGATGGGGGGAGAGAAACAGAGGCGTAATTGAGTTGCTGCTTTAGCTTTGTTTTGTACAAAAATTATTGTACCAACGCGTAAATGCCCACTGAGCTTCAGGCATTACTGCACGGTAGAGCCAGCATCAGTACAGACACTGCGCAACCAGAGCATGACCATCCAGCCATTCATCAAAACACAGCTGAGCACTGGAGAAAAATTTAGTGGAAAATACACAGTCCTGCAGGGACTCTGAGCAGAAAGATCAGAGGAGTTAGAGACAGGGGTAGGCCTCCTGCCATCTGCATTCACACACGCTGATAGAGGCAGGCCTCTAACGGTCTGTACCCGCTCGCTCTCAGAGGGGCAGGTCTCCCGCGGTCTGCACCCGCTCGCTCTCAGAGGGGCAGGTCTCCCGCGGTCTGTCAGACCCTCTTGGCGGCTTTCCTCTATCACGCTCCGCCAATGTCACGCACATCCACAGAGGGCAATTAAAAGCAGACGTGAACTTTCAGAATGACACCAGCACGAGAGACTGCTGATTAACCACTCACACCATGACACGCTTAATTCAGGCTTTAACTGGCCGCGCTTGTCATCTGACAGTCAACTTCCCAAAAGGCAACTGTCCCCCCAACTGCTGATGTTTAAATCCGTGCTAAAGGAATAGGAAGCTTTTTCAGAAGTAAACTACTGCACTCAGAAAGAACTGGAAAGTGAAGCAATCGAAGCCGAATGCCATTTTCAAGAAGAATTAATTTCTCGCGAGTAGGGAGAGGATATAATCTGCAAAGCACTCGTATAAGAGGAAGAATCATAAAAGCACTAATCGCTGCCAGTCACTCAGTATAGCTGCATTTTATCGGACTGTATAGGACAAGCGCGACTGTCACACAGACACAAACAAGACATACGTTACAGTCCCGGGATAAGTAGTACTCAGTGAGGTCAAAGGGTCACCAGTCTGAAAGAACGGAACTCCAAACATTCAGCATGACCCATAGTGATGCTGTGGGGTACATAAACGAGCCAATCCGATTGCACAGTTCATCGTATCCACCTTAAATCACAAGCAATTGTGATACAATTGTGAAATGCAGGGTTAACTGGTCCCTGGAGCAATTGGGGGCCAAGGGCCTTGCTCAGGGGCCAACAGTGAAAGCACTCGGTACCAGGAATTATGAACCAGTGACTTTCCGAGCACAGGCACAGCGCCCTAACCCCCTGAGCCGCACAGCACCTCCACACAGACACACCAAGCTTGCTGCACAGTCCTCTCTGCGTGTGCCATCCCCCTCACCATTTCGTCTGCAAGTGAAAGCGAAGTGAAGTGCGTCAGTATACAACCAGTCCGTCAGATCAGGAAACAGATCTCTGAGGCTCCAACTAGTTAGTTGGGGGGGAGTAGTGGGTATTAGGTGACTATGCAGGTGGCCCAGGCCACAGAGCATTACCAGCTCTAACTACGCACTACATGCAGTGCCTAACCTATGATCTGAGGTCACTAACCCTCGTTACAATGCATGCCGCTTACTTACGTGTTCAGCCCATTCCGAGATTAAAAGCACAATCGCATTCCCATGCAGCCGCATCGCGGTGGGGTAAACAAACATATCACAGGCAGCAAATGACTCGCATGTGGCAGAATGGACCCAGCCAATCAATCCTGAATCCCAAATTTTTAAATGCCAGTGGCTCCAGGGCTCCCAGTCAAGGTCCAGACATCTTCAAAACTGATGACGCATGGTTTTATAAAGTTGGAGCTTTACAGTCCTCATATAAATTGGCCCCCGACTATAATGGTACAGACCGCCACACCATCTCAGTGTGTACCAGCACCGGCGCGGCCTTGGGTCAGGAAGGACTTGGGTCCTGGGTTTGATTCACATCCAGCTGACAATCCAGAGCACAGAGAGCACCGCTCCTCAAGGGTGCCTGCCTGCGGGGACGGCCTTTAGCTAATGACACCCCGGGGAGTTAAATTATAACTCTGCGGCAGCCATTCCTAAAGGGTGGTCAGCATTTAGCTGGTGTCATTTTACTAGTCGGGTTATAAGCAAAGACCAGGAACATTAAATCAAAGAAAAATGGATCACAGATAAAAGAGCACCAGCTGCAGACAGAGCCCTCCTTATCATTTAATACAAACATCACGGACACACTGCAGCTGCCAACCACCACTAGGAGGCGCTAAGATGCTCGAGAGTCATGGGGCATGATTCTGGAGCGCTCAGGATGGGACCCACCAGATTAGCGGCCTACGTTCCCCAGCTTCAAATATCAGAGATGGGCATGGGGGGGGGGGGGTGGTGGTCTTGGTGGACAGATTTAATGGGGCCGGCAGTGTGAATTCGTCAGTTAATGAGCTTTGGGAATTCTCCTCAGGAAACCCCATTCGTCAAAATTACGGCGACGGTGCGCCCCAAGTGGGATGCTCTAAGTGCTTAAACGGCGGTAAGAGAGTTCAAATAGCCTTAGTGGCAAGCGGGGATATTCTGTCCCGCTCCACGGGTGTCGGCGTCCACCCGTTATCTCCTGTAGACTCACACAGCAGACACAGGCCAAAAACACAAATTGATGCCCCAGGATGTCGACAGCGATTCATTCATTGCTAAATGCTAATAGCGTGAGGGTGTCATTTAAAAACAAGAGATCTCTCTCAAGCATCTTAAAACAACTGCTAATAGAGTACCGCAGTGTTAAACCTGTCTGACCTGGACATATCTCTCTAGTCAGAAGCAAAACAATAAAATAAATACTAATTTAAATGTGCGGCTGAAAGCAGAAATGCTACATTCATGTAGGTAACATCAGAGCCACAGAGGTCCCCAGGGGGAGAGAGAGCAGCCATTGTTTGTAGGGCTATTCAACACTTTGCATTAACTGCAGTCTCAAGGAACCACATCAAGCTGTAATTGGCGCTGAAGGACAGGCCCCTGTGAATGAAGAGCCAAGAATAGGCAGGCAGGACAAGGCAGAGTTCATCAACACAACATAACCACGGTCCAGCACGCCAAAGAGCAGGGCTCTCCACTGCTATCCCAGCCAGTGTGCAATTAAAGACGTTTTTTTAATCCAAACAATAATTACAGGTTATAAATGCATCTGAAGTACAGTCGGAGAGGAAATTCCGGTAGCAGGAAAGGGAGCCCGTTTTGTGGAAAACCTGCAAGTGGCAATGGAGTGGTAGTGGTAAAGGATGCGGCTCCTTAAGACAGATACCCTGATTATTAGGCTGTCAGTCAACCAAACACGGAGACGTGTGCTCATGCACACACGCATGATTAATTAAACTGATCAGTGGACCACATGCCCCCGCCCCTCCAAACACCACACCATTATCCCATCATCACACACCTGTGTTAATGAATGCTTATATTCCGAATGAGTCTGCCACTTTCTACTGTCTCAGCCTCAGCACAGCTAATTACAAAATCTTTAAAGGATCTCTCGTTTCAGAAAACCATCACCTCTATTCATATATTCATACATAAATACCCCTTCTTCCTTCAAATAATGATTACGTTTGGATTCGTAGCCAGGTACTGCGGTCGTCTCTCTCGCCGTGGTACACAGAGGGTAGGCGCTCGTACATTCTCCTGCTCACACACACTCTGAGCAATGGACAGAGCCCACACAACTATACAGGCCAGACCTGTATGTGTTTTAACAGTCATGGCAGCCCATCCCAGGGCATGGGAACCCAAAACACAGAATGCAGGCAGAACATGCAAACAGCCATGTGACCGGGGGAGGGGGCTGGGACACACACCTGCACCCAGATGATGGCAGTAGCAGTGGGTGAAGCTTTGGGCAAACTGAGCAGTAAATCTCTGGATCTCCGGTAGATGAGCCTGCCCCGGACACATGCGGCATGAACGAAAGGCCAAAGCACTCAATATGAAGTATAATAACAACAGAGCACAACCAGGCAGACATTCAAACCCAATAAAGGGCCATTAGTCTGCATGCTGCTCCACAGCAGAATGGCCACGGTGTCCCCAGTGGGCCCCAGGCTGGGGTCACTCAGGCCCCATAAATGGGCAGCTCTGGCATGCGGTGCAGCGCAGCACAGACACAGCGCATCGTGTGACACGCAGGGAGGCACTCAAAGTGTGACCAGAACGGCTATCAGGAAATTCATTAAACACGAGGCAGCATCTATAATAATATCTACCCATGAGACCCCGACATACACACGCAGGCAGACGCACGCAGGCGCACACATGCAGGCAGACGCACGCGCCCTAGAGCTGTGTGATAAAAAGCAGCATTAACCAGCCAGCAGCAGAAATTCCCCATCAGTAATATAGCACAGTATATCTCTGTGCCTCCAGCAGAGACATCACGCAGTCTCAGCTGAATGTCCAGAGAATCAGGCACATCTTCTCCACTTCCCAGCATCTCACCACCTCACCTGGGAAGCTTCCCACCCATGGCACATGGGCGTCTGCGAACAGACCCTCACGGTGCCTGGCCGTCCATCCCAAGGCCAATCAGCCGGGTCACACCGCCTCTCCACCCCCCCGGCGGGGTCCTTATCACCCCCGTCCACCCGTCCCGGAGACACAAAAAGAGCCTGGGCCATTTATTATTGTGAGCTAATTGGTTGCCGCCAGGCTCGGCATATGACAAGGGGCAGATACTCAGGTCAAGATACCTGCCAGCGTGTCATAGCCCCCAGGCAACATGCTGAGATGCACTCCCACAGCTCCTCAGCCAAGCCCAACAGAGAACCGCCATGCGGAGTGCCCCCTACTGTTTGACAGGGGAAAGTCAAGCACAAAGGAGGAGGACGAAGTAAAAAACCTGGGCAATACGGTGTCTGATCCCGTTCATACAGCAGGCAGGCCAGGCCCTCCCACAGCCAGGCCCAGACCCAGGGAGGCCCCCGCAGAGCTCCAGAACTGCTGGTTCTCCCAATACCAATATGGGGCCGCCCTGCTGCACTCAGCACCCCCCCCCCCCCCCCCCAGGTGCATACAGCATTTTCCAAAGCGATGTTAGCCATACAGTGAAGATCCAGCTCAGAAATAATTATCCACTTACGCACTTTAAAAGTTCTTGCGCACTTTAAATGCTCCCAAACTGCCTATAAGCACCATACGCGAACCACCAGAACAAATCTTGCAGCTACGAGCCCTCGAATGAACGTAGAGAGCCTTTTCAGAGAGCGAGGGAGCCGGGGGCCGCGGGAGACAGAGGGGGGGTAGCAGCCCTGGCCCTGCTGGTTCCCTGGCCAGTGCGGATGAGCGTGCTGAAATCACGAGGGTGGCCTCACTGCGACACTTACTTGTTCTGCATGGTGTTCATTATCACCCAGTCGGCAGGGTAAACGTTCTTGCCGATAAGATCCTTGAACATAATGAAGGTCTCCATCAGAAAGTCCTGCAGCAGAAAGGAGGGGAAAGCATTTCAGATGATGCCGTTGGCTTCCAATCTTCATCTTGGAGGTTACCGGTTCCATTCGGAGGGAATCAGCACTGGCGCCCCCCTGTGGGAGGATCCTGCCTCGACATGTTTTACTGGGAATACATTTGTGACATACAACTAAGGAAGCTGGGTCAGATGGACCCTGGAAAATTAAGTGTTTAAGTCCTAGGGGGAAGAGCCTAGCAGTGGCATCACTCCCTCAAACCTGAGATTTAAACCGGCGACCTTCCGATGCGTGAAACGCTGATACACAAACCGGAGCAGAACAGTGAAATTCCCCAGTCTGCATGGTAATCACCTGCACTGATCCCGACCACTGATGTCACCACTGCAGCGGAGCATGACGGGACCACTCAATCAGCCCATGTAAGTGGCCACTCAGCGGAGAACGAGCCAGGATGGCTTCCTTAAGTATGTCGGCCAGGACAAGCCCAGGTCCTGGGTCGCTATGGTACCAGCGGCCTCGACCAAGACCTAGCCGTAAGACGCCCAGAACCACAGCGGCTGGGGGGGTCCAAGCTTCTTAAAGAACGTCTGGCATGTCCCGAGCCGCCTGGCACTGCAAGGCTAATGAGCGGGGAGCACGGTGCTCACACCATGACCCCAGCCGGCCACATGCTTAATGCGACGACGTGACCCTTACGTTAAAGTAGGGGTGCTGCCGTGGGGCCGGTCGTCAGAATATGACATCAAACTCACAGGAGCACCACCATGTCTCGACCAGGCGAGGGGGCACACAAGGGGGCAATTAAGGAGTGGATTTGCGGGTTAATCGGTTGAAAAATAAGGCTAGCGGGCTGGCGGGTGCGCTGGCGATCAGGAGGGGGGCGTCGGATCACTCACCACCACGTCCGTCTTCATCTTGCCAAAGGCGCCGATCAGGTGCGCGTAGTGGTAATCTTCCATCTGCCGCAGCATGGCTGTCATACAGGCCACGAAGCGACCCTAGGGGACGGGGGGGGAGGAAACAGGCAAACAAACGCTATAACTAAAATCAATAACTGCGCTCGACATCTGTGCTACGGCCTCAGAGGAACAGTCGCGGCGGACAGGAAGAGCAGCGGAGCGAGAGCTTCTCGTCTGGACTCGCTAGGAGGATCGGAGGACCCAATGGGGCGTATGGAGCCAGAGATGTCATTGTTATTAATCGATTACTTTCTTTTGTGATTTTAGATAATGCTCTGACTTGCATCTGCAACCCTACGATCGTCAGTCTGAATGTTTCCAGCTACAACACCATTCGAGTCAGTCGATAACGCGGGGGGGCGGGCTCGGGCCAGGAATGCTGCATGGACAGAAGGGGTATCTGGAGATCTGTGACCAGATGTTATCCGTACAGCTCGCCCGAAAACCACTCGAAAATCACTCCAAAACATCCCAATTACGGAACACAGGAAGGGCAAAAACTGCCTGGCAGAGAGCAGAGAAGGAAACGGGACGTAGGGCGAGGAAGCAGCGACGACTACTCAGAGCAGCAATCTGTACGGGGAGCCACCATGGGAACCAGCAGCTCCAAAGGGACAGTGACCCGGCATCAGTGTCTCTCAGCCGCATCCTTATCTGCTGCGAGCTTCTCTGGGAAAGATGAATTCAGACAAGGCTCCCGTTACAAGGGGCCCGCAAAAGAAACCAATAAACCAGTTCAGGTCAAACACTAAGCTGTCAGATGACAATTTTAATTTCAAACTTGTGGGGCAGACGCCACAGTGCATTTCAGACAACAGTCACCTGACCAGCGGTGATGACATCACTACCTGATTGGGGGGGGGGGGGGTCTAATTTCACGAGTAAGACCAGGACGGAGCAGCTTGGCACATTAGTGCCAGAGCCCAGCCAGGGGAGTTTCATTTAACAAAAAGAGCACAAACTAAGTGCATCTGTGAAGAGAGAGAACATTCCGGACTCAAGAGCAGGGCAAAGGCACTGCTGGAGCCAACCAGAGTACCTCTGATACAATATCCGGCCACGCTGTATCGGATATATATATATGTAACGGAGAAACCATGAAAGTGGCAAGGTGCCCCCACCAAGCAGCTGAAAGGCAAACGACAGCCAGCCGGCGTGACATCCGCCAAAAGCCGAAAACGTTAATTTTACTTGCAAAACATCAGGACCAGCTTGGAGTGATTTTTATGCCACCAAACAGAAGTAATTGCTATTTTACCAATTTGCTCCTTAATGGAGGGAAAAAAACCCATTAGGATGAATTATACAGAGCCGAGAGAGGCTGCCTTCTCATCACGATCCCTATGCACCAAACCGGACTGGGGGGTGTCCTTACATGGCACGGTACCACAGAGCACTGCCAGACACGCATCCTCCGCCACGACCCCAGTCACCCGCCAGCACACCCACCCTCTTCTGCTTTCTTTTTTTTTTATAAACAGTGTCCTGCGTGAGAGTAGATTATGCCTCCTGTCCTCAAAGGTCTGATCTCTTCACTTTCACTTAGCGATGGACCGGGAAATGTTGCCATAGAAACGGCAGCGATGGAAACAAACAGGCAGCTTACAACACGCTGCCTCCGTGCCAACCCGGCGATCCCTACTGACAGCAGCCAGCAGAGACGCGTCGCTCGGCGCAGACGCCCCGACTCGCCGCGCCGCGCCACGTTCCACTGCTGTGGCATTTATCTTATTAATGTCACCGTGCGGGACAGAGGTATACGTAACAGCCGGGATATTAAATAAAAAGAAAGACGGGAACAGGCACCAGGAAAAGAACGAGGGAGCACATTTAAAGTGGCCTTTTCGAGTTGCAATGACAAAGGAAGTGATGAATTAGTGTTTCTGTTCTCCGTTATTCTGCCTCGGTCAGAACAGAGGAAATGTCACCAGGATAGGTAAGAGGGTGTTATAGCGGCTTCCAGCCCGTGCCTCAGAGCGGTACGATCCAGCAGCACACCATCCTGCAGGGACAATTTTAGGGTGTTCAAGGTGGGGGGCATAAAAGGGGACATAAGGCTGGCCTGCCCTTATGAATTATTAACCAATGACATGTTGTGAATCAGTGAGTGACAGGGGAGGTGGGACTACCGGGGCCAATCAGCTTTCAGCTGCAGCCCCGCCCCCCTGACCATATCGCTATAAAGTAGTTTCTGGGGGCAGCTGGAAGGCATGTCAAAGGATAGGTGTCTGCTCACAGCGGAGCCATAAAAATCTAAATCAATCGTAATAAATCTTATGCTCCTCAATGTGGTCACATCCATACTCCCACCCGCCATCGTGTGCTAGGTGACGCCCGTGAAAAGAAACTGCCCGACCCGCGGCTGAATCCCAGAAGCTGCCCGAGATTCATTTCATATTTCATTGGAAGGAAAGAAAAAATTTTTTTTTTAAATCACAATAAAAGTCTTATCACGGTCCGGGTTCCATTTGCTTGCCAATCACGGCGGCGCATGCTACTGATAATTTGACAGATTAGTTCATTACCCTGAAAAGACATCTTCCCAGCCCACACATACAGTACAGGCTTATATTTAGCACTGGCTTCAGGCTAGATGAACTCCTCCTTGAGATGCGACACCAGCAAACCTGTCTGTTTACATTCATTCTGTTGCCCCTGTGCAGTGCAGGGAAAGGTCATAAACAAAATAAACATTACAAAATAGGAAAATTCGGAAAGCATCCAAAGAATCTATCTGGGTGAAGAAAACAAAACTGACTAGCAGTGACTGATGGTGACTGCTGAACTGAAGGGTCATATAAATACAGACCACCACCTAGCTGAAGGGTCATATAAATACAGACCACCACCTAGCTGAAGGGTCAAATAAATGCAGATGCCACCTGGGGCAATGGTGGCCTAACAGTTAAAGAAATGCACTTTAAAGGTTGCTGGTTCGAATCCCTGACCAGCAAGATACCACTGAGGTATTCTGAACAAGGTACATACCAGATATGACAGGGGAAACGGATCATGTTATGCAACATGAACAGACAGTTCCTCTACGGGGATTAGCAGGAGTTGTAGGCTAATGACAGACAAAACTGGCATCTACTCGTCAGACAGACAGAGTCCAGCTGTACGGCTGTAATTAAGCTGAATGGGAGAGGGTCTCTGAACACTCAGGTATCATGGCTCTGCTTGTCCAACACTCCAGCCTGCTCCTCGCCTTGACACACAGAACAAGACAGGACAGAGGCTTTTCAAGCCTCTCCTTCAGCTGCTTCCACATATCAGTGCTATTCCAGCAGCAGATGCCGACACCAAGTTGTCAAATATTTATCGAGATGTTCGCTGAAGCAGGCGTACTGCAGATGAACCAACTTACATACAAAGTCGTTTGTTTACAAACCAGACCACAACCAAATGACCTATAAAGACACTGTAAAAGAAACGTATCAAATTTAAAGGCCAGTCAGAAGCATCTGCATCCATAACATTTTTTCAGATGAAGCTGATTGTGCGCATTGGCTTACTCCATGACTTTTGGGGGACACTACAATCAGCTCAAATCTGACCAGTGTCGCAAAGCACTGTGGATCACCATAGGAGACATCATGCCCATTTGAACTACTGTTCTGTTCAGGCATTCTGCTGAAGCTAAGGATCTTCTCGATTCATTCATTAAACTCAATCGCACTACACACAGGAAGCAAACACTATGGAAGGCTGAGGGTCAGCTGCTGAGAGTGCAGCAGAAAAATGTAATTCTTCAATTCTCCTTAAGTAGCCCCCCTTATGAAAGTACCACTGGTAGGGCAAACAGCACCCCTATATCCCAAAACTCAAATGCAAAACAAAAATCTTTATCCAACTGGTTTGCTGGGGATGAGGCGACTCAAGGATCTGTAATATCTACAGGGAAACATTCAAGATACCCGAAACGCAAGCTGAGAGAATTACCAACTTTCGATCGCACATTTGAAAAGTAGACAGAAGATTTCGGTCTGCAGTGAGGGAGATGAAGGGCTCATCAATGCATCTGGAATCCATAACCAGACTCTCAACCGAGAGAAAGCTATCAAAAATCATCAGATCAAATGCGGCCAATGAGAAGCGATCGATGGTGGGCCCACGGCCCCCCATGCGCAGATAGGATCTCTGCGGAGCTGCGGCCACATTAACCCCCACCGGAGGGCTGAGGCGGCGTGAGTGACTTGTGCTGATCCGCCGTGTCGCGAGAGTCTTACACATATCTAATTACACTCGACACTGTGAGCTCTGGCCGGGGGGGGGGTTGGCGGCTAAGGAGGGCACGTTCAACGTTGCTGACAGTTTAAAACGACACACAAACAGCTACACCCCACCCCAATCATGCAACCTATAAACCCGTGAAGCCATTCCATTAGTCAGGTACCTTTGCATAACAATAACACCAAGGACAACAATAATCACAATAAGAAAACCCCTTTCAGAGGAGGTGGGAGGTGTACAAGGCTTCCATTTAAGAAGGGAGCAGAGGAGGCCAATGGCCAGGAAGCGGCAGACGGCACACCTGGCTAATGGCATTCCTCCGGTGCACATTACAGGGGTTCCCATCGGATGGGACGGATACTCCCTCCTAGGACATTTTAGAGCACGCCAGAGATGGGAGGGTATTCCAATTTTAAAACGTGGATAATGTGTCTTACATGCACACGCAAGGAGATTCAAACACAGAGGCAAATACAGGCAGAGACACGCAGCCATGCTCTGCACCACCATGAGAGACTCCGAAGACATTAACATGATATGGACTGACACAGCTAACCACGGCTCTCTTAAATCAAGGAAGCCGGTGTGAGATCTCATGTAGATAAAGTATCAGTAACTGATTTTCATGAACATTATGTACAGAAATACCAAAATTAAAAGGCAAAATGACAGCAGGACTGCAGGCCAGAATGGAGGCCTGAGGCTGTGGGAGAGGAGGTCCGACATTGGCCCGTTCCTCTGCTCCTGACATGAGCTCCAGGAACCTGCTCATACTCCATTTGTCAGAAACATTACGTCTCTATTAACAAGGCCATCCATTATTCAGAAGGAGGATATAGACTTCACAACGAACATCATTTCACTGGAGGAGGCCCAGCACACAAAGGAACACATTCCACGCATGGCGCGGGCTGGGACCCCCCCCGTCCTCACACATGGGGAGGGCGCCGTATATACACGCCGACTCGGGACGGGGAAACGCGATGCTAAAATGATCTCCATGGCACCAGCAGCCAATCATGGATCACCTTATGGTCTCGGATCAACAGGGTCAACAAAAAGCCAACCTGATTGGACTTCTGAAAGGACAGGGAGGCAGAATAAAGCGTCATTTTTTATTATTATAATTTTTTTTAACGAGAGTGTCTCTTCTCAGGGGCCAAGTGAAGTCAGAGTAGGCGAATGTGCAAACCAGCAGCAGGCTTCCTGGGGGAAGATTAAACACTGGAGTCCTCTACAAAAAGCAAAGATGTCAGCATCTTCTGGGCTCTTCAAAGCTGTGAGGACACTGACCACAAAACACGCTCAAACTCATTGCTTTGTTCCTTCTGTAAACGTCCGCAACACTATGAAAAAAAAGGTGGCTGTGAATCATAATGGGTGTCAGTTCAGCGGGGCATTCCTGGGGGGGTCTGGGGTATACACGAAGGGCGTGCAAGTGGCTGAAACTCAAAAAGTCAGAAAGTCAGCACAGGATCCGAGGCCACATGGCACACTGACCAAAAACAAAAAGGAAAGCAATGAAAAAAGTCAGCGGAAAGGTGTGGTGATTGATGGTACGTTACCCAGTCAGCGGAATGGTGTGGTGAATGAGGGTACGTTACCCAGTCAGCGGAATGGTGTGGTGAATGAGGGTACGTTACCCAGTCAGCGGAATGGTGTGGTGAATGAGGGTACGTTACCCAGTCAGCGGAATGGTGTGGTGACTGAGGGTACGTTACCCAGTCAGCGGAAAGGTGTGGTGAATGAGGGTACGTTACCCTGTCAGCGGAATGGTGTGGTGACTGAGGGTACGTTACCCTGTCAGCGGAAAGATGTGGTGAATGAGGATACGTGACATCAGAGGGCGTCAGAGCTGACGCATTAAAAGCAGGCTGCGCTGGGGCACGCGGCCCGTGTGAGGAAGCCGCGAATGCAGAGGCAGTCGGGTGTCAGCAGCCAGCAGGCGGGACCTACAAAGGGGCAAGCCCAATGACGTGCCCCCCTCCCAGCTCCTGTCCTCACAGCAGCAGGGTGACCCACTGGCAAAACGGAACCACACCCTGGGGGAGAGATTTTTCCATTCTCACCCCCCCCTACAGTACAGGGGCAGTATGACACATAACGGGACATGGTGGGCCTGGGGTAATGCTGTTCCCTACTGACAGCTTTGTGTGAAAACCAAAGTACAGTGTGAGGGTACGTTACATACATACATGCATGCATACACACACACACACACACACACATATATATACATACACATATACATATATATACACATACACTCACCTAAAGGATTATTAGGAACACCATACGAATATGGTGTTTGACCCCCTTTCACCTTCAGAACTGCCTTAATTATACGTGGCATTGATTCAACAAGGATGCTGAAAGCATTCTTTAGAAATGTTGGCCCGTATTGATAGGATAGCATCTTGCAGTTGATGGAGATTTGTGGGATGTACATCCAGGGCACGAAGCTCCCGTTCCACCA
>JAODKM010000040.1:5714761-5726794 GCA_026780845.1 Petrocephalus sullivani
GGGGTGCTGTGTCCTCTGCCAGGTAGGCGGGGATGGGGCACTAAAACAAGGAGCAGATGAAGAACCTTGAGGGTTTAAGTGCCAGGAAAACACAAGTGCCACACATCAGTGACACAGACATCATCGCTTTAATGCACAGCCCTGTCATTTCCCAAAGCATAGGCAGTAACTACGTTAGCAACACAGCTGGAACCATGCAACTGAATGGGCTTCACTGCGTAACCTGCTAACAGGAGCTTTTGGGAGACGCAACCCAGGCAAACGACTGCAGGAAGACAAACGAAATGTGCCAAACGTGACAGAAGTGCCGGAGCGTTTGCACGCCACAACACCATGGCCTAGCGATCTGCAAGGAGTGACACGTTCACATTGAGGGACGACGTCCGAAGTCAGAAAGTGGAGAATGCTGAACAGAAAACAATTAGGAAAACTTTTTTTTTTTTTTTTTTGAAAAGGCGCAACTGGCCTTCCTCCCAAAAATGCAGACAAGAAAAAGCAGAGGCCTGGGCTTATGGAGACACTCATGAATCTCCACTAACTGGGCATGAAGCAGCAGGCGAGGCTCCTGGAGAGCCGGGCACCTAATGGGCCAGCCTCTTCGGCTCCTGAGGTAGGAGGTGGTGTTGTTTAGCCATCACCCCCCTGCACAGCTGCAGCATCTCCTGTGAGGCGGTGAACGGCAGTCAGGGACCTCTACAGAGCTGCGCACCCGAGATAGCGTCTGGACAAGACATGAGCCCCTGAAACGACTGCCGTGCCTCTCTGCACCACACGTGCCTCTTCGGATGGCTGAACACAGCGGGAGTGACAAGCGGCCGCCATCACCGTGCGGCAGTCACGACAGGCTGTTCTCCACCCCGGCAGAGAAGCCATCACGCTGCCACGCTAAGCGCCCCGATGACTAATCGCCCTGAACCGCGCATTTCCATTCATATGCTGGGATCTGTTTTACTATTCTAACGCTTGTTATGAAAACCCCAGTGCCAATCAGAAGCCATCACACCTGTCCATCACGCATAGGCAGGGCTCAGCTCTTGCAGAGCTAATGTCTCTGATAATCAGTAACCCAGGATAACAGCGGTAATAACCAAGCTGCTGAACTCTGTTGCCTACTAAAGTAAACGATTATGAAAGCAAATCCATCAAAAAAAAAAAAAAAAAACTGCTGCTCCAGTTTTGAAAAAGACATCCTAGATGAGCATGCAGAAAGACTCGCATCACTACTGGAGCTGACGGCTAAGCAACACACAAATTAATTAAAAAGCTAATTACTGATCACTAGGCCAGATCTACAGCATCTAATTACCATGAGTTCCAGCACAGTGTGAGATAGTGCGGGGCTCCGAGCATTAGCTACCTCCACTCGACTCTCCGTCATAATTATCACTAGACATACATCGGCATGAATATTTAAAATCCCTGCATACGAACTACTAAAATATTCAAAAACCAACAAAATTTTGAGTAATTACGACTGGAACATAGTGTCCTGCTGGCAGCTCTGTGGGCAATTTGGAAACGCGGTAAATCCAAATAAATAAACAAGTAAATAAACAGAAGACAGACTGGAGATAAATGGAGCTACGGGTGACATCGCCGGGAGTCATGAACGCCGCCACATCATCGCATTAAACACCGATATGCAAAATGCATTCCAGAAATGCAACTGCTCTCATCCCCGCAACAAGAATGCGCTCAGACCCCCCCGGCAATGTGCGCATGCAAATGTGACCCCTTCCATCACCTTAAATTGCTCCAGGAGCACTTAGAAACGTCACATTCAAGATTTGTAGAGGTAGGGACCAGCAGCATTAATACTACTTATTAAAGGAAGAGGCAGGACACAGAATCCCCCCAACCTCACATGCTAGACACTAGGAACAATTTCGTATTTACAATGACAGCCCGGCAAACTTCTTAACGGCAACCAGACTGCTAACAGCTTACTCAACGAGCAGTATGGACACACGACATACAACACCAAGAAGATTGTGCAGTGGGCGATTTAACCACATAATCTTCATTTGCAATATTTTTTATGAAAGAAAAGCAAAGTATCTCAGGTGGAGAGGGAAGCAACTTCAGTGTTTATGAGGCAGCATTAATCATGGGCCACCTTCCCCTTCCCCTCCTCCAGGATCTGACCAGCACATTCCCACCTGCCCCCAAAAGACAAGCCCACGGTCTCGCTGCGACCACACGCCACTCACTGGTTGAAGAGTACTCTGGAACGGACGATGAACTTGAAGATATACTCCATGGCCTTCATGGCCTTCAGCAGCTGGTCGCTCAGCTTCTCAGCATTTTCCACGTAGTTCTTCAGAACCTTGGTCAGCTTCCTGCACAAGGAGAATACCCTCAGCTCACACACCGGAAGGCCACAGTGAGTCACTAATGTAGCAGAAACATTCTGCCCAAGACTGTGGACAGAAGGTCTGAAGACCAGCCAACAGATATTACCTGCAGTTAGATCATATGAAAATATGCATCCTTTATAATGACGGCTATATTCAGAGGTGTGGTAGACAACATACACTTCAGTGTGTCCATAGCCATTTAGATTTATGTATTTAGCAGACACTTTTTATCCAAAGCGATGCACAGCTGAGAATCCAGGGTCAGTAATTGGCGGTTAAGGGCTTTTCTTAAGGGCACAGTGGCAAGATAAGTCTGCTGGCCATGGGACTTGAACAAGCAACCTTCCGATCAAAGGTACAGCGACCTAAAGCGCAAAACCACACACCATCCCTTGAGCCCGGAAGCCTTTTCCTGCGCTTATTTAATGCCAGCACCAGCCATGATCCCGGCCAGGCAGTAAATACAGACACCTACAGAAATCGCGAGCTGCCCTGGATGCACTGCTTAAGCACGTGTGCATTTATTTTGATGGCCAGAGCTTTTCTGGGGTAGAAAGGGCTGAATAAGAAAATAAGGCTCTGACGGGTTGTTTGCTCATATGGGGGTGTGTTTGCCGCACCTTATGAGTAAAATGTTACTAGCATATGGGCAGGCAGACTGGGTGCGATGTCATCCTGGCAAAGTGATGACCGAGTCTGAATCGCAGCCATTTCTCCACGCTCTGGCAGCAGCTGGTGTGAAGCTTATTACCCGGCCAATAAAACCGTAATGCAATAAGCAGAATTGGAAAGGAAAACACTGCGGCTTGTGTGTGAATCTTCTGTCTGGGGCTCCCGATCGGCCCCTGCGATCAGTAAGAATGTTACACCATGCGCCACGCGCTTCGCTCAAAGTTCTCTCTTTAACGCTTTAAAGGGGTTAAAGCCTAGTTTCTCGTTTTATTTGCCAATATTCGGCACCGTATAGCCATTCCAGGCTGGGAAACATTATACACTCTTGTTTAGTGTAGCATTACCAGTTTCCCGACAAAACAATACCGCAGGCAGTTCTTCGGCGTGCCCATAAACAGCTTGTATGTCCGCCTCTGGTCAGCCTCTACATTTCAATTTCAGCTCAGTGTCAAAGGACCTTGTAACTTTGTTGGCCTACGGTCTGCGTTTCAGGATGATAAATGGAAACCCGCATCCAGCATCCCCATAAACACCCCATTTCCCGCTTTCCGTGACTTTTATACAGGATTTAATAGCCTTCCAAACACACTACTATGCAATTAGGTATTGAGAAAGATTACAGTGGCTGTTTATATCTGAGATCACTTATTGCGCTGGCTTTTATTCGCGACACCAACACCAGGGACAATAAAGTAAAATCTCACAGGAAGAGCAAAGACGGGAGGACAGGCAGCTCCTAGGAGCGAGTCATGCATCCAGCCATAAGGACAAGGGACAGCGTGAGAAAACACAAGCTGAAATGCGTTTCATTCCTCAACAGACACCCAGAAAATGACTCCATCATAAAACACTTCTTGTATACCTATATATATAGTAAATGCTAGGGGTCAACCGATTATTGGTTTCGGTGATTATTGGGGGCCGATATTAAGCATTTTCCTGATTATCGGTACCGGCATTTTATTTCAACAATCACTGATATTACAAGTCGTGCTACTGTCGCTCCGCTGCCTTCTCTTCCTCTGTGCTCTGAGCTGCTGCATTTAATGTCCCGCCCACACCGATTGCTGATTGGCTGTGTGTCACACGAGTAATAGCCAATCATTGCTAAAGCCTTGCTTCCAAGCTACACCTGAAAATGCCCGAATAAATGTATAATAATAGAATGACAGAAAGAGTTGTGGTGACGTGAGCCTACGGAAGTGTCATGCAACAACCTCCGAGCATTTTAAGTAAAGTGCATCTCGTTAATTCAGAAAAACAAAAAAGTTTCTTTAGTGACTGCAGTACGCTGCCGTATGAGCCAGCAATGCTACCTGTGATGAGAAAGTGTTAATAGCTTTAAGCGGCGACAGCTAATGTTGCAATAGGAGCTTATTTGAGTTTCCATGGTGCTCATGTTACTTTAGCTTTTTTACTGCTAATTTCAGTTCGTTACCAAACTCTGTGACTATGTCTTATTCTTGCCGCAACTGTGTTATGAATACTTAGGAATCTTTAAAAAAGATACACGTTTTCTTTGTATTATATTATGCCTTACTGTAATAGTGGACTTTATATTTTCAAATTCTCAACAATCAAATGCATATCGGCTCCAAATATCGGTTATCGGCCCCATAACCAGTAATAATTGGTATAGATATCGGCCCTGAAAAACCAATATTGTCGACCTCTAGTAAATGCTTATGTACTTGCATACATATGCACACAATCATACACACATTACATACATATATACACACACACACATATCACATTATATACCGTGTGTGTGTGTGTACACACACGCATTATTTTGTATTATATACACACACAGGCATTTTTTCTAAATGTTAATAAATGCATTTATAAAATGTATTTTTGCAAAAAGGCTGTTGCTCTTTCTATGTGAAATAAAATCATAATTGAATAAAGCATACTCACGTGTACGCCAGTGTAGCACTAAAATGCTTACGGATGTAGGTCTCGAGGACAGGGTTAAAGTGCTGGAATTTCCTGTCGGCAATGAGCCCAATAATGAACACCTGTCAGAGGAAAGCAGACGCGCTCATTAAGCTGCAGGGGGCAGACACGAGGCCGGTCCCCACAAGCCGCTAAAAGAGGGGACGGCGGGGGCGGGCCATGGGGTGCCGACGCCAATGCGAGGGAAGACATAGCTACAAAGCAGCAGGGTACCCCCGGTCCAGTCCTGGAGGATCAGTCTGCACCACAGTTTGCAGTTTTCCCTGCGCAAACATGTCTTATTCAACAGCTAATTACCAGGGTTAGCAGAGGAAACCTGCAAACTGTGGTGCAGACTGGCCCTCCAGGACCGGAAACCTGCATTACAGACAGCGGGCTGCACCAGACAGAGAAACAGAACAAGCAGTTAATACATTACCAGAATAATCAGGCCTTGCTGGTTTAATAAAACATCATTTTACTTAATCAGAAGTCAAATTACCCCATTTTTAACAATATATCATAGAGTGAACTGCGGGGGATAATACCAGCAAAAGCTGCAGTACAGAGGCTGTATGAGAGATTCTCTAACGAATCACTCCTCGGTGAAATGATCATGTAGTTAAGTACATCACAGGAAAAATCCACAGGTGTGTCTTTGTTAATATGTGAAAATAAGATTTTAAAATGATTCAATTAAAAAGAAATATTTAAAACAATTACTCCGCAAGTTCTTCCACAGATCTTTTTTGGAATGCTGATGTACAGCCGTGCTGCCTCTTGACCTAATCAGTCCCCCAGTAATGGAATAATGCTGCGTTCCATTTGCCTTGGGATCCGAGTTTCGGTTGCCAAGACTACGTCATATCCACTAAAAACTCAGAGAAGATAGATAAACGACACATAATGCGGTATTTTATGTATAATGTGACCGTAGCAACACATCTATCGACTACAATAACACTGTGTAGTGTACACAGCTCAACAGCTCTACCAACTCAACTCAAACAGCACTAAAGTGCTTAAAAATGTAAATATCACTGAGCAGCCATCCTGAATCCGAAACTCGGGGTACTCTGGGCTGCTCCGAGATATTTTTCCATGAAACGACCGAGTCGTCACTTCTGGCTTTGAAATTCGGAATCCGACTCGGAATCAGAGTTCCGAGGGCAAATGGAACGCACCATAAGCTTAACAGGGCTTTGTCTGTCTGATGCATGAGCGCCTCCTACAGGGCTGGCAGCCAGCAGAGACGTGTGAGCAGCTAACAATTAAGGCCACTGTGCAAAACCAATTAGCCTGCTGAGGACTGCCAGAGTGGGACAGCTAGTAGGGGCACTGCTGGCCCCCTTGAAGCGTTCAGGTTTAGGTGTTTAGGGGTGGGGGAGGGCACGTAACTCGAGGGTCTGACAGGAAACAGAAAACATCTGAAACTGAAATAAAAAGATTTTACATCATAAACACAAGTCCTCCTTACCAGGGCATCAAACACCAGAGTATCGAATGTGTCGCTGTCTGAATTCTCCATCATGATGTTGAAGAGAGCGTCCAGAGTGTCTTGCAGAAACTGGAAGAGATTTACAGATGGCTTTAAGGTGAATCAGATCCAGGGACTTTAAATGGCCAGGGGCACATTGGGGCCCTGAGTGCCCAGCACCTGCTGGCTCTCCCTAAGCCCACCCCGTGTTACATTGCTGCGCTCTCTCTCACACTTAGCCGCATTTTGTCTTTCGGGGAAGAAAAAGTTCTTTTTTCTTATACGAACTATCTAAATGATGATCCAAAGGCGAGCTGTCAAATGCTCAAGCTGCCGCCGAATCGGAACGCTACCAATGAAAGTGACAGCAGACTGAGGCAAGTGGAGCATAAGTAAAGCATAAGTAAAGCATGGCTTTGCCGGGGAGGGCTCCTCTGCTCTCACACAATCGCTGACAGGCAAAGTGAACACGTCGTCCTGAAGTCAGAACCACGAAACCTCCGGTTAACAAAAAGCTGACTTTCCCTATCCTTCATGGATAATATGAACTACTTACCACACAGTACCCCCTCCACACATCTTCCCCTATTTTATATTTAAAACATAAAGGTGCGTTTCTGTACATTTCCCTAACACCAGGATAGTCTCCAGGTCAGCATTACTTCTTCAGCCCTTGGCCCGGCCCGCGTGACGGTTCTGACGTGTCCATCAGATGGCCACCCGCTTCAGCCCCCAAGATACGGCCCTGGGGCCTCTTATTCCCCACCGTGCCCCAAAAACCCCGCCGCGTAATTCGATTTCTTCGGCGCGGGTCTCGGGCTGCTGGGACGCTCTGACACTTCACTTTGTTACGAGTAATTAATCCGAGGGCAAAGGCAGGCTGCACGCCAATCGATCCCCCTTCCCGCCGAGGGCGGCCACCGCAAACTGCCGGCTCGCTCTCGGGTCCCCCTTTCATTTTTCAGGGGGCCTCTCTCCCCCCCCCCCCCCCGGCCACATGCTTTCATAGCTTCACTTCAGAGTTTCAGGCAAGGGCCACTTAAGAAAAATAAAGGCAAGATTACATACAGAAATATCCTGGCCCACCGGGGTTGGTACGCACCTTCACCACCTCCCCTCCGTCCACCTTCATGAGCTGCTGGAGGTTCTTCTGAAGGAGGCTGATGTTGGAACGCCACTTCAGTAGACCCAGCAGATCCACTGGCCGGAGCAGATGGGACAGCCAGGAGAGCCAGAGTTAGCATGGAGCTAATTTACCGTGGCGATTACAAAATAGCAAGTGTCAGGGGAAAAAGATCGAAGGAAACACCTCAGCCGCTATGGTCGCGTTTAATGGCATATTAGCCATTGGTCTTGTGAATTGATTTTCATGAAGAAACCCTCAGTTAGGGACCCCTATTTTTAACCTGGAGTTTAGGTGTCGTTTAGCCAGGATGCAGCCACCCAAACCCAGGCTCAGCCCCCTGACGGCACTTTCCTCTGTTGACCATACTGAGGAATCTGATTTCCGGGTGCCACAGTGGCACTGCGATCAAAGCTCATTCGCGCGAAAATTGGCACAGGGACTTAACAGCATCAACCAAGCATGCTTTAAATACATTTAAACATATCCCAGGCACGGGGGAAGGGCACGGAAGTCGAGAACATTCCAGACGGAAGGCCTCCATGTTGGCAAACAACACTGCATTTCAGAGTTCAGTCAACCCTGCCATATAGATTTTTTTAAAAGATCTATGGCTTCACCACAGCAAGACAAATGAATTCCATTGGAAATAAATCACAAGACAGCACAGAAGAGTACAGCACACATCTGCACTGGGGGGCCAAGGGGACGGGAGAACAGGTACTGTAGGTGTCCGATTAGCTGGTCAATGGTGACGTTTCTCAGACTGGGCTAAGATGTGCAACATAAGTCAATTTCCATAGTACTAAAGACCAGTATACTGCAGCCTGTTTTTGTAAGCTATAAATTAACTGCCAAAGTAATACTGTCAGGATGGGAAAGAGCTCTGGGAAAAGGCAGAAGTGCAATTCATCAACCTTTATTGCCCACAAGTAATGACAAAAGGCAGAATCATGTCTCATTCGCTGATTATGCATAAACAAAGATTATCAATTACTACAACCTCATGTTACTTAGTGTCATTGATATTGTGTGCTGTACTGGATTTTGAAAAGGCACTTTCTTCCCCTAAGGATCTCTCACTAACCCTATCAGATGTGTCAGTTCACTGGGAAGGTAAAAGCTGCGATCTGGACACTGGAATATGGCAGCTCTGAGTGCATAACTGAGCGGCGGGCCTGGACTCGTGCCCGCTGAGCTGCGAGGTGGACAAGCAGCGGCCCCCTCTGCTAAAAGGAACCTGGCCTTCCCTGCAGCGCTGGCAGTAGAGACTCCCAAGCCCGTCTGTTTAATCAAAGCTTTATGTAGCACGGAGACGTGGGCCAGGCTGCCGGGGATCCACAAATTACTGCCGAGGACAGAAGTGCAAATATCGATTCCGATCCCCCCCCCCACCCCCCCAGCCCCCAAATCAAGCTGAACCACCGCTCCAGACAATAGACTCAAAGGCCTAAGTCCCATATGCCAAAACTCATCATACGAACAAACTGAACCAACAAAATACTTTGCTGAATGTTACACAAAGGTACGAGGTTGAGAATCGAGCCAATTCCCTTGCTTGTCCACTTGAGGGTTCCTCAAACCTGGGGGCCAAGAAACCTCCAGTGGTTAAGAAGGTAGGCATTTGAAAGTTTAATGCCGTGTCAGTGTCTACGGATATGTGACAGCAATATCGAGGTTGTCATTTAGCAACAGGAACAAGATAAAATTGGCCACCCACAAACAAATACATATGATTTTTAAAAGGGCAAATAAAGATGTCTAGTAAAATTTGAAAGATAAAAAATAAAATAAAAATGCTTAAAATATACCACATTAAAATATACAAACAAGCTTCTCCCTACGATTATACACCAGATTCCATTACTCATTAATAGGTCACCAGACTCACACAACTGGGGTGAAAACCACTTTCCAGAGGACGGGGAGGGGGGGGGGACACCTGCTTCACGCCAAAAATGGCAGGAGCAGACGAGGAATCCTCAGTCTCATTGGCTTTCAAAGGGTTCACTCTGCTCCTCAGAAAGCCAGACGTCAGACGTCAACCACACGTCTGACGGGACGCCACTGGAACAGGCGACGAGCACCAAGGGGCTGCATGTCACCTGATGACACACCGCTGCATTTGCAGTAATTGTACATTACGGAAAAAGGGGACTTTCTTCTGCCTTATAGGGAAAAAAGGAAGATGAAGCTAATACACGGGTTGGTCCTTAAGCCCCAGCTAATCGCACTACATTAGACAGATTCCGCACAGATCTGCCGGCTTCATAAAGCCAAATCCCTCGGCTCATCCTTCCCACAGCAGAGCACGCTCCCGAGCACTAAGTCGATGTATGAGTCACGTCAGCAAACAAGCAAACAAAATAAAACCGCCTCCCGTCACGCTCAGCCAAAAGATCTGCAATCTGAAAAACAAAAGCGGGCTTCTGCCGACATCTGACTGGAGAACAGACCGAAATCTCGCCGTGGAAGGAGGCCCCTGCGTATCTGCGTGAAGAACGCCGCATACGAGGACTCCTGCTTGTTCTTCTCTCCAGCCAGCTGCTGAAATGTCAATTATGACATTGAAATACCATCTACATTTATCCCTTTACATTTTTTTTTAGCAGATACTATTATCCAAAGCGATGTACTTTTTCGCGAGAAAATGGAGTCAGTCAATCCCTGGAGCAACTGTAGCTTAAGCTCACTGCTCTGGGGCCAAGCAGAGAAATCACGCTGCCAAGTATGGGATTCAAACCGGCGACCTTCCCATCGCAGGCACAGTGTCCTAACCTGCTGAGCCCCACACACCCATCTACACTCATAGATCCCGCCCATTAAACTGGCAGTAAACAGGCCTCTCCCTGCAAAATCATGTTCACGCCAAGCACAGCTCCACCCTCTGAGTGCCGTCCGAACGGTCATTCCATCCTGCCATTTATCTTTTATTACTGGTCCCCTCAAAGTGGGGGGAGGAGCTTGGATGTGACTGTCTGGAAACATCTGCGGTAACTGTCACCCAGAGCTAGGGACACTGCAGTCAGCAGAGGAACTGAAGTGACCTCCACCGCAGGCCCACAGTCTTCAAAAACTATTAGCGGAGGACGGTACTTATTTTTAAACCAGCGTGATATTTACCCTTCCGTAAAAATAGGCAAGACTACCGGCATTGCAGACAATAAACAGTGTGATGTAATTTGGACTGGAGGTAAGTACATCAATGGGGGGAGGGGGGGAGAGGGGGAGGGGCGAGGCCACCTCAGTGCGGACGCAGTACATGATGGAGCGATCCTATAGGCCATCATTCCATGTAACTTTCTCTTGGCGAGAAATTTCTTAATCCTCTTAAGGCTGCGAAACGCAAGCAACCACAAGGCCTTGACAGGGCCTGGTTTGGAACAGTTTAAGATGTAAAATGGTAAACAGTGACCTCTTATACCTGGGCTAAAGTGGGCCAGCTAACAAGCCCAGATTGGAAATGAATAGCCTATGACATTCTCAAAAATCCCTCCAACATAGAGATCAATTTTGTTGTCTCTGAGCAAGGGTGTATGTGAGCCAGCTAAAAGGCCCCACCTCCAAATGATTCACATCACCCAAAATGCCTCCAACACACAGATCACTTATTTTGCCTCTGAGCAAGGGGACAGGGTGAGCCAGGTAAAAGCCCCACCTCCAAATAGCAATGACACGCAAATCAGAGCCCCGCCTACAAACAAATAGCAATGACACGCGAATCAGATTTTTCCCGCCTGTGAGCAGGGTGACACGCGGCAGGGCCTACCGTTCTGCGTCAGCTTGGTAGAGCACACCAGGGTCGAGATCTGGAAACAGTCCTTGCTGATGGTACAGCTGCCTAGGTTCAGCATGCTCCTGCTGGTGCTGGCATAGCCCTTCTCCTCCATCTCCATCTTGGTGGCAGGGAGGTTCAGGTACAGCGAAGAGTCCTCCAGCTTCTTTGCCTCCGCCTGCAACACGGAGGCAAATCGGGGAGATGGCCACACGATTCCCCCAGGATAAACCTCTCCGGACTTTACCTTCTCCGCAGACTTTACCTTGTAGACGATGAGCTCGTGCTCCCCGTCCCGCAGCGTGGTGCCGTCGTACCGCATCAGCTTGACGAACGACAGAGCAAATATCTTCTCAGATTTGTCCTTCGCTGCATGGGGGACAAAGAGGTGATAAGATAGTTAGGGCCACTGTCGTGGTGGGAACCGCCCATTACACTCAGCACGTACGAAAAACAAAGACTAAAATCACGCAAGAGCTTTTCATTTACTGAAGACTAATGACTGGGGCCTGAGACAAGTGCAGCGAATAGAGTCAGTCCAGTATGGGCAAGGGCCAACAGCAAGGGAACAGTGCTGGGAAAGGTATGACTGTCCTGCTGGAACGGGGGGGGGGGGACCCTGTGCATGACTGTATAAGACGCTCACACCGCCCCAGCCACCCCAGGGATGTGACACGGAAGCAGGCCG
>JAODKM010000040.1:5726894-5737531 GCA_026780845.1 Petrocephalus sullivani
GGGGGTGCGGGCGGTGCGGCCCGCCCCCGGGGGGGGGGGGGGGGTTGGGGGGGGGGGGGGGGGGGGGGGGGGGGGGGGGCCGGGGGGGGGGGGGGGGGGGCAGGAAGTGCTCATTTTAGATAAACACACTTCAAAGCACAGGAGCAAAGCGAAGAGGAGAAACAGCCAGAAGCAGGCAGGCAGAGGGGGCTGACAGCAGATCAACCGGAACCAGGATCATGAAGGGCCCGGCAGGATGGTGAGCTAGAGGTTGGACCCGTCACAGAATGCCGGTCGCAGGCACATCCACCGAGAGGCACCGGCTGCGGACAGAGAGCTACTTCCTACAGTACGAATCCCACCGCCAGGCTGTAGCAGGGGAATAATCTTTCAGCTAAAGACTGGAGAATGGCGGGAGCCAGGGTGGGGAGATCCAGCCAGATACAGGCCGCCTTGTTTACCTAACAAAATCCGGCTCGGACACTTACAGGAAACTCTAGCCCCCAGGGATGGGGCTTGTTTACCGCAGGCTACGTTGCATCACTACTAACACAGATGGAACAGCACGAGCGAACCCTCGCGCCATGCTGTCATCAATACCCAGAGGGCATTCGTACCGTGCCCACGGAATCACGCCTGACGACGGGTCCGCATCGTTAGTACAGCAGCTGCCCAGGAGAATTAGGCTTAACCTTCTGAGCCCACAGGCCCTGGAACAGCACCATGCAGGCAGGCTGACGGACGCACAGCGCTTCACAAAGGAAACCAAGCCGCTCCGATGAAACACAAGCCATGTACATGTACAGGGGGGGCGAGATTAAACAGTCTTGTAACTGACACCCCCACCCCATGTTCCGAGCACCCTAAAGTTCCTTGAAGACTGTGACACTTAAGATCTCTGCTATTTAACACTGAACACCAACTGCAGTTCCAGTTATGGAGGGGTTAAAGCTGTCGGATGACCTCATGTCGCTGCCCCCCCGGTGCGGGTGTCGGCGAGAAGCAGAGCGTGACCGGAAATGCTGCCCTTTACCCAACCTGGCACGCCCCCCCACCCTGCCAGGTCAGCACAGGCCTACAGCAGCTTGAGCACTGTCCTACAGGGACAGCGTTCAGGAGAGTCTGCAGACGCCCATGGCACCGAGCTGAGCTCCGTGACCTTTTCTAGCAGGCGCAGGGGGAACAGCGCCTCCTGCAGCACCATCACCATCATCATGACCCATCCCGCATGGAGCCCGAGACACAAACGGGACGCACCTCTTCGGCACGGCAGTGTCGAGGGTGATTACTTTACTCACAGTCCGTAGATGACCTGTGCCGAAAGGTGAAGCGTAGGTGGCTGCGGTTCACGTCCTCAATGGGAATGGCCACCTGACGAAAACAGGAGTTACCTTAACAGCGCCCCCTACGGACAACTCGGGGGCATCACACATCAGCACCTAAATCAGGACGGCCCGCCAGCAGCGGAAGGCTCTAAAGCTCAGTGAATATTTAAGACACAGGCATGATAATTTCTTTGGCTGTGACCTATAACAGGTCACAAACCCCTGAAACAAACCTAGACTAGAGTAAATACCTCTGAATATTTCATTACTTAACCTCCTGATAGCAGTGTCCTCTAACTAATTGTCCTACTTCCAGATGACATGCAAGTTCAAAGCCTTAAGCTAACATGCTCTTCAGAGCGTACAAGATCCAAATCACTTATACCGAGAGTAAATTCCGATTCAATTATTCATCTGCACTTAAAGCCCCACCTGGTAAACAATGCACCAAACATACTTCAGATGGAAGATTCACCAGACCCACCTTGACCGTTTCAGCCCAACGTGGATTCTTGACTTGGTAGTAGATCACAGACTTGTATTCCAAGATCCCATCATCCCCAGCACCAGGAAAAATTACATTCTAGAGATGGTGAGATGGAGAACAGGCATCAGGGCTGAAAATGTGCACACACTCTAGTAATCTGTGAATTACTAAAATTTCTCGTACAGCAACCTCCCCAAAACGGTCAGCCCACCCAAGGGGTGTTCATTTTTTCACGTTAAAATTTCAGATTCCTTGGACTGTTGGTAATTGAGTGTTTAGTTATTATAGCTGATTGCATTTTAACATCCTATTAATTCATAGGCACATCAACCTAAGGCAGCCTGTGCTGGTTTGGTGACCTTTTATACATGTCTAAGGCAACTGGAAGCATGAATCGATGTAAAATAATACATATAAAATAATTCCAAAGCAAGATGGTCAACCTCAATGCCTTCACGCAAATACCCAGCCTCAGATCTGTTGCAAGTCCGACTCAGGGGAACAATGAAATAATGAAGTGTAGTACTCTATCCTCTATATAAAAGTTCAAATTTCTGAAGGCTGTATCCCAGTGATGTGTTCCTCTGTTTCGAGATCAAGACTCATCCCAACAGAGAGCGAAACGAGACCAAGACTTGAAAATTCAGAATTAGAATTTAGTTTTTGGTAGAGTGCACCAATATTGGGGCTATATATTCATTCAAGTAATTCCAAAAGAGACTTTTATTGGAAAAATAAAGTTCACATGCAAACAATAATGCACATGTTTATGTGAAATAAATGAAAGTTTTTCCCTGTTTTTTTTTTTCTCATACCGTTTTATTCTTATACTGTGTACTGTATAACATCTTTTCAGCTCAAGTACCACATTTGCATCGAAGAAAAAAAAATCTATTGAATGCTTTAAAACTTGTCAGCCTACATGTAAGTAATGTAAGTATGCAGTAATGCATTTTAAAAAAGCATGATGTATGCAACAGTGCATAACTGCACCGCACTGCAAAGAATACTAAATCCACAGTGTGGTCTCAAGATAGGACCCCCACTACTGAAAACATGGCCAACAGTAGCTGAGGTTGCAACGTCTATCCAAATTGGATGACGCCAGAGAAAGCCCACAGTTTCCCAGTCTTCCAGCTGTTATCCGCCTTGCTAACTTTACCGACAGTAACTCTGCAGTCCTGCTTCATCTGAAGACATCTGAAGCTGCCCAATAGCGTTATACCACTTGGGCAGCTGGGAAATGTAGTACATTTTAAGTAGCGCAGCTACAAGAGAACAGGAAAATTTATTTCCACATACTGAGGGGAAAGAAGTATATTTGCATGTCCAGATAATATGTTTTGCAATATTTCAAGACTTATGACCAAGACCAAGGCAACATCAAGGCAAAACGGGCTCAAGGCCAAGACAAGACTTGGATCAGATCGAGCGGTCTCAGGACAGGTCTCAAGACCGAGACCGGATCTCAAGAACTACAACTCTGCTGAATTCACACCCTGAGTTTTTAGCAGATGTGACATAATCTCAGCAACCGAAACTCGGATCCCAAGGCAAATGGAACGCACCATAAAAACACACAGGGCCGGCCCATCCACCCCAGACTGAAAATGGACTGCTCATCTGCCTGGCTCAAGACGCAATTAGCTTTCCCCACCAATCCATGTAGCAGGTCGAGGTCTCTGTGTATAACAAGCGTCCCCCTACAGAGCAGCACGTGGAGACACACAAAGACACTGCCCACAGCAGCCCCTCCCCGACAACACTAAGCTATTTCTGACACCTCTAAATTATGAAAAAAGCTAGGAAAGTGCTGGGACACATCCTAGAACAGAATGGGACATTAGAGATAGCTCTGGGATGATTCAGGATGGGGTTCAATTAGTCTAGGACAAGATCCTGCCTTCCAGCATTAGAGTCCTGCACTTAAAAGAAGCACTTCAGCTAAAATGTACTTATGCCGTATTCATGCCCTGGAGAACGCCTGTATCCCTGGGACACGTGGGCCGTGGACCACAGGCCGTACACATTTATGGCTTAGAGAACAGAGAATCCAAAAATAAAGCGTGGAGGGTCCCACTACGAGAAGACGTTCAGGTCAATGGGGCCAGCGCTTCTCAGAGAGGTGAGCGTATATTCCCCACTTGCAATTCTCTGCTAAATACAACTTACCCCAGAGAGAAGCTGCTCTAAAGAGATGTGTAATTAAGGCAGCGATGCTTGGAGGCAAGCCAAGCCGGCAGTCCAGAAGATGTTCCCTCCCCGCAGAGGGAGTGAAGTGTGCTTTTAATCGCAACCAGAGAGTAGGAGCCCAGGCAGACAGATGTCCACTGTGGAAGCTCTATTGCTGCCATTGTGGCCGACGTACGTGCATGCTCTGTGGGAGAATTAACTGACTCAAAGAGTAACCAGTGAGACTGACGTGAAAGACGATTACCAAATTAGTCATTATGAGGAACAGGATTCAATCACTCGGCACGAGACTGAAGACGAACATTGTCTTTACAATCATGTGTTTTGTTCAACAGGCCCAAGAGCATCAAAGGATCAGTTCAGCCAGATTCAACGCCCAGGTCTTCATTCTAATGTATAGCGGCACAACTGGGCGATAAATGCTAATGAGAAGCTTCCAGGAGACTGAGGACACCAAATAAGCAACTGTAGACACTTAAGATTCAGAGGACGGGCCTCACGGAAAGTCTGTCATATTGAACATCTCTGAGGGAAAGCATTCAATTTTAAAAAGATTTCACCAATAAATTTCTCTGACACCGATTTTCCAGAGGCCTGGCAACAATATAAGACGAGGCGGCAGCATCCGTGATGTTCCTCACTGCTTTGGCAAACCCTTCCAGTGCTGAAGACCACACTTAGTTCTGTTGGCTGTTATAAAGGAACCTATTCCAGACCACTAACAGGAAATTAGATTGCATCATAAAATCTACCAGTACCTCAGACTAAAAAACCCAAATCCTGCATGGGCCACGCAGGAAGAACCAACCTGAACACATGGGGTGTAATACACCTTCCAAACCCCTGGGATCACTCTTACGTTTCACGGCCACAAAAGTGCTTTCAGATTAAGATGCGTTCTCCTTTATGGTACAAATTTAAAAGGAAGGGGGATTAGTCTTGGAAAAGAAGGGATGCTAGAGGCAAAGGGCCATCCACAAATTTGTCTCTTTTTTCACACTTAGTGCCACTTCTATCCTTTGTGCCTCCTGTACAGTTTGGCAGAATCAAAAAACTGTAACTACACTGTGTGTCTGAACAGGTTTGAGCCCCTCTGTGGATCAGGGGCTTGGTTTCTCCATGTATATATTCCTGTAATTGTGCAGAGCCACTGTATCACTGGTGCAGTTCCTTGTAATACCCCCTTTTTCCGTCAGTGTGTGGTGGTGCTTTTTTGCACGTGTTACAATCAGACCACATTCACTCAATGGAGTCGAGGACACAATCATAAGCGGCACATTAAAAGAAAAAAACTGAAATAAGTCAGTGCCAGGAACTAACCAGAAAAACTTTCCAACATCCAGAACAAGAAGTTCACTGACGAACCTGTAGGAATTATTGTACCATAGAAAGGAAGATGTCAGGAGTCTGTGACCCACGTTAAGGCTGCAAGCCACACAGGGCAGCACGTGTGCTGGTGTTTGAGCTGCTCAGGACAAGGTGAATGATTTTTTGGAACGACCTCCAACAAAACAGGAATGGAAACGCTGCACATTTCTCCATGTGCAATTACTGGATGCTGAGTGACTCCCCAGGGCAATAGGACCGAGGGGAGGAGACAAGTGAGCAAAAAAAAAAAAAACACAGCAAAATTGATAAAGACAGCAATCAAGACACGATACAGTGAGACCTGAAAGGGACCATTAGGACCAACAAACAGGAGCAAATCATCAAGGACAAAGCCGTTCCCTAAAGATCAGCATGGAGAAATGTCCCGGACATCAATGCTCATGGCGAAAAACGAAACGCTCACTGCTATAATAAAACAGAACGATGAAAGCAAACTCCTACAAAGCCATAAATTGCGTTAAATCAATCCAAAGGACGATCGGGGAGTCTCAGGAAGTTCATCACTTCAGATTAGAAAGGGCTTGAAAAGCCACCTCTGCTTTCCAGCAGAGAATACTCCTTAATGATTGCCACTTGCAGTTTCAGAGCTTTGTATCCACGTCCCGGATCAAGGTCTGGGCTTAATGACTACATATGCCACTACATTCATTAACGGCCACGCATTCCAGCTCGTCAGCAGGGACAGGAATTAAAGGCACGGTCATCCCAAAATTATCGCCAGTGTCGCGTCATACATCATGGATCCTGCAAGTGCTTCCACCATGCCTCAGATCCACAGATGGGCATTAGGGCATTAATCTTAATCTGAAGCTTTCAAGATATTGGCTATCTGATCTTTCCCACACTGATTAAAGGACAGTGAGAAATGGCACTCCTGCCACTAATCACTGAAATAAAGTTCAAATCACTAAAGCTGCACCCACCTATTCTGAGAGAGGGTAACTAACACAGGAGCTACCTTTGGCTCAGCAGACAAGCAATGTCTGTTTACAAAGCATTCAATGCATGTTTGTGCAGGGACAGTCTGACACCACTGGATTCCTGACATTTTACTGCAACTGTTCCCCATGTTAAAGCATTAAAAAACACCCAACTTATGGTGCAACACTAAACTCACATTTCCAAAGGCAGCCCAGGATAACACAGCCATTAAAAGTAGACAGCAGTTACCTCCAGTTTCTTGCCATCTTCATCGTGAACCGACATGGTGACCTCCACATTTTTCCACGCAGTCTTACTGCCTTTTTCGAAGTCTCCCTGGACCAGTGTCACATATATGTCGTTGCGGACGTCACCTTGAAGGATCACAGGGCACCACGGTTGGTGAACGCGCTACCACGGAGCGAGCAGAGTTGTACTTACAGCTCTGCCTTCATGAGACCCACCTGGCATGATGATCTCAGGGAATCCCATCTTCCGGGCCACAGCCGTTGAGCGATCCACCAGGTGAGGGAAATCCTTACGGATCTGATGGATGTCTCCAGGAAGTAATTTGAGAGTCACCCACAACCCTGCCGAGGACATTAATGCGGTCAAACTTGCATTTCTCCACTACGGCCAGCCGTTTAGCTGGGTAAGGGCATCAGCTAGACTGTCACAAAGCCAACATGGTAAGGGCATCCTGAATGGTCTCTTACTACGTGTGAAGTAACACCTGGAAATGAATGACAGCAAACTATTTTATTAGTGATGGCCACATACAGTTTGCTGGTATTTAAACAGGCAATTCAATGCAAAGGTCTGCTTGCTGTGACAACCATAACACCTATAAATTACTAAGCATTTTAAAAATGTAAATTAATATATGAATTTTTGAAGATGTCTATATTCAACCCAAGAGGTAACACGCATCAAGATATGCGAATGGGCTCATTAATACTAAGCTCACCCATGCTCCGAGGCACTTTGTTTACCAATATGAGTGTAAATGTCACTAAATGGCACAATGCTAGAATTGCCCAGATAAAGCAGCATCTGTAAGACACACAGGACAGTGGTATGCAGAGCCACAGAAAATGTGGACCCAAGTGTCTGGACCCAAGAGATTCAGGCTTTAAAAACCATCTTCAAAGAGATGCCAGGAATGAGGGAAAAATATTAAAAGACAGAAGGGTACAGAAGTGTAATTTCCTTTTTTTAAAAAAAAATTAAATATTAAAAAATCATCAGTATAGTGGAGATACAAAGGGCCAGCGGAGCAACGAGAGAGATACTGATGTTAGGGGGAAGAGCTGCCGGCTCCCTCCTTCTGTCACGCTCAGCCCAAGCTGACGATACCCCACAAGGCTCCTTCCAGGTGTCCGAGCGCCATCTCCCATTTCTACGTCACAATATGGTATGTGTCTAGCTGTTTCTCTCCTTAGTCTCTCCCAGTCTGAATGGCACCCTCCCCCCAACCCCTCCATCCCATAAATCTCTGGGTGCACACACAGCAGCCGAGCCATAGCATAACTAGTGCGGGGCAGGCAGGTGGTGTAAAGGTTAGGGATGTTAATGGCGTGAGTGATGTGACAGACACGCGCGCACAAACGTACATTATAAATGAAGAGGTACAGGAAGGAACAGACAGGTCAAGCTGTACAAATCACGGCATTTTTTTTGTTCTGCAAAACTGCATTGTGTGCAGATCAGGGAGCGGCAAACATTTAACAAACATGGCAGCGTGAGGTCACTTTGATCTACAGCAGAAGTGCAGTGTTTGCCTGAAATCTGGGCTGATGGGAGTATCCACGAAAAATCGGATGCAACACACAAAAACTCAGCTATATCGAAATACCTTCTTACACATGCAGCATGGCTAAATGAAAATTGCTGCGTTTCATACACAAATCTATAAGAGGGCCGTGCCTCATCGCGCCCCAAAAAGACTCCAAATAAGCCACAAAATAAGGACATTAATCATGAACTCCACTGTGCTGTGCGATAGTGCTTTCCTTCCTATGTTTTCTTCAACACAAAAAAATTGCAGAGTGATGACGAAAGCGTGCTCGGGCCTGAGAAGAGAAACCGTGAGTGCAGACCAGTGGGGGGAGTGGGACAAGCCAACCAGGACAAGTGTGAGCATGCCCCTTGTCTTAGGCCCTGTGCTTTCTGCACAGTCCTGCACATAGTACCTCCACACACTACAGTGGGGTTCTCTCACTGCTAATAAAGGATCCTGCTGGTGTCAGCCGTGTGGAAGCCTCAAAAGAGACTGCAGTCATTGACAAAGACGTCTGTCAACTGCCTTCCGATGATAAATATTATGGAAATTGAAACGGCAATTAACAAAGAAACGCACCACTCATTCAGCACTAGCAGTGAGCTGCTTGAGACCCCCAGAGATGTAAAAAAAGCCATCATCACTTAATTTATTTCCCTGTCCAAGAGTTACAACCTCTGCGACTTATGACGACTCGCACATACAATCAGTCAATAAAAAAAAAAGTAAGAAGTCGGTTGTAAGTCGGGGACAGCCTGTATTTTACCCAGTTCCCGAACAACATGAGCTAAACCATTAGTCAAAGCCCCAAGTTTCAGGAAGAAAAAAACACCCCTCATAAATGGTGGGTGAAAGATCTTAAAGGTTAATGGTAAGTTTATAGTTGTGTACTGTGATTCTAATTTAATTACAGAAGAACAGTCATAAAAACTAAACAACCTCCTTTGAGTTATCCAAATAAATGTGGAGGCACATTTACAGACATAAATAAGCACCTTAAACCTTAAAAAGACCCTGGGTTACTTTGAATCGCGGTCTTAATTCCACTGAGTGGCTGTGGATGGCGCTGCAACTGCCATTATACCTCCAGCACTGGAGGCTTGCATGCTCTCTGTGTGGGGAGTTTGCAAGCTGCCCCTGAGATTTCTGGATTTCCAATGGGTTCCTCCTGTAGTCCAAACATGCAATTAGGCTTACTGATGTTTCTGAACACTGCGCATAGTGGTTGGTTGAATATGCCGGTGTACATGATGCCTGCAATGGACAGGCATTCCATTCGGAGTGCACTCCTACTTTGTTCCCTATGCATTCTGGGATAGGCTCCAGGGCCCCCCGTGACCCGGACCAGGATAAGCAGCTGGAAGACTGATTCTTATATCAAGTGAAATCAGAGTAGCACTGCTAACCAATTGCAGTCACGTAGGGCAGTCAGAATGGAATGGAGAAGAGACACGGACATGATAACGACAGATGAGCACGGACAAGAGAAGAGGGAAAGCCGGCATGTTCCCACTGCGCCCCTCGATACCTTGTCCCTTGTGGTTGACCTCTTTAGCAGCGATGACCTTGTTGATGACTGTCTGGAGGAAGTCGTTCTCCCCTGCCACCCTGGGTGAAAAACGGGAGATGTTCAGCTGTCTGTGGCGAATGGCGTCATCCAAGGCTAGCCTGGAGGATGCACGTGATGGGCACCAGCACAGGGACAGATAGGGGGTGGGAGCACAGAGAAGCAGAAGGTCATGGGCATGATGGTCCGGGGGGGGAGGGGGGGATGGGAGAGACGAGACGGGGAGGGGAACACACCAAAACAGTGACAAAGAAAGTGGTTGTTAGCCAACAGTGGGGCAGGATGGGTAACGAGAGAGAGAGAGAAAAGAACGTTTAAGTGAGTGATGCCAGATCAACCCCTAGAGTCCGTAAGCTTACTTTCACCTTTACCACCTTTACCAAGAGAAGCTTAGGAAGCCCCATCACCCCCCCACCCGAGCACCAGAGACCAGAAGCCAGCAAAAGGCCCACGCATGAAAAATCCATGTGCGGCTGACACTGATCACACCCCCAGCAGCACAGTCACCTTGACCGTTTCCAGGTTCCGGTTGGAAGCCAAAGATGAAGCTTGCTTAAAATGTTTTTTTTTTTATATATTAGAAACAATAGCAAAACTTTTATTGACCAGCAAGTAACCTCTTGAGATTTAATTCCAGTGCAGATCTAAAAGCATTTCAGAGATATATTGAAATGTATCACATTCATCAACAATCCAGACTGGATGAATGTGATTGCAGTATGCGGATTCCTCTCTGCATGACAAGCAGTGTGGGGGAGGCTCCTATCACACTCATCTCAAGGGGAGGTCTACAGGGGAACCAGGCCCAGCTCAGAACGGCAGAGAAGTCTGATTACTACAGCTATCTGGGGCCCTGCACTTAGTACGCTAAAGGCACTTTGGGGGGGGGGGGGGGGGGGGTTTGCTCGCGTAGAGCTCGCTCCTTGTAGGGAGTGTGGGCTTGGGGGGCCCCCGCCCCGTGGAGTCTGCGACCTTCTGCCGCCCGCCCCTCCGTCC
>JAODKM010000040.1:5747581-5762743 GCA_026780845.1 Petrocephalus sullivani
CCCCACATCCTCTGTGTCTTTTTCACTCCTGCACGTTCCGCTGCCGTCCGGGCCGACCGCGGGGTTGGTGAGGGGGGGCGGGGTGGTCTTGAGCATTCCAGGAGAACCAGTCATGGCAGCCAAGGGTTAGAGGGTGGGTTTAAAACAAAGCATGGACAAAGGGGGATATGCCACCGACTGGCCCACTCATAGCCAGGTCATTAGCATTAGCAGCTAACATGCTGAAGTGCCTTGCAGGGCAGGCTGAGTACTGTTTCGGGCAAGGCTCAGGAATTCACAGGCAGCAACATGAAAAAACACACGTGCCTGTTTGACCCATGTGCCTGTTTGAGCGAGAGCTGGGGCATCAACCACTTTGTGATAAGGGAGTCCGTCGACTTTCTGTGCAACCAGACTGGGAGCTCCAAAACACAGCGGGGATTCCGAGCATCAGATCTGTTAAAACTCTGAAGCAAAATGTATAGGAAGTAAGATGTAAACGCCCTGGCACCATTCAGGTGAAGGCAGACAAATGCTGAGAACATCTAGGACAAGGCGACATGTGCCCTTTTTACAGACCAGCCAATGGTTGCTAAGGCAACAAAAGCAAAGTGCCTAGAGGAAGATCACAACCCAGCTCACCAAGAGAACCACATTCCTGAGTATAATCGACAACTTGCCACATCCACAATCCAGCCGGGCTGTCAGGCCCCGTTCCCAACCCAGCAGTGCCAGCTTGTCACCGCTCCCCACAGGAAGCCCAGCTCCCAGTTGAGGTCTTCCCTCCCCATCCACAACCCCCCCCCCAGCATAGCAGTGAGCAAAGCCTCAGGCCTAAAGCTCTGAGAGAGGTCTTTACAGTTACCAAACCCACACAGCAGCGTGGAAGCAACCCTGCTGGGAAAACAGTATGAGGAACTTATAATTAATTTCGAGTCCTTTTCTAATGGGTTTAATCAGAGGCTTTACAACTGAGATAGAGGTCTGATTACTTTAATTAGGAACAATGCAGGAAAAAAGAGCCACACACACTAGAAGACTGTCACCCTGTCTCTCTGAAATCTATTACATAGAGCAGGCCGGCCTGTTTGTTTATTCCTAAAGAGCGCAGACAGGGCCACAGCAATTAACCAACAATTAAGCAGGCCGCAGCCCTCACTGGATTGCAAGGAAGATCACCAATAGGAAACTTCCAGACTGTTCAACGTCACGAGCACATGGCACGCCGGCCTGCTCCATGACGCAGGCAGTGAGTGTCAGAGTCAATCCAGAATACTAGCACATCAGAGGTGGGAGACGGGAGGAGGAACAGGGCAAGAAGAAAATAGAAGAGGGAGAAGAATGAGTGAGGGAGCTAGAGGGACAGAGGAACATAAAATTCCAAATGGCTTAATAGCCGGCATCACTTCCTGCTGGGGGGCAACGGAGGGTTTCAAACTCTGCAGTCCAGTAGGCCAGGCCACCGCTGATGGACTTCACCCACAAAAGAACACAGTCACATACACATGCACTCACCCATAAGAAAGTGTCTGCTGGAGTCTGGTTTTACCAGCAAAACTGAAGGACAGATACAGGAAGCTTCACATGGAAAAGAAACCACAAACGTGCCATGCATGTACAGCTTTAAGAAGGGGTGGGGTTAAAACAACAACAACAACAACAATGAAAAGAACAGCAGCAAAACAGCCATACAATTTCAACATGAGGTATCAAACTTCACCAAACAGGATCCACTTAAACAAGTAATTTAAAAACAATTCAAAACAATGTCCGATCTCTTGATATTTAGTCAATTTCATGACTGAACACTCCAGGATATATCTGTATCTGACAACACCCTCTCCCTAACCCACAGCTAGATCCAGAAAAGCAAATTTTATTCAATGCACCGACATCCCCACAAAGTAAAAAATGTAGAGAGGCAGCTGTCTAACCTACTCTCCCCACAGCCTGGCTCTCAGGACCCAAATGTGTGTCCCAATTGTTTTGACAAAGGTTTTTCCTGTTATCAGACTTTTCAATAAAGGACAGATTTTAAAAAGTAAGATTACACTCCCATACTTTCTTCCACTTCACTACCTTATTTAAATACTATATGCAGACTCCACCCCAAATAAAAATTACTACAATACCACATGAGATAGGAAAACATCTGATAAAACACAGATGATTAAATCTCCCAGCAACACATGACCAATTTGGGTCAGTTCACATGGAGCAGAGATCTCATCAGCCTTAGGCGAACATTCAGCAAAGAATCATCAATGGATAAGCAAGGTTTCACCCACTCCCGATGCCCAAGAGGAAGGTCAGAAGGGGGGCACCGAGACACCAAGGCAGGAGATGGAAATTCCACGTGTTTTAATGCAAAGCAATCCTCCCAAGATGCAACTGGTCACCACTAAGGCTACATGATATATGGGTAATCTGCATACAAGAGACACACACACTCTTCTTGCAGAACCCCAAACAGAGAGGATCCCGTCAATTTTCCATTGAAAGAAATTTCAACCTCCAAATTGGCAGGTAAGCAGTGCAGCTGGCTTTGTAATCATAATCACTGCAGCGCAGCTGTGATAATCAGCCAAAAACCTCAGAACAGTAGAGTAATACTGGGTATAGAGGCCCCACAGAGCATTTCTGCCACTGCCCTGCAATAAAGAAGCTTGACGGAGGTGCTTTACGCTGCCTTTTCAGAAGTCAGTGCAGTAATTAAAGGCGGATCAATGGATATAAAGGATCAGCCTTCCTCACATGGATGGGAGTCAGGGAGGAGTCCGTCATGCATGCCGTCAAAGTATGACGGAAGAGCACAGAAACAGACAGGATTCACAGCACGAACTTACAGCACTAATGCTGCCGCACTCCGCAGTGGTCTCGATTTAGATTATTTAGACTGACAGCTGGTGATTACCAACAATATCAACGTAAGGGGTGCTAGCAATAGGGAGGGGGAGGGACACCAGCTTCAATTTGCTACAAAGGACACAAATAGATGTCTTGCATGCATTGTGAGGGCAGACAAATGTTTGGAGCAATGCAGTAGATCAGAGCTTTCAATTATGCATGCATATTAATTAATCCATCCATCCACCTTCCAACCACTTGTCCTGGTCAGGGTTGCAGGGGAGCCTGGAGTCTATCCCACCGAAGACTAAAGCTACGTTCACACCACAAGCGGCAAGAGAGTCAAAGCCATGTGGAGACGTATTTTGCCTCACGGGGTATAGCGCAGTGGCATTCCATACACTTTCCCCAATATTGTGCTCGGGAACTGCGGCGCTCTCTTTAGCAGAGCACCTCTCCCATTGGTTGCTGCCCAACCGCGTCATTGCTCATTACCATAAAGTTGACCGGGCCTAAACTATTTTTACTTTCGCTTTGACACTCTCGCCACTCGTGGTGTGAACGCATTATAAGGCATAAGGCTGGGGTTCTCCATGAATGGGATAACAGTGCATAGCAATGCATGGCAGGGGGCCATTAGCCATTAACTGCCATTAGCTTAACTGCAGGCTCATGGAACTCAGCATACCCACAGGAACCCAAAACCAGGGTAGATCATGCTTAGATCACGATGTGACGCAACAGTGCGATTCACTGAACCACCGGACCACCCACATTCATTAATCATTACACCTAAGTGTTTTGAAAGGCAGTTCTAGAGATGGGTGGACACAGGGGAAATTACTTTAAAATTTAATAAAATTAAAATAAATAATTAGCTGTCAAGATATTGTCAGCTGTGTTGACACTGTACATCACAGATTGATCCATGAGTAATGCAAGCCAGTGAAGTAACATGGTGCTGAAAAATACTCCCAGTAACCTCGAGTAGAGTCACCTGCCAAATAACCATCAAGTAAGCCATAAAAAAACACACACACACGAAAAAGCACTTTAACTGGATTCATAAACAAAAAGGTTGTGAATTCAGAGCTAGCGGGACCCTCACTGTTGCAGTGCCGGGCAAAGGTTCAGCAAAAATCTCCAGGCATAAAATAACCATGTGTGTGGCATAAGGCGCTTAGGATGATACAGCGGCATGCTTTGTGCACTCTCTCCTGACGACGCTGAACAAAGAATGGTTTTAAAAAGGGCTGGGCTCTGAGTGGGTAAACATCCAAAATCTGGATGGTGTGTAACAATGCATAAGAAAAAATTCCACATAACTTCAGACTGCTCCAACAACCAGCATCACCCGCAGCTCTGTGATGAGCGCAATCTGGGCAGGACACAACCTGAAGGCAACCTCGCACTTAAAGCCACAAAATACATAGTTAGAAGCATTCACTTTAACCCCTTTAACAATGCAGACAGAGAACAGGAACATAGCGTCGGAGTAACACAGAAGAACACCAACGAATAGTGGGAACAAAGATCTCATGCAGATTAGGAGTTACCAATTCCTCATTCACCTGCAAAAATACAAAAGAAGGCACAATGTGTAAACAGGAAACAAACCTGTCAAACTACATCAAAGAGGGAGAAAAAGAATGGACTGTAGTGCACTGCATATACAAACAAACCAGCTTCCCAGCTACTGTTCAGGACACAAAACAGATTAAACCATCCCTGGTGTTTAGTACTGTTTATGCTGTCAACTGCAGCATCCTACGACAGCTTCATGCAACGCTGCCTAGCCAAACATCTCCACAGGGCAGACGTGGAAGTCCACGCACAGAGATCTGCGAGCACCAGACGTGCATTTATGCAGGTTTTTCACGTGACTGATGCATGTCTAAGTCATCCTAGAAAAATCACATCCATCTCTCTCCGGTTTCCCCACTGTCATGGGAGTTTTTACACCTTATCTCATCAAGAGCAGAAGAGGCTTTTGGTCAGAAGCAATCCACATGACGAGCATTCTGTGCCCAAAGAAAAGCATTGGGGCATGTGTGTGGCACCCTCCCCACTGCAAAAATAATCTTAACACTCTTACATATATACCACCAGAAAAAGGCTGGAAACAAGACCATAGGGCTTTATAGTCCAGGCTGTGCATTGCATTTAAAATACAGAATGAACCAAGCTCATCCCGGCCCCTCCAAACCATCCTGGCTCGTCTTAGCATAGCAATAGGGAGGGAGCAAAATCCTGGTGCTTAACACACACAAAGTGGGGGGGAGGGGGGTATGAAGGAAGGTACTTAATACAGACATCTCCCTAGAGATGCGGGGGCACAGAGCTCATTGCAGCCACCTCACGCTTTCCCCATCGGCCAGAACGGAGCGAGAGAGCCTCACCCGTCTCCACGGCAACACCTGCGGAAGACGTTCAGCACGATGGAATGCAGGAAATGGAGCTCTGTTTAGACTTGGTGAGCACAGTGGGTGACTTTTTTTTTTAAACCCACTTTCTTAGTGACTTTCACTTCCTGTGACTTGGACACTGAGCAAAACACTGACAGCCATCCACCACCATCAAACTGTCATTCGGCCCGGGTTTTATAAACTTATGCCGTGTACTCACTGTCTGGTGGCAGTAAACACCACTTCATGTTGCATAATCACAGGCTATGTACAACTATGTCAACACTGCTAAGTTTTCATTTAATGGAGTTTTCAATCAAAAATGATCACCATCCACACAGGTTTTTTCACATCATATACAAAAGCAGTTCCATACAAATTAGTGAAAACGTACTAGATGTGGCTATTAGCATACTTCCGTGTAGGGTGACCCAGTGACCAATGAGAGGTTGTAACTAGCAGGATCAAATCAGGGATGGGCCACTTGATAAGGACCAAATAGGATACTTATACTCATCCACACTGTAAGGCTAAAACAGTTTTCGGAAGCATATGAATGGGAGAGCATTTACAGAAGTTTCCATTTTTGGGGGCTGAAAACTCCAGGGTATTGTGGATGAAAGGTGAAAATGGAGACTGCTCTGAAACTAAAATGAAAATGTAGCAGCATGGACATAGCATAAGCACTCTAGCACTCTGTATTCCGGCTTATTACCCACAACTTCATCATTTCCATAAGAATTCAATTCAAATCCCGTCACATCCTTCATGCTAACAAGTCACACGTGTGTTCCTCACACATATATTTTAAATGTCATTGTTCAGTAAACTTAAATGGCAATCCAAGTGAACAAGGTGCAGAGAGGACCGCAGTAACTAAATGTACTGTCCGCAGAAGGAACAGGTGCTGTCTTGCAGGTGATGTAATTCAAGTAAATCTGACATTTTTTGCGGCTCTTAGACATGTCAATGCTTGAGGGCGACCGCATGGACAGCAAAACTCAGAAAAAAAAAAAAGCCTTTGCTAGGCCTTGGAGAGAAACAGATGGATCACCTTACAGACAAAGGCCTCTGGAAGATATGGTGGGAGGGAATAAAGAGAGGAATACACAGCATAAGCACTATGCAAGTTGACATAAGGAGGCTATCCGCATAAAGGATAATTGATGTGCGAGCTGAAAGACGCTCCAGTGTCACGCTCTTTTGTGTCCCGACTGACTCAAGGCACCGGTCCGGCCATCTGTCCCATGGCTAAAGAACGACAAGCCACATCTTCAACGGTATAGGAGCCGGTCGGCAGAGCCAACCCACATCCAAGGGGTGATCAAGAGGAAACAGGAAGACCACATTTACTACACTGGTTTGTTGATCAGAATGGATAGAGCACTTTAGCCACTAAATCAGCAAAGTTCAGTGAACAACTCTCACACAGTAGTAGTACAACAAAACCAGTCTCTATAATTTATAATTCACCCCAAAAAGTAACCTATGAAAATTAAATAGATTAATACAAAATTTACTTCAGTTATTGTACTTCCTCCTCAAAAAACCTGCAAAAATAGGTCTAGCAGACTGTCAACCAGACTGAGACAAGCCCAAACGTCCCATTTTGAGGAATGCACAATGAGCACCGCTATTAAAACAACCCAACACCTACCACATGTCCTGGGAGGCGGGCACAGAAGCTGAATAAAAAGTTGCAGGCATCCTGCAAGATAAGCTGCATGCAGTAACACATCCGTCTGCTATAAAGGCCACAGAAGAGTATCAAGGAAGAATGTGTAGAGAAGGGCCAACTTCCCTGCAGTCTTCTGTTTGTATTACACACTGTTTAAGGCTGCAATTACAACGTTCCAATGTTTTTCATTAGATGTTAATTTCTATCCAAAGCAACTTACTTTTACTGCTTTAAATTAAACAAAATTTAAAATTGATAAATATTGCGGATATTCAGGTTAAGTTGTTCGCTTAAAGGTACAACAGCAGTGCCCCACTAGAGAGCGTAATCAGTGAGCCGCTGGTTAGATGTGCAGGCCCTTAAATGCTGTACTACCTGTTGCCTCAAGTGTGTACCCTAAAAGACAAAACCCAGAGAATAGCCTCCTCAAAGGGGTTCTTTCTACATATGAATGCCATGTCCCATAATTAGATGCCTGATCGCTTTGGGTTAATAAAGGGTTAGACAAGTAACTGGATACAGAAACAAGCATAAACAAGTGGGTTATGGGTTAATGGTCCAGGTGTCCAGTGCCCTCAAAACAGCACTCCAGTAGACTCACTGTTCACCATACACCAATTTTCACAAAGTTTGACCACCTGCCAGTTGTATCACAGGTAAAACCAGAATTTCATCAGCAAAGTACCTTAGTCACAGCAACCCCTAAAAAGGTGCGATACATTAATGCTTTTGTATGAGTACCTCTCACACCACCAGGGCCTTGACCAGTTAATCCCAATCACACAGATCAGCTCTGCAGATATCTGCTGTATCAGCCACTACAAAAGCCACCATATTTGCATAGGATGACAGCCTACAGTGAAAGGCAGGCAATGATTATGGGTTGACTACCACGTGAACAAAAAATGAGACATAGAATGGTTGGTATGTTCTCATATGAGATAAAATACGGTAACAGGTTCCACTGGCTACCATAGGCCAGAGTATCGCAAATGCAGTCCTGGAGGAAACGCACCTACTAAACCTGGTAATTGGCTGGTGAGCCAAATGAGCGTGTTGGAGCAGGGAAATGTGCAAACTGTGTTGCAAATTGGGCCTCCGGATTTGGGGAACACTGCCATGGGCTCATCAACAATTCCTAGCTTTAACAGAGAGCTCAGGCTAATCAAACCACCTCCCACCCTCTTTCATGATAGAAAGGCTCGACCCTATTATATATACAACATGTCCCTCTAACCTGGTATCTCGACTAGAGAAAAGTTCATCTACCTTAATCGCTCCTAAAGTGTCTATATTAAGGGTTTCATTAAACAGTCACTACCATTCTAATTTCAAGAAAATTATCAGACTTCGGACGTAATGCAAACTGAAAAAAGTGCCAAAAAAATGAATGGAAGGGAAAACAGGAACAAAGACAACAAACAGACTTATCCTATACTGAGCACAGGAGAATATGTTCTGTGTTTTAAATTCTTAAACTAATCAGTATCATTTTGACTTAATGTGCAAAAGCAGCTTAAAGAAAATTTTAAATAAACAAAAACAATTTCAATAGTACTTTGGAGGTTGCTTGGGTGTGGATGATTTTCCAGAGGTGTCTAACAGGCCCAAAAGCACAAGTTGTCACCAGATGGAATCAGCCAATCATAAGGTTCCACCACCCCTCCCAATCCCTAGTTCTTTTGTGTACATTTGTACCTCCTGCAAAGGCTGCACAACTGCCCACCCCTTCAGAACACAACAGCCAACAATGGCAGAGAGGTAAGGATATTAATGACTTCATAACAATGGCCCAGTTTTGCAACAAAGTTCCAATGACCAGGGAAGTGGGGAAGTCAACCACAGGAAGAAGCGTTTCCTTATCTCGCAAACCTTAATATATAAAAAAAAAAAAAACTAAAACATGCAGGCCAGGACTACGTGCAGGTCTGCTGGTGCTCACAAACCGCTGCTCAACACAGCACAGGTTCTCACCATGTTCTCTCATCCATCCACCGGCTTGTCTAATGTGCAGTGACTTCTTCGCTTTTAAATGAAAGCAGCATTTGGGGCTATTTATCTCCAGCGAAACTGCAGCACCAGGCCACAAACCCATGGCTGTAATCGCTACAGCGTTCTGCACCACGGAACACACAAGAGTCTTAAGGCGGACAGGCTCTGCAGCGGCCGTCAAGACTCCCAGACAAATGGCTTTTAAAAGTTATCTTCTGCAAGAATCTACCGTTCCTTTCAAAGCAGCCTCCGCTGTATTAGGCAAGGGCATTACTGACAAGACATTTCAAGCTGCAGAAAAATGCACTACAAAAAGCTTATCAAGACAGATTAAATGAATTCATCACCCACAGTACATGTCTGAAGCACGGCGCTTACAAAACATTTGTTTGCTTGAGTGATTTCCCTTTTGTTCGGTGTATTACAAGCAATCGTACATAAACACATTTGCAATGAAACGACAGCCAGACAGGCAGGAAAAACACCTTAAGTGACGCATGACCACACAGTTACATTATGGAGCAGGACAACCAAGCACCAAATCCCAGGTGCTTCCACACACAGCCTTTCATACCCAAGTTGGCCAGTGCACAACTAGGACTGCTCACAATAGGACCCTGGTAGACATACTGGGTTGGAAGTGGGGAAATCCAGTCCGCGGGCAGAATCCTAAATATGTTAGTGGAATTCATTGCATACAAAGTAACAGGAAGTGTTTTTTGCCCTTGAAGGGAGGGGGTTAAGGGGAGAGAATTCCAGTCCTTCCCCTGGTTCTGCCTGTCGTGCAGATGATGCAAAGAAGCAGACAACTTTTAAAGTTACCACTCCTGAATGCATATGTGGCATAGCTGTAGCTATCTTTGTCCAAACAGCAAGATTTTCGCAGAGGATTGATTGGAAACCGAGGTGTAACTTCCTCTGATACAATAATACCATAACAGGTATTTTTTATATTTCCATGATAGCACAAAAATGTGGTAATGTAATGATCGAGTACTTTATGCAAAGTAAGATGGGATAGAAATCTCATACAGACAGGACAACATCTGCAGCAATAATACTTATATTATTATTATCATCATCATAATCATCACCACATTGTTTAGGCGCTACAAAAAGTTAATGTACAATTACTGTAGGAACCCAAGAACTGGGTAATATCAGTTTGGTTCTCAAACTAACATGATCATTCTCAACTTCAAAAAAAAAATCAACTGTATACTGACAACAGAAAATCCACAACACAGACAACACTTTCTAATTTGAGGGAACAATGGGGAGAGGTGATAAATGAAAAATATTCAACCACAGCTAAGACAAGCTCTTCACAAAGCCAAGGATCTTTTATATATTTCTGCCTATAGTCTGTTAGTTTGTGAGGAACTATTATCCCACTTTTGAAGAAGCGAGAACAAAATATTTCAGAGGGGAAATAAAAATTGTTTGAGGAACAATGTCTTGTCACAGTTTTCTAATGTCCAAGGACCATTTTTCTGTGCAAAATATCTTACGATTCCATTGAATATCGACAAGGCAAAAATCATCCATTACTAACAAGGAGAAAACCCATCTGAAAAGCAACTGAAACACTTCCTGGGGAAAATCTCCTCACTTTATAATTAGAGAAAACATTGGCTCCTCAGCCATGGCTGCAAATGAGAGCTGAGAGTTCCTGCAAGACATTTCACGCAAAGGCTTAGACGTGGGACGCGAGGTGTCTGACAGGCAGCCGCTGACAGATGCAAACACGGGTGGGTTCCAGGCCAAAGAGGGAAGACGCACCGGGTGAATTTAACGTAGCCAGAGGTGCAAAGAACTTTGAAAAGTCTATGGCAGGAGCCTGACATGCATCACATACAACGGCTTCAGCTCCACCTCGTCCTGATGCGACTCGAAAGGCCACTGATACGTACAGGTTGACCAGAGAGGGCTTATTTTTAAAACAGGTCGACATTCTCCCCTCCCCCCAGTCATCGGGTGCCGATCAAGTTAACACACCCCAACCTTACTGCAGAGTCAGGGTGTGTGTAGGTACCTTAGCAGGTGTGCAGATTGAGCTGCCGGTGTGAATATACCTCCGGCACCATTCTCCCCAACTGGCTGCCAAGGCTTCAGGATGGAGGAAGAGCAGATAATTTGTGGTACAGCACCACCCGTACTGGTTAAGCCATGGTGTCCAGCCCACCAGCACCCCTGCACTGCTTAAAACTTATTTTCCCGTCCGACAGCACCGTCTGGACTAGTTAAAACATGCTGCCCGGTCCATCAACACCACCTGGACGGCCGGGTTACAGGGTGCAGCCCCCTTGCACTGCAAAAACACGATTCCCAGTGTGTTTTAACTCGGCGTACTGGTTAGTTTAATCTCGGCTCCCAGTCCGCCGGCACCGACCGGCCCGGTTAGTTAAAGCTCCGTCTCCAAGGCGCTCCAGGCTCGCAGGTCAGGCGGGTGGCCGCCGGGACGCGGCCGCGGCTCGCAGGGCACTTTCCCGGGAGCGGATCGATAACGCGCTCCGGGATGAGGCCGATTCCCATCGGCGGGATTTGGGACAGAAACCCCCACAGGGACACAAACGAGCCGCTTTCGCGCTTTCTCTCTTAGCAGAACCAAACTTACAGTAACGTAATACACCCAAAAACAAAAATAAAATCAGAGCGCCGCACTTATTCTAAGGTGGCAAATAAGCGCTAAACTCCAGCGCAGCCTTACAGCCACTCCGCTCCGGCCGGGGAGCCGCGTTCTGCGAGCGGGCCGGCCGCAGGCCCGGTGACCGCGGATGGGGGCCGGCGTCCCGGACCCCCGCACCGCCCCGAACCGGACCGGACCCCCATTCACCGGGGCCCCGCGGGGGCCGCTCGGCGCTGCCCGTACGGAGGGAGAAAACAGCGGGAAGTTGTGGCTGAGAGGGGCGCCGGGCGGAGCGGCACCGGGCCGCCCAAAGTTTCGCCGTTACTCACCGACGCCGTACTTCTCCCGCTTGGTGGGGACCCAGCGGGACATGCTGGCGAACTAGCGACGGAAACTTCTCGCTGGGACACGCCGAGCTGGCCGGAGCGAACCGCCGCGGTTCCCCCCCGCCGCTCTCCGACTTTCCTTCCCTTTATCGTCCCACTTTTCCCCGCCGGGCCGCAGCTTCACCGCGTCGCCATTTTCCGCCAGGAGGCGCCCAATGCGGCGCGAGAGGAAAGTTTCTGTCATGTGGCCGCGAGCGTCACGCGGCGGCCGGCCGCGAGCCCCGGCCCCCCGCGCGAGCGCCTCACCTCCGCGCCCACCTTCGCTCACACCCGTAACTACTGATTTAGTCCTACGAAATAAGAGGAAAAAACACAACAACACAAAAAAGCCTTTTTACAATGACCATTTAGTGTGATGATTCACATGCAACTAAAACAAAGTAAAAGAATAATTTGCTTTTGGTCTCATAGATGAAGTCACAGTACAGATATACTACTTTACTGTTTCCCCGATTCCGTTTCAGTTTACTTAAATTTTTTATAAATGGTAATAGAAAATGTGCTCTGCGGTTCAGGCTTTTGTGTTGTGTTCGAAGACAGAGAGGTCATCCTGGGAACAGTATCTTTAAATTGGGTTACAGAGGACCTGGTATGTGTATAGTCCTTTCAGGCCCTGGCTGCATGCATGTTGGGGGTGATGCACTCGTAGTAGGATAGATGGAAATTATAGGATGTTGGACTCCATCCCCAGACAATTATTATCTGGGGCTGTAGTACACTCATATCAAATAGCACGGAATGGAGTTTTAGGATAGGCAGAGGGTGCCTTATACTCTGTCTAACTGCTTCCCACGGTGAAGGATGTTCTCCGAGATCAGATGGAGTGTCGAACCCACGTCGCTGTCACAGAGTGGAGCGGAAATGTGGCTTTCAGGACTGCTTATTTACAGAAGTTCTCTATTCCCCAAAGTCTCTGCGTTGTTATGCTGGAATGCACCAAAACAATGTCTACTGACTCATGATTCCAAATATCACATCAAGCCAAACCCTTCTCTCCAAAGGAAAACCCAAAAAAGATACAAACAGTTTTCTTGTATAACTGAATGCCACTGAACTTGCATAGTCTACATATAGCTAGTCTGTTTCAAAACAGCACATATTGACGTACTTTCTCCAGAAGCCACTCTTTAATAATAAAAAGGGTAATGATTTCTTCCATTTCATTCACCACCATCTGCTGCATGTTTGGCCACTATTTTCAGTATAGTCTTACTAACTAATGGTGTTCTACTGTTCTCATCATGCTGGCTTTGCAGCAGCATTATAGACATCTGTAATGTATATTTGTAACCCTCTCCATCATATCAATGTCCTTTCCATCCAGAAATTGCTATAAATCATAAATATTCTTTTAGAGTGCAAACCATGAGGGTTATTGGCCTTGGCTGTTTTTCAAACACTGGAGAATAACATACATTATGGGCTACTTTCTCCTACCAGATCATTTTTACATTTGTATATAAAAAATGCATAAACAATGAAAGAACTAAGACAAGCTGAAAATGCATAAAGTACAAATTGTATATATACACATATATTCACACACACAACCTGCATTAAATGATTTGCTTGTTGCATTTGTCCTCCAGTTCGCCTTCTTCGTGCAGTGAGCTCTCTGGGAATGCCGACTAGCCTGTGCGGTTCACAGGCCTCCTGGCACCCGGCTGGCTACCTGACCAGGGCCTGACCTCAAGAGCCACATGACTCTCTGTGTGATGCTGTACAGTCGGTCCGCTGCAGCCAACCTGTAACAATACCTACTACATCATGCAAAAACGTAGGAAAAATATTGCAAGTAAATAATTATCAAAAAAGAGATTTGACACTCTTGATAGGATTTTCCGGGTAAAATAGATATAAGTATTGAAGAAATGCATTTCTGTTTCAACATTCATATCGTACTTATGGCAATATATATATATACTTATATACCTCCATTACCAGGATAAGTTGTGAAAGATAGATGGATGGATTGATGGATGGATGGATGGATCAGTGAATCTGGCAATCTTTAACGATCAAGGCTGCATTTTGCTGAGTGTGATTCTTTGTGAACACCACTGGGTCGTCCGCAGGTCTGCAATGTAGTAAGATGAAACATTTGCCATAAGTAGAACAGGCGCAGTGTCAAGGTTACATGCTGTAGCATTATGGCCACCAGAGGGCATTGCTAAACTTGACTTACACTAAAATGTCCAGTACTTTCAACAGTTTGTCCCAACTGAAGCCGTTTACATTTCTCACGATTAAGCCCTTTCCTTTAACACCTTAAGACTGTAAGAAAGATCTTCCATCTGGTACGACTGGATTTTCTTTTTCATGGTGCTGTGAGAATAGCTGTAAGAGGTCACTGCTCACGGTGCCCCTTAAAAATGGCATTACTTAAATGTCTAATGTAAATGTCTAGCACATACACTGCACTGATGCAATAGCTATAAGACCAAAACTCTATTAAATTGAGCTATTATGCATGTGATGCTATTACACAATATTAATTCTTTGGCCATTTCCAACCAGTGGCTTGAATGACAAGGAACAGTATAAGGTGAATCTGTGGTCACTTATTATGTTGCTCTCACTAATCAGTTTAAAATCAGTTTAATTAGTATAGAAAATCCAGAACAGACTAGCTTGTGTTGACATGAGTGACTGTCAAAAGAAATGGTATTGACTTGTTTGCAATGTGAAACAGTGGGGCTCTGACTCTGAACTGCGCTGGTCGCTTCAGTACGCGGCTGCCGTCTGGGACTCGTGTGCAGATCTCCCACGGCAGCCTAACCGGCGATCCAGCTGACACTACTGCTGGAGTCAATCAACGGCAGCAGAAATGCTCCTCTAATCTCCATTGGCTGGCCTGTGGACTTCCATCGCGCTGAAAGGGGTGTCAGACGACATATTCATTTAGAAAACATCCACCTAGAACAAGAAAGGGAAATAATACAAGGGAAAAGTTATTTTTTTTTTTGCTTTAAACAGAGGTAGCTGATAATTATCCAGCCTTGGCGGGATTATTAATGCATGAGTGCGTTCTGTTTATGCCAGTGAATAATGTTGACATTTTGATCTGGGAAAGGGGGCTTTTCAAAGTTGATCCAGCTTTAAGTATAAGCCAGTATGTTAGCCTGTTTAAACACAAGGGCTGTGCTTTGTTCTTCCTCCATGAACAAATTAAACGGTGGATAGTGTGACAAATTGCATGACTGAGAGGATGTGTTGTGGAGCGTGTCTGAGGCACAGGGCGGGGTG
>JAODKM010000040.1:5762843-5773633 GCA_026780845.1 Petrocephalus sullivani
GGGGGGGGGCGGGGGGGGGGGGCGGGGGGGGGGGGGGGGGGGGGGGGGGGGGGGCGGCCTGGGGGGGTGTGCTTCCCCATCTGCACTCCAGGCCAAGCCTTGGAACAGTGCGTGGGTCATCCTGACACCAGCACAAACAAGGGAAGCGAGTGGTGCACAGGGTCCCCAGACAAGTCACTGCCGGTATCACATGCAAGAGACATGTGAGGCGAAGGCTAAAAATGATAGTGATAAAGTCACAAGACGCGAAGGAGGAAAAACAAGAGGCTTCTGCTAACCAAAAAAAGCAACAAGCCTTTCCCACTATTTTACACCAATTTATTTTATTTCATATATGCATTTTGATGACTACTTATTCCTACAGGGTCATAATTAGCTAAAGCCACAAAGAGGAGAACATGAGGAGTGCTTTCTCTTGTGGTAATCATGCATGCACACACCTACAGAGGGAATTTACAGTCACCTGAAAATCACATTTAGACTGATGAAGAAACTCATGAACGTGTGCATGCAAATAATTTGAACCTTTAATCCTTAGCAAGAGCTATAGAGCCACCATGGCACTACTATCTTACTCTTTATGTTCTTAACTTATGCAACAAAGCCCATGGGGTAGTTATATTAAACAGTTCAACTTTCAATGCTAGTAATGTATATATCATTACTTATTCTGTTCGGAATTCATCTAACATTCCTCATAGTGTCTTTACTTTTTGTATCAGTCTTCCCTGTGTTGTTACTTTTTCTATCTGTCTTCCTTGTACTGTTACTTTTCGTTTCAGTCTTCCTTGTATTGTTACTTTTTCTATTAGTCTTCCCTGTGTTGTTACTTTTTCTATCTGTCTTCTTTGTACTGTTATTTTTCGTTTCAGTCTTCCTTGTATTGTTACTTTTTCTATCAGTCTTCCCTGTGTTGTTACTTTTTGTATCAGTCTTCCCTGTGTTGTTACTTTTTGTATCAGTCTTCCTTTTGTCCTTCTTTCATGTAACAGTCCTCCTTGTGTTTTTACTTTATGAAACAAGCTTCCAAACGTTACCACGTTTTGCAAAAATGTTGTTATTCTTGCTGCAGCGGCTACCACTGCTGGTTCCTAATGATGCTTTTCAGTCGGCCTTATTTTAGCGCCCCCAAGAGTGACATAATTATCTCTCTCTTTTTTTGGTTTAGATGTCTCATGTCTGACTGAAGTCAGAATTGCAAGTAGGCGAGCGGAGGGCAGCCACAAGCATTTACGGCTCGAAAGAAACGAGAGCTGACAGCAAACATAAGGCGTCTGCAGTAAGCTGCAAGAGAGCACAGACCTATTACCAAAATGCGTAATGCATCTGTAAAATATGTCACGGGTCTTGTTGCTGTGTTTAAGTGTGACCTACAGTTTAGAAAGGGGGCAGTAACTTTCTGAATGTTTGCTTTTGTTGGAGAGGGAGGGCAAAGAACCAAGGCATCTAAACAGGGCATTTAATCTAAGGAAACACCCCAAGGCTTTAAACACACGCTCCCTCTCTGCTGACTTTCTCTCCTGCGCTTTCTCGCCCTACTGTGGCCCTTTTGTTCATTCAGGGGGGTCTGCAAAGCTATTTGCTTGCTTGACTGGAGATGGAAGTACCAGGAGCAACCTCCACATAAGACTCAGTGCGCCGTGCGCTTCAGCAGGATCTCGGCAAAGCTTTTCACGTAATACTTTGTTGGATCTGAGGCTAGCGGCAACTCATTCGCAAGTAGCTGGTAAGTCAACGTCTACCTGTTTCCTGGATAGCCCAAACTTCAGGTAAATAGTGGAAAAAATAGATATGCCAGTGTGTGTGTGGTAGTCATGTATTCCTGGGTGATTAACTCATTGTTCGATGAAGAATGAATATAGTCTTAGTGTTCCACATCGTGTTGTTTTTGGAGATCTAGACATACGCTTTGGTTAAAAACTAACCATGAATTCTGTTTCGTGGATATGTTAGACTTTTAAATATCTCGCAGTGTTTAAATGTACATCTTAATTCCTTACAGTGTGAGTTAGCGAAAACGTAAAACTTACAAAGGCCAAAAAATGAACAATTCTGCATTTTACAATTCAGCAGATGAATAAATATGTCAGATTTAGACTTGGGACGAGTATCGGGATGCAGCACTTTTCGCCTGTAAATGTTTTAACTTGGCAACCCTTCTTTCTACTTTTTTACTCTTTTAGTTTAGGGTAACTAGCAGGTTTGTTAGGCTGAAAACGAGCTGTCCAGCTCAGCCTGGAGAGTACCATCCTGCCAGCAGGACATTTTTGACATTTCACACGGTAACCAAGGAGACACCTCCTTTAATCTCATTGACTGGCCGCCTGAACGCCCTGGATGGCAGCGCTGGATTGGGAGAGCTGGTGGAGGTCGCCCAACCTTTGGGCGAGGGCGGGGCATTCCCGCAGAGAGGTGCCGGGCAGGAGGAGACCTGGGGATGAGGAGTACAGGGGGTACCTGGAGAGTCAGGCAGAGGTACGAATCCGAGGTCCGAGGCCACGGAGCTGCATCGAGGGAGCTGCAGGGGGCCTGGAAGGGTGGCTACAGCCCCCAGAGCGAGAGAAGACTAAAAGTGCCTCACCTCAAAGTGCCGGGCAGCTCCTCTCTGAAAAAACTGTGTCCATGCCTGCCCTGGAGGTAAATGATATCCACTGTCGCCGTCTGAGACCCGACTCGGCGCCTGGTGCCTGGAGCATCACGACCCACCAGCCGTGTGGCGCTCCCCAAGGTGACACAGAATTCCTGTCACCTGGGTGGCCGCGCAGGAATTCGGAGCCCTCAGGGCGCTGGGAAACTGCCCGCCTTAAGGATCTCCCTAGCGGCATGACGGCCAGGCCCTGCTCTATGAACGCCGTAAGGAGCGGCAGGCTGCCGAGCCAGGAGAGGGCGACGGTGTGCAGTGTCCCCAGCCGGCCCGGCCCTGCCGAGGAGCCGCACTCCTGGGTAAGGGCGCCGAGCTCTGCGTGGGTCACTACTGACCCCACTGGCTCTGCAGGACCATGTCTGCACGTGGCCAAATACCCAATCAGGTTGCCGAGCCAGGAGAGGGCGACGGTGTGCAGTGTCCCCAGCCGGCCCGGCCCTGCCGAGGAGCCGCACTCCTGGGTAAGGGCGCCGAGCTCTGCGTGGGACACTACTGACCCCGCTGGCTCTGCAGGACCGTGCCTGCACGTGGCCAAATGCCCAATCATGCTGCAGCTCTGTCACCCTAGCTGAATCAGTGCAGGCGTTCCCAACTGAGCGACCCACGGCTTGGTGAAATGTAGGTTTTTCCGCTAAATACTAATTCTTACTGTTTTCTATAATTAAGTTGCTATTATTAGCTACAATGGTTCTGTTAAAAGCAGTCCAGAAAGTACACATCCAGATTTTGTTCCAAACAACCAGCTGAATACTCCGGCTATGACTGTGACTCTTTATATTCAACTGGCTAGTTGAAATCGAACATTAATTTATTTTCACGCCCATTCTATTAAAAGACAGTAGTAAAATTTGTATGTACTAGTTAACCAGTGTATTATCGCAAATTAGAAGCTAGAGATTAAAATTAAAAATAAGATAGTACCGCAATGCTAGCCACTGTATATTATTCATAGAAATATTATTCTAAAAACAGACTGGCATTTCTAAACTGCCCATAGAGTGTGACTGTGGCAGTGTGTGTGTGTGTATGTGTGTGTGTGAGTGTGTGTGTCCTGCGATGGACTGATGTCCCATCCAGGGTGTTACCCTGCTTTGTGCCCTAAGCTGCCTGGGAGAGGCTCCAAAATGCCCATGCCCAGACTAGATTAGCAATTTCAAGATTTTCCATTACTGCTTCTCTAACACAGGGTCACAGCAAGTCTAAAAGAAAAAAAAATCTTAGTAAACAACACTGTAAAAAAAAACAAAAAAAAAATTATCCTCAAAGACCCAACTCTGATATTTTCCACCACTAATGTTCACAGAGAGAAGGGAATGTGACACAGTAAAAGAGTCCCTGTGTTAGATGGTCACATGGTGGCCCTTGTCACACGTGCGGCTTGTAGGAGGTACGGCCTATGTGCTATAATACAAACAGCTTATCGTAGCTTATACACCCCATTGGTGTGTGAAGCCTGCATTTGTTAATCTATTTTCAGGCAAGCCTGCTAGGCGCACTGACATCTATCTGTTATTTATTCTTAATATATTTAAATCCACTAAGCTCATTCTCCCATGTGGCATTTTATAATAACCAGTTTTTATCATTTATAGTGGGTCAGCGTTAGTGAAAAAAGCAGCAAAACCCTGAAGGTGGGGATCACATCTCAGGAGGGCTCTGAAGAAATTCTGCAGACAATGCCTCTAACTGCATCACCCCCAGACTGGGGTGCATCTCGAGTACTTAACCTCCATCAACCCGCCAAAGAAACAAGCCCGTATAAATGGATGAAATCTGTACAAGACACAGAGAATAGCAGCCCCTGGACAAGCACATGCATGACACAGCCTAACCCGCGAAGCAAAGAGCACAAGGCGGGAGATGCCAATCCGTCACAGGACACGCACTCAGAGTGATTTGGGAATGCTCATTCACGTAATTGGGCATCTTTGGATTGGGGGAGGACATTTTAGTGCCCAATGGAAACCTGCACAATTATGAGGAAGGTGTACCCTCAACCCTCTTAGTGTGACCCTATGGTGCTACACACTGAAACACCACACAAGCCTTGTAGCATTGATCCTCACTTCTTGCTGGATAGAGAGGTGTGTGGCTCAGCAGGTCAGCACACAGTTCCTGTCATCGGAAGGTTGCTGGTTCAAAGCCCAAGGCTGGCAGACTGATTTCACTGTTGGGCTCCTGAGCTAGCACCTCAATTGCTCTAGGAACTGTCGGACCCTGCAAATTAAATAAAATGTAAATGGAGGCCTTTTGTTATGATATAGTATAAAACTTCCTTTTAGGAATCTTGGCACAGATAAACCCCTCCCCCCGCAACTGTCAAGTAACTGAATGGACAGAAAGCCTGAATTCTTACTGTTCTTCCAGCTAACTGTCTTGTGTTACCGTAGAGTGTGAGAACTGCTGGCAATCTCAGGATCTCAGGGGCTTTGGTGCCCATCTCCCTGTGCAGCATTATAAAACTAAATATAAAAATGCAAGCGGGGAGTGGGGAAGGGCCCCCTCAGAATTACGGTGTGATTTTGGCACATTCTACTCCATCCAATTTGCTTACTTACTTACTTACTTACTTACTTACTTACTTACTTACCCTTCATGCAAAAAAGTCCTTCATTGTTGGTCATGCTGCTATTCCCGGCATGTACCACACCCTAGAAAGTATGGTGTTCAATTTCAGAACACTCCAGTAAGCACTTTAAATACATTATGTCGCTCATATCCCATCCGGAAAGGGGTTATCAGTTTGGTACAGTCCGCTAATCAGCTTGCACTATCTCCATTTGAAACACTGTTGCTTTGGTCAAATCCTTTGCTTGGCTGGTGCCACTCCCCCCTGGGAAAGGCTGGTGCTTTGGTATAGTCCGGCCACTGCTCACGCATGAGGACATGGTGCTTTGACAAGTGGATATGGTGATGTCGGGGGAAACCGCCGACAAAGTGAAGCTTTGGGCACACACCTGAGTGAACTTGCAGGGCTGTGCAGTTAGCGTTAATGCCTCATTAAGCTGCCTTCTGTAGCCCACTTCTCACACCCTGCCTTCTATTATAACGAGCTAGCGGCTAGGCGCTATCCCAATGGCTTTCTCAAATGTGATCAAAGGTGAACACTATACTGAAACCTACACCTGCTAATAGGCGCAACATTAAACACCAAACCCAATCTTTTGTCTAAAATGGCCTGAGGATTCATCAAACAAGAAAACGATGGCGTCTTAGATTTTATAGCAAATGCATTTTTGTGTACTGTTTTATACATCAAGTATTAATTCAATAATCTGTTTAGGCTGATAGGCCTCGTAATTAGCGGAATGTCGAACCGACTCGCTGTTTCACCTTCTGACTTTCAGGCCACATTGAATCCTGACACTTCCACTGGATTCCCAGAAGATCTCCCAAGAAAGAACAGTTTCCGGCATAGAGGTAGGCACCTAATGTTCTCTGCCAAAAATATGGTAGATCTACTGAACGGAGCTGAAGAAATGCCTGGAAATGGGCTAACATTTCCCACTGCAGTGAAAAACCATCTCCGTCTTTATCCACATTGAATATCGGTGTCGTCTGTTCCCCGCGGAAGCTATGCGCATGCAGTATATATGAATGTATTATGCATTCATAAAAACATTATGCATTGTTTGATGCATAATCAGCCTGGTGGCTCAGTGGGGAGCACTGGGTTTTGAACCCCCAGCTCAGCGTGGGTGGAGCTTGCATATTCCCCGTCTTCACATGAATTTCCCCCACGTCCTCCAGTTTCACCCCGCAGTTCAAAGACTTGCAGTTAGGTGAACAACCATCTCTAAATATTGATTGTATATATATATATATGTGACTGTGTGCCCTACGATGGACTAGCATCCCGTCCAGGGTATTCTGCTTTTTATTGCTTTTCCTGGGGATGGGGCCCAGGCTGACTACAACCCTGTGTTATGGAAGATGGATGGAATTTATATGATTAATATTGGTATGTAATTATGTATATTGGTATGTAATTACGTATGTAATGTTCTCAAAAATACCACTGCTGGTTCAGTTGTAGTTGTCTATAAGTCACCCCCCCATTTGTTTCCTGAATGACAACATCAAAAGTTTGGAAACAGAGTGAAACAGAGAAGCATAGAGGGACTGAGAGCAAATTCTTTTCTGGAGTGTCCCCTCCAGTCACCAAGGGGTTCACACCTGGTTCCTTGAAGGCTCTTCCCCCGTTTACATATTAATTACCAAGCTGGGGCCTCGATGCTTGCGGAAAACGCCGGCGATCTGGAGGCCCCGTGGTACCCTGGGGCTGATACACGAACCCCGTGCGATTTCCTCTGGGGGCAGTCAGCTGTCTGTCCAAATCCAGGAGTGGGGGGGACACATGTGAAAATATCTCTGTGATTACCTGCTTGCAGTGGTAACGCTCTTATATTACAGAACTCCTGTGGCACAAACAGCAGCCCCAACCATCACCACACCTGCACACCTCCACGCCTACTGCCATTGTAATACCTACAATAGACGCACACATATGTGTTCTTCTCTGCCTGCTTTCGTTATGCATATCATGGTCCATGTGCAGAGCATATCCACAGGTTCCACAGGAGATTTTGATTTGACCCCATCTGACCACAGGACTATCCAGCATTGACCTAATTTAACATACTTCAGGTTGTAAACATCCAGATAACTACCATGCAAACGTACTTAAAGTGCTCAATGTGCTCTTTAAGGCTGGAGAATAATGACCAAATACTAAGCTGCCATTCAGTTTCCCTGTCTTAACAGTCCTCAGGGATGGTAGATGATTCACCAGTAAAGCATCCTCAACCAGCACCAATCACAGTTCTACTGGGTTCTCTCAGGCATAGATATACAGACAGATAATAATGCAATTTGGCCCATGTGACACCCCAGAGCCAACCACGCACACCACCCCCCTCCCCCCATCCCCTCCAAAGACTTCCACTTCCAAGACCCCCAAGCTCACCAACTATCACCTGACAGCCTTTTTAATACCACAAATGGAATTCTGCAGTGTAGCGTGGCCCGTCCTCCAGCTACGGATTAGGAAGAGGAGCATCCTTATTGTGGAAATAGATTTTTGTCTATGCTCCAGTAGTCATGGTAACAGAAGCAGAGGTTTTAGCAATTGGATTATACAGTAAAGAAGATTTGGAGTTTTAATATTAAAAACTGGTTTTTCTGCAGTCCAGAATAGTGTGCACGGATATTCTGAGCAGTTTTGAAATGTACTATAACTGAAAAAGGTCGCATGAAAAGATGAAGCACACTGAAGCCTGTCCCATGAGCACTTTGGTAACTTGGAATGGTGCCCGGATATAGTATAATCATTTTTAAGATAATATATGCTGTTTGTGTTCTTCTACCTCTTTTCACAACAGAAAAGGCCAAAAACATTCTAATGCAAAGCAAGGGGAACAAGGGACAAACTGATTTAATAGAGAATTGCTAATTCTGTTTATACACCAAACGGAAGCCAACGGGAAAGGTATTTCATGATCAAAAACAAAACAATTCATTTGTGCAAAATGATTTTCATTAGAATTTTCCCACGACGAACGTAAAGGTGTTAAGCAACTGCATTGCAAAAGCATATGTCTACTAATTATAGGGAGCACTCAGAAAAAATGGAATTAAAAATGCACTTGAATGGTTTGTGCTGTAATACCTGTATAGTTTGCTAATGCCGGTTAGCTTTGTGTTCATGTAGCATATCATGTGACTTCCTGTGGAGCTCAGGTCTTTGTAGTAGAATATCCAAAGGCTCCACAATTGTGACAATAAGAGCGTCCAATTGACAGCATTAGCCTGTTAGACTTGTTCGAAGACCATATCCAGGGATGGGCAGGACAGCACAAACACCAGTGAAACCTTGATGTGCATAAATCACATCCGCAGTATGTGCCTCAGCTAGAAATAAGGTCTGACAATTAACAGCTCAATACGTGAGATTTCAGACTGACATGAGGCCGCTATCCAAGCTCCAAAGAAGTGCTAAAGGCCGGAATTCCACTGAGAATCACTTGTATCCAAGGCCAATGTACAGAGATGAATCACCTGTTATAAGGAGCACAGGCCCAGGACCCCGGAGCAGGTGCACGAAAAAGTAATGTGATCTGTTGAGTCATTTCTTACCCCCTTTAATCGTTTTTGAGAAATCCAAAGTACGCCTTCACTCCATAATGCCTTGTCAGCTGTAACCTACTGTGGTGCGGTAGGGGGCCTCAGAGCCCAGGGGTATGAGGTCATTTTACAGGACACCATTGCAGCAGACATCCCCGAATAGATTGAAATAGATTGAAGAAAAATCCTGGGTGACCTCAGTCACCAGATACGGACACCACTAGACCTTTTTTTGGAAGTTCTAGAGCACAGGATGTAAAGCACATTTCCACTTCCATCATCCTGCAGAACTAGAGAAGAACTGGAGGCTGTTCTTCTAGAAGAATACTCCGAAATGGCAGGGAATGCAGTGCAGACTGGTCTGAGATCAGCCTACACAGTGGGCATGGAGCGCTCTCACCGGAGAACCGCACCGTTAATGCCCATCCGTACCCCAGATATTTACCCCATACACATTTAAATTGTCTAGTTTAAATCAACGCCAGGCGTGCGGCTTCGCTTCTGCCGGGACTCCGCTGCAAAATGACTCCAATTCGTAGGTGAATAAGTGAATTTATCCAACATTGGCTATATTGGCGATCAATTTCGGCAGTAATCCAAGGCAAGTTTGCGCATCATCAAGACAATATGATGCGAGAAAGCCCTTGAGAAATAGACGAAAGAAGAGGACGACTTAACGATCTGGGAGGAGGAGCCCTGCTCGGGTCGGGTTTCTCCCGGCCGGACGGGGGCTGACCCCCCCCCAACCCCCCAGCCTGCCAGGTGCGGCAGGTACCTGCGCGGATACGAAGCCCGTTCGCCGCGATGGTCGGACGGGTCGCTGTTTGCGCAGAATGAAAGTTCGGGTCTCACTAAAACAACAGGGGACTGGCTCTGCGGAGGAAGTGAAATTCTAAGGAACTGTCTTTTGTAAGTAGGTGCTCTTTGTGCATAGACGCTGGCTACGTATTATAAAATCAAATAAACAGCCAGAGAGATTCTTTTAAAAAGTCTTCGTGGTATTCCGGTACGCATTACAAAGGAGTGTCTGCCCTATCCGCAAAACAAAGACAGCGTATTCATCCTTGTCGTGCATGCGGGCTGTTCGTCACGGGGTGCAGAGTGTGATCCGTCTGTCTGGCTATCCCTTTATTCTGCTCCGCTGTGTATGCAGCCATGTGCGGCTCCCGCGGCGGCGCGCACCGGCCGCGCGCACTCTGATCCCAAGTAGCGCGACGCGTCACCATGGCAACAGGGACTCGCCGCCGCGCATGATTGACAGCAAAGGCGGGGTGGGGGATAACGAAGCTCCGACATCACAGGCGTTAGCAGACACCTGGGGGGTTGCTGTATATCTGAGAGCAGCTACTCGAATGACACAACACGGCTGTGGTGTCACCGTGACCCCCCCGTCCCGTTTCACACGCAGGCGGAGAGATGGTGGGATCGAGCCCCCGATGGCGAGGGCCGGGGCTGCCTCCAGGCCGGAGCGGGCAGGTAGGCTCCGTAATCGCCTATACTGCGGCGCCTGTTCCCGAGTAGCGATGCAGTCGGATGTTATAAGCATCACCCCGAATGCCTGACCTAAAAAAACCCCTACGCCCGTATCACGTGATCAAGTCTGAACCGGCCAACATTGGATTTCCCATTAAGTGGATTTCTCGTGTGTATTTCTGTTCGTTTATTTATTTATTGCCTTTTTGAAGTCAGATCAAATAATACACTCTGTAGCTGACGCGGCTGCAAATGCATGTAGGTCAGTCGTTGCACGTGAACTGTTTTTTAAACTGTTTTTAAATACTAGTACTATAGCGCATTTCCTCTTCTAAATGATTGGGAGAGAAAAGTAGACACATATTCTCATAAAAGGGATTTTTTTGTCCAGCATTACAGCACCTATCTTGTTTACGCTTTGTCAACACAGATGGAAATGCCTGGGCTTTGAAAATGAGCATATTGTCACTTAGCGCTGAGCGTGTTCTGCCGACGTTATGCTAACTACCATAGAACTGCCCCCCCCCCCCACCTCCCCACATGCTTACAC
>JAODKM010000040.1:5778134-5793386 GCA_026780845.1 Petrocephalus sullivani
AGCGAGCTTGATGGGCCGAATGGCCTCCTCTCGTTTGTATATTTCTTATGTTCTTATGTTCTTATATATATATATATCTGTGTGTGTCTGTTAGTCTGTGCTTGTGCAAATGGTAAATCATATTTCATTTATAAAGAATGGGCTGCTTCTGGTCATGCTGGGAGAGCTGAAATGCACCAAATAGTATGTTTGACCTTCAGGTTTGCGCTCTCCTGGAGCAGACCGCTGTGTACCCGGCCTAGAAGTGGAGGATGCTAGGAGTGACTGGGAGACTGAGGAGCCGCCTGTCCAGTCGCACCCTGACCTGCCAGATGGCCCCCAGGAAAACCTCACCCTCCAGGTACCCTTTGGGCTCCCGCGCAGTCGCCGTGCTCTCCTAAAACCTAAAATCTTTGTGTGAGAGTTCCGCAGTAATGAGTTTCGATCCGATCTGCGATAGAATTCATGCTTTTATAAGTAAGTAGTAATATAACGTGCTGCGTGTGTCCTATCAGATCGGGATTCAGCCTCGAAGCCTCGGCGAAGGATGTGGTTAACATAATACTGGGCTGCAGATTACCCACCCCCAGCACAAAATGAACTGTGTGTGGGGAGGTGGGGGGGCGTCACTGCCACACCTAGGTGCTGGGAGTAATGCCAGAATGTCTTTCCCACACTGTATATACAGTTTTTTTTATTTTTTAATTCTTTTGTTTTTGTTTACTTTTTAAAATGGTTTTTAGGTTTATACCCCCTTGACAGTTTGCTCACTTAAAATGATTGGTTTGACTGTTGGATTTCATAGATAATATTGATTGGTTAATTAGGTGATTTGTCACCTGATTGGTTGACGGACTGGCCAATCGATTCACAGGAGGCCCTACAGCGTTTCCGGCCCGATTTCATCCGTCGCTCCCGTGGCCGCCTGAAGGAGCTGGAGCAGCGTGCCCAGGAGAGACGGGCCCAGCGGGGTCCAGACCCGGCTCCGGCCTCGGGCCGAGTTCGCCCCAGAGCCAGCCCACTCCGCAGTAAGGCCCCCCGTCCTGTCCGCGCATGTCCGCCCCTCCCCAGTTCCTGCTCTGCCGCCCATTGTCCGGCTGCAGCTGCAATGGCAGTGTGCCACGGTTGGGGCCGTTGTGTGCGACACAGCACAAAGCCATGGTTGTATATCTAAACAGACAAAGCACCAGTTAAAAAGGACACTTGTATCTGTTTCTGGCAGCGTTCCAGCTTTAAATTCATTTTCGGGGGAAAAAAATATTTGCAGTCCAGACGTCACCAATACATACTACCAATTAGGATATTTACTGTGATGCTTTTTAAAGTTAGTTGATAATGTAATTTGTCTTTCCCCAAAGATGGAACGCAACTCCAATACAGGTATAGCTGTATCGTGGTCAAAAAGTCTTATTTTGTGGTGTTTTCTGCCCTCTGCTGGAATAATGTAGAACTGCACCTGCCTCAAATTTTAATTTAATACTCGGAAGATGTTTGCAAGTCCCTCTGTTAGTCAATAAAATTACTGTCATTTATATTTTTTGTAGCCACATAAAAGTTTTAGAATTCCTCATTCTCAGTAAGTACTTCACTGCACATCATACACTAATAAATGTAGATTTACTATATTTAAACTCATTTTCATATAAATGAAAACAGTGTAATGTGATGCTGTACTCTAGCATCTTAACATAAATTATCTCAATTTTATAATTTGCTTTTAAAAATGTATATTATGCATTCATATACTTATACTTATATCTGTTTATTATGCAGTTTATAATACAGTTTATTAAACATACAGATTAGCAGATTTACAAAAGTCAAATGGGCTAAACAAGTCAAGGATGTGATAGAAAATCAGTGAAACTTGCATCTAACAAACATGTAATTTGAGAATTACAAGCCACTTATGTGAAAACCTGGGCAATTTTCCTTTAAATAGTCCAAGCAGCGTCGGGCTGAAGATCCTATTTAAATGTGTGAAAGTCTGATGTGGCTGTGATTCTCTCTGTGTTCAATCCTTTGTGACTAATATGGCGTTCTACTCTGCTTAAGCTGAGCAATTACGAATCCTCGAGATATACTTAGCGACTGAATTGGCTGAAACAAAAAATAGAATTGCAATCAAACCCAAATATAAGTGCCTGTATTATTGCATCCGTGTCTCTAATTCAGTTGTATTGTGTTTTCCTGATGACTTAATTTCAACAAATGCTTTGTTTTTCCTTACACGACTGCAGAAGTGTCCTAGTAAATGTTATCGGCAAACACCATTTCCGATAGCAGTTTCCCACAAAAAAATCTATGTTAAATGCTAGGCTAGCTATGAAATATGATTTTCAATAAAGTTTTCTATAAAGAATCTGCGTAATTAGGCTTGATTAAATGCAGCGGGGAAGGACTCTGTGAACGTGCAGCAGCTGAATGCTGAATGTCACCTGCTGCCTTTGCTGTCTTGATGCCATCGGCTTCATTCAGACATAAATTAAATGATTTTGCTTTACCAAACCACACTGGAACATCTGGGACCCTAAATCCTCTAGGGATACTCTGCTTTTTACTGAAGAACTTCAGATAATGGACCATCCATCCATCCATCCCTCCATCCATCCATCCATCCCTCCATCCATCCATTTCCTGTACCCGGGTTTGGGGGTCTGGAGTCAGTCCCAGAATCTGCACTGATTGGTTATTTGTCTTTTCATGTAATGACCATTTATGGTCCCGAACCCACATGTTGATGATGATCAGTCAGACGTGGAGGGTGGGGTTTGAAATCAGCATCTCCGGTGTGATTGCGTACCCATTTGTGTTGGCAGGTAACCCTCGAAAGTCCCGGCAAGGACCCATTGGGGGCGAGAAGGTGCCTCATGCATGCAGGAGGTGAGTGTCCCGCAGACGGATGCTGAGGGTGGCTTGAATGACAATGTCTCCACCCCAAACTGGTGGGGGCCAGATGTGGACCACCTCTCCTATGAAATTCCTTGACAGTGAATTCAACAGATGGCTGTTACCATAGAGAGCTTGACTTGGAACCAGAAGGTTATGGGATCAGGTCTCCAATGGGATCTGCTGTTACACCCCTGAGGAAAGTACTGCCATGGTACAAATATACTCTACTGTTGTCCAGAATATCAGGAAATATATAACTGTAACTGTATTCAGTGTAATCCGAATCAAATAACATTTATATAATTGCTCAGCAAACCCTTTTATTTAAAGCCAGTTACACATTCACAGTTTCACAAGTTAAGTAATTGACTTGTTAAGCAGATCTAACACATTTCTCAAGGGTACAACAGCAGAGCCTTTTGTGAGACTATAACCCACTACCATCTTTTTCCTGTTTTTTTATTTCTCCTTAGCTACAAAGCCACCTACTATCCTAATGCACACAGTTCTGCATCTAAAACGGCAAATGTTTTAACACTGGCTGAAAGCCCACTCTCATGCTTGACACCTGATTGGCTGTTGCATGCAGCCAGGCCTCCTATCTCAGGAGGACATGTAGGGAAGCTGGGGGACTTCCTAACCTTAAGTGGCCTCGGGGCCAGGGTGAGAACCTGAAACTGAAAATCAGGATCTACTGACTGCTGTCGGGTGGGAGGTGTCAGGGTCCCCCAAACAGAGACCTGGGGCGTTTCCCTCCAAAATGAAGGCTTCTGCAAACTTTGACAGGAACAACAGACGCCCATCTGACACAAAAAAGAAGGAGGAGGAAGAGGAGAAAAGGAGAGTCATGGCTCAAACCAACAGGCTGAGGGCAGAGATTTTTAAAAAGGTAAGATGGCTTTGTCTCAGCCCAATGGGCCCCAACCAAGCAGAGTGGTTCTGGGAATCAGACTGCTTGGGCCCGGTGTTGAGCGGAGCTGACAGTCTTGTCCTTGCTAATAATGATGTCTGTTGTTTGTCTCGTTCTTTGTGTGATATATGACTAATAAACACTACGGACATTTATTATAATGCGTCTGCTATAGCATCGGCTATAAGAAATCAATATAAGCTTAGATTAGCAATGTTCTTTATATGGCTCTTACAGTTTAAGTAAAATGCCATAGACTTTTACTGGTAAATTTAAATTATTTTCTCTACACGTTAAGTTGTCTGATATAGAAAATTTAAATGAATTAAATGAAGGCAGCCTATACTTATCGTAGTGCCCAAATTTCCCTAAATCCATCCCTACTCCCTTTCACATGAACAGTGACAACCAGCCAGTCACAAGCCGTAACCGTCGTTGCGTTTGGTTCCTTCCGGGCAGAATGAGCAGGGTTTGTGCCAGTGAAAAGCTTTCTAATGTTGCATGAATTGCTTTCAAGGGTAGGCGACTTTATTTACATAGCGCATGTCGTTATCACTGTCACCGCACACCTCTGGGAGCTGGGTTTGAGCTTCCACCATGATTCCGTGTGTGTGGAGTTTGCGTGTTCTCACTGTGTCGTCGTGGGGATTTCTTTAGGTGTGTGTTTGTGTGTGTGTGTGTGATGGGGAGAGATGTGGTGTCACCTTGTACAGGATAACATTTAAAATGCAGATCACTGACATTAGACCTGGCCGCACAAATAATTTAGTACCAGTAAACATAGTGCATGCAGAACAAAATTACATTGATGCAATGTTTGAGTCTTAATCTGATCCAGATTTAACCCTATCATTATTTTAGTGATAAACCTAGTACAACCGCCCCACCCCCCCAACACGAAAACAGAAAAAATAGCGTAGCCCTTCCACTCATCAATGACCGAATCTGACTGGCCCCCCGCCGGCATGGCCCCCAGTGCCCTGCTGTGTCACTGCCTGTAAGTGGTGTTTCCCCCATCTGATGATTAAAAAAATACTCCTTCATTAATTTTCCATTTGAAGCTCATGACATGCTGCAGTTTTAATAATTTGTGGATACTCTACTGCAGAAAATCGAAGATAATGTTGAGTTATTCAGGGATCAAGAACCTAATTCCAAAACGTGTGCATGGTAAGGTGTATGGTGATGGTCTATTAACTTTTTATCCAGCAGAGGTCACTGTTGAGCTTCTTAAGGGGGGTTCCTTGTAAGATCTCATCAGTACAGCCTGTGACAGGATGACATAGTGGCAGGAATTGTGATGTCCTTCGGCGATCACTGGACCCACGGAGGCTACCTCTTAGAACCCGCACTTACTCAGTGAAATACTGAAAGGATGTCAAATGTGCAAAATTACATATTATTTACTTTTCACATTATGCCTATACATTATAACTGTCCTGTCATTTTCACTTGTTTTGTTCTACTGATATGGTAATTACAGATTTCTATTCCAGTTGTAATCATTGTAATCACTATATTCTCCTATGCTGTAGGTTGTGATTTCGAGACCCTCCTTCTCTGTGTCTGGGCTCCGCACGTTCTGCCTGTGCCACTACTCTGCTTTCCTCCTGCAGTAAAAAGGCATGCAGTTAGGCTAATTGGCATCTCGAAATTGCCTGTAGTGTGTGTGTTGGTGCCTTGTTATTGACTGGCCCTCCCATCCAAGGCGTACCCCAGCCTCGTGCCCTATGCTGCCTGGAGCAGTCTCCAGGCCCCCTGTGACCCTGACAAGGATAAGTGGTTAGAGGATGGATGGATGGATAAAGCTAGGATTTGACATAATCCCCTGACCCTAGCACCTGCCGCTCCTTTTGACGCCAGAAAGAATCCTCACGGAGGCCTACAGGAGAGGCCGTGTTTATAAATGGTGATGAAGGATGTGTCTAATCTGAGACAGCCTCCCGGGGAATTCATCCGCCAGGCTGATTCTTCTCAAAGACACACGTCGCTCTGAATTGCGTGAGCTTGGCTCGCCTTGAAACAGGCACCCGGGGGGGCTAATGCTAAATATAAGCTTCCGCGTGGAGGTGGGTTATTTTTTTTGGCTACATTGGATCACAGCCCTCATCTTCTGCTGCCAAGTTGCGGTGGGTACCCATGCAGGAGCTCGGGGGCCCGTTACTGGCAGGTTAGCCCGGGCCCGACCCCTCACCCCCAGCAAAGCTGGCCCAAGCCCACCCACGGAATCCGCACCTGGTCGCGCCGAGACATTTGGGGGGGAGGAGTTGGGATCTGTCGCGGTAGACATCAGGCCTTCTGACGTCAGAACGGGGATCTGACTGGACAGGTGGACTGGCCCGGGGGGGATGGGGGATCAGGGGAGGGCAGGGCGCCAGGATCTGAGACTGGACGTCTGGGGGCAGATTTATCCAGGAAGCAGATTTGGGGTGGGGGCATTTTAAAGAGGAAAAATAAAAACAGCCAGCCTGAAGGACGGGTCAGTGGACACCTCATCAACCCCAATCCCAGCTCAGCCCCTGGGCGGCCATCTGCACACAGTATTTTTCCTCATCCTATAGTTATACCGACATAATTCCACAGGCCGCACCAAAAACCCATTGCCATCCTCGCCTGATATTACGGTAACGAACATAAATATCACTGACAGCCAACTAGCAATCAGATCCATCACCATAAAATACACCTTCCTGATGGAGCTATGGATATGAAATAGGTTTGAACTGCCATAAAACATGCTAGCAACTACTATCTGTTTTAATATGTTTTTTTTTTTTTTTGCAGAAGTTACTGGATCAGATTCTTCATAGGAACAGCGACTGAAATGGCCTGGAGATGGACTGAGGCTATGAATACCTTCCCATAGAGCCAATTCAGCTGTGTCCCCAGGGGCAGCTCCGCTCAGATCAAACAGCTTTCACCTGCCAGCCATTCAGCATTCACTTTGAAACCCCCCCCCCCCCCTTACGATGCGCTGTATCCACCGGGCTGGCGGCGAGCCGCCGCTCCTCCATCGCTCTTACGTTTGGGGGGGCCATTTCAGGTTATTAGGCACGTGCGGATGGGCCGCGCTTAGGAGGGGACATTAAAGCCGGCGGGGAGCTAATGACACTTTATCCGTTAATGCTGTCGCCCACTTTGAGCCGATGCCCGCTTGCTGGAGCCTCCGCATGAAGCAGACCATTGTGCTTTGGCTTTAGATACAGGCAGATCAAGGGGAGTCAGACCAGCTCACTCTCCAGCACCCTGCAAGCCTATCAGCTCTGCAGGACCAGTGCCGGTACCCTACTGTAATGGGGTGTAATAGCTAGTAATTAGTGGCAGCATGGCAGTGCGGTGCTTAGCACTGTTCTCTCACACCTCTGGGAGTCTCCGCCTTGGCTCTGTGTGTGGAGTTTGCGTCTCCCCCCCCGAGTCGTCGTGGGGATCTCTGCAGGTACTCCGGTTTCCCCCTGCAGTCCAAGGTTCATTGCAATTAGCATATTGCCCGTAGGTCTATGTTTGCTCGGTTTGTGCCCCATTCTGGGCTGTTCCCTGTCTCGCTGGGAGCCCTGCATAGGGCAGGTGGTTACAGAACATGGGCTGATGGTTACAGAACATGGACTGATGCTTACAGGACATGGGCTGGTGGTTACAGAACATGGGCAGGTGGTTGCAGAACATGGGCTGATGCTTACAGAACATGGGCTGATGCTTACAGAACATGGACTGATGGTTACAGCTTACTCTTGTAGCTCTGCATGGAGCACATTGTGCTAATAACGCTATGGGTTTAAGTCCTTCGGAGTGCACATCAATTATGGCCCTTCCATCAACTGTAAGTTCCACGGGATAAAAGTGTCAGATAAATTAAATTTATAACATTTTGCTTGTCAGTGTTGTGTTACTGCGCCATGGTTTTGTAATTGTGAGGAATGTAAGCAGCTTGGGTTCATTCGGGTTGGAACGGTCGGATTTCTGGGCTTGGGGGAGCCAGGATCTTCTTGGTGTTTATCAGGTGATGAAATAAGTCAATACACACTGGTATCTGCTAGAAATCCACTCTGTGCTGCATTGTGCTTTTGTGCAATGCTTCGTACTGTTTACTTCCTAATGTTTATCTTTTAAGAGTTCAGTGTGTCAGCAGAATTGTGCAAACCAACGTGGTCTTTCCAGATGTATCTGTATTAAAGTTTGTTTGGACAAATCTATTTTTGTGGATTCCTTTGATGGACTGGCATCCCAGCTAGGCTTTCCCCTGCCTCATGCCCTGTGTATCCTGGGTTAAGGGGTTCTGAAAGATGGATGGATGAATGCTTCTATATTTACTTTAACATGTATTGTAGTGTTAATTAGCCATGTTTGATGCCATTTCAAGTAAACTTTGACACTCAGTAATAGGTCCTACAAGGTTTCTTTGTTAAATTGGTAACAAAACAAGCCATGTAACAAATATGTAGTGATGGCTAAATGAAGCTTCACGAACCATTTTTTGTAATTTATGGCCCCCACTAGGTGGCGGTCTTGCTTTGCTTTGGGGCATGCTTTGAGCCCTTTTTTGAACAGAGAGCACCATCTAGTGGGGTCAAAAAAATACAGCAAATGGTTCATGAAGCTTCATTTGGCCATCACTACAAATATGACCCCCCATCCCCCACTGCCACAATCACCGCTTCAATGTAATCAGACACCCAGGGGTTCCAGCTATCTGTTTCCTGGAGTAGGAATTCCCAGTTAATGAACCTCACTGGGGCAGGAATTCCCAGTTAATTAACCTCTCTGTGGCAGGAATTCCCAGTTAATGAACCTCTTTTCCCAGTTATTGAACCTCTCTGGAGCAGGAATGCCCAGGTAATGGACCTGTCTGTGGCAGGAATTCCCAGTTAAGGATCCTCTCTGGGGCAGTAATTCCCAGTTATTGAACCTCTCTGGAGCAGGAATTCCCAGTTAATGAACCTCTCTGGGGCAGTAATTCCCAGTTATTGAACCTCTCTGGAGCAGGAATTCCCAGTTAATGAACCTCTCTGGGGCAGGAATTCCCAGTTATTGAACCTCTCTGGAGCAGGAATGGCCAGTTAATGGACCTGTCTGTGGCAGTAATTCCCAGTTAAGGATCCTCTCTGGGGCAGTAATTCCCAGTTATTGAACCTCTCTGGAGCAGGAATGCCCAGTTAATGAACCTCTCTGGGGCAGGAATTCCCAGTTACTGAAACTCCGGAGACCAACAGTTTGAATAGACTCTTTGCCAAAGATGTTATTGACGTTTCAGATCCATTCCTCGCTCGGCGTTACACGCGTCGCGTTTGGCACAATGGGCACAGCGCGATTGTCTGCAGCCGGATTTTAGCTGCGCCGGCTTCTGTCCTCGTTCTGCATACCTAAAAGCCATTGCTAGAAAAAAGAGGAACTCTGCTGAATTTGCTGCCTGAAGATACAAGTCAACCTGCAGTTATCAAAATATAACCCTAAACATTAACAGACATCTAATTAAATAAGGTTGTACTTTCAGATGGACATTTCAAATTGAACACAGAAGCAATTACACGCCACAAAAAAGTCACCTGAAGTTGTGTGTTCATGCAGAGAATGTAAGACGTCCCTATGCTCCAAACAGATGCAATTTTCCTACTTCCATGCAAACGGTCCAGTCGTTTGCTTTTCAATGATGTCAGAATTACTCCCTATATGTCAATAAAGTCAAACTACAGGTCGTTACTTTGCATGAACGAATTTAATTGTGGGGGGATGAATGACTGATTGTTTACGGCCAATAAAGAGGTGTTTGAGGGCACCAGAGTCCACTTATTCCACAAGGAAAGATTTACAACAACTAGGAATACTCCTGACAAGAGGCTCATTTTGGCCGCTCTGTTGCCCAGTAATAAGACTTGACCCAGAAGAAGGAATTTGTTCTCTTTTAATTTGCATGTTTAAGAGCAGACATCACCCTGGACCGTGCTTCACTGTCGTAATTACCGCCCAGGATGGAGAGCCGGTCTCTCTTCATTTCACCAGCCGCTCTCACTTCAAACAGCTGCTGACGCCAGTGCGATTGCAGCTCTTGTATGCTGTCATGCCCTTCCCTGATTGTCTCCCCAAAGACATCAGGTTTCAACGCTGCCCGAATGTAAAGTAAGAGTACACGTTCATTAAAAGCGAAGCCAAGCTCTGCCGCGGGTTTATTTATGACGCTTTTCGTCTCCGCTGCTAGGCTGCCCTGTGAAAAGACGACTCGATGATGTCACTTCCTGTTCAGATCAAACCGCAGAGCTTTCATACCTGACACATCCCACCGTGACACACATTTCTCTTTTCCACCACGACTGGTGATTCTCAAAGTGATGGCAAATGATTAGTTGCAGTGAGGTTCTGTAAAACAGAGGGGCATCCTGGGTAGGCATTACCATCATTCTACCCGATTGGGACACGCGGCTGATTTAACCCAAGGCTTGACCCTTTGGCCTTGGTCCATCCATCTTGGAGTAGGTGAATGTGAAAGCTGTCCACACGGCCCATTACAGAGGAAATCAAGCATTAGGAAACTCAAAAGTAGAGGTTAGCCTTGAAAAGTCCTCTTTACCAAACTTCTGTTTACACCAAGAAGCAAATAACTCATTCAGGAAGGCAACCATCTAACTAGAAATAGCAAGGCCCCCATTGAGGTTTTTCACTGGATTCTCATGGACCTACCCAGATTGAATGGGCGGCTGTTTCTCTGTAAGTGCCCCTAGAGGATGGGATAAGAACTGCAGGGGAGGTGTGAGGCAGCAGTACCACCTTGGAAACTATACAGCCCTTTCTTCCTGACAGTATTCTAATTTCCATCCATCTATCCATTTTCATCCATTTCCTGTACCTGCTTGTCCTATGCAGGGTTGTGGGTGTCTGGAGCCCATACCAGGAGCTACACTGTCATAAAAAAGTCCTTTGAGGATACAATTACTTTTTACTTGGGCTGTACTCCCAAGGGTCTGCCAATTGTACTCTAGGTGTAGGTAAATGTACCATATAGCCTGATTTAATGTACAGTAAATGGTCTCTGAGGAACATTTCTGTATCATGGGGTACATTAATGCTGTTTGTACCTTGGGGGCAAAACTGTACCAGGGCTGCCCCCTTTTTTCTGACAGTGTGTGGGCACAAGGCAGCGAATAACCCAGGACGGGGTGCCAAGCCATCGCAGGGGAGTACTGTAATATAACTGATTAAAAAATGTTATAAAGCAATTCATTTTTACATGATGTCATATTGTGAATTAACTTGTGGCTTGAGGCTTGAGTTAATCAATACTCCCTGGAACGGCTCCACTTTTATCATTTTTGAACCAAAAAAGGTGCCTTAGGTACGGGCTCAGTCCCAGGCATATGCCCACGGGGGGATGGGGGGGGGGGGGGGGGGGGCATGGGCACCACCTCATCCTCACACAGCTCTGTATGAAACAGAGTGGAACCCCATCATCTGCTGGCATGTGGGACGCACCGCATGAGACGCACCGCATGAGACGCACCGCATGAGACACGCCGCATGAGACGCCCGAACACACCAGCAGCTCCTCCACATTTCTGCATGCTTTGGGTGGCTGGTGGTTGGTTTTATGAAAGCGCTTTTTTATTAAACGTACAAAATGAATGCACCCCATGACTGTGTGCATGAGAAGCTGTAGCAGTATGGATAATGGATTACTGTAGTGTGAGTTTCCTGTCCTCCAGGTAACCCAGTGCCCTCTCACAGTCCACAGGCATGCAGTCTGGTGAATTAACACCTCTAAATTACCCGTAGTGCGTCACTGTGTGTGTGTGTGTGTGTGTGTGTGACCAACCCGACTAAGGAGTACCCCAGCCTTGCACTCTGTAGGGCTGGTGGTAGGCCCAACCACAATCTTGCACATAGTAAGTGAATGGAAGATGGATAGACTGATGGATGGATGGATGGATAGAAGATTAATGTAGGTCTGCATGCATAGAAATAATTAAGCTATAGATTGTATTGACGACAAACTACAGGCATATTTGTGAATACAGAATACAACATGAAATGCATTTTTGCTCATTTCTACTTAAATCTGGGCTCTTGAGTTGTAACAATTTGCAAAATTCTACAACTTCCTCATACCTGTGGGGTGGGGGGTTCGAATCCTTCCTTTGCAGGTGCTGTGCTGCATGTGTTTCTTGAGGGTATGCCGAGTTATTCATTGCAAAGAAAATGCGGTAAGTCTAATAAGTACTATGTGAATGTGCGCATGTATGTGCTCTGCGATATATTGACATCCCAGGGTGTACCCCAGCCTCATGCCCTATGCTTCAGGTCCCCTCATGACCCCGATTAGGGGTGGAAGACGGTTGGATGTATGTAGCGTTTGCAATGCAGCATCACTCCAAAACGTGCTACGGCCGTCATCCCATCGGATTGAGATGGGCTTTAGGACCCGGCGGACGGCTTTGACAGCGCACATGGTCGCACTTGGAGACCTGACTTCGGTACAATGTAAAAGCAGCTGGATCCGATGCGTGAGGGCGCCACATGCCGTCTGCAGCCCGCCGCTTTCCGCTCACGCACTTCTCGCCCGCACTTTAGCCGCGGCGGGTCTGCGGGCTCTCTCCCGCGTCCTGCCCATCGGCTCTCCGGTTCCCGTACTATGCTGGAGTCGCTCTGACCGGATTTCATCGCATGTTCTTCCCGAGCCGGGCGATATGACCATCCGGCAGTGGAAAGAAAACTTTGGGATTCTGACCGTGCTGTGCCTCGTATGGTTGCCGGCGAGGTGCTGCCGCGGCGATGCGCCCGGAGGTAAGGCTCCATCGCAATGCCACAGCACCTACGGCGCGTGCCCGCGGCTGGCTGGCAGGTCGCTGCCATTCAAAGCATGCCAAGTTATCGATCCCCTGTAAAGTGGATAATCTGCTCCCGATTGTCGGTGCCATGTCTCTATCATTAAGTCAGACCTCCTTTTCGTTTGTTTATTTCTTTGTTTGTTTCTCTGTTTGTTTATTCATTTGTATAAACTACACCAGTCCAAGTTGATGTGAGTCTAATAGGTGGCGATATACAGATATGCGTTTTTTTATTCAGCCGTACGGTTAGACTGCCCATTGGTTTTTGTCTACCAAGGACGCATTTTTCATCAATAAATCCAAAAGGAAAAAGTTGCATTACTATACTTGCATGAAAGGGGCGAAGCAACATTGTGTAAAAATTGTATCAGGATTCGTAAGATCCGATTATTAATGGTGGCAGGTTTCGACGTCTTCCTGAATAGTGTGGCTTCTGAGAGAAAGTAATTGATGCATTTTCTGACTGGAGCATTTTGGCATGCTTTCGTCTGTTTTTACTACAGAGCCACCCAGCCCGTTTCGGAAATGCAGATTTACACGGTCGATGAGTATTCTGCTTGGGGTCAGCCGGTACATGTGGATCGAGGCTCGTTATTCACTCCGTTGTGTTCTTTCAAAAAGCATTTAATGTCACCAGAAAGGAAATGCCGGCGCCCCAGAATTTCCATGAATTGCAGATGCAATTAGTTGTTCATAATTAATTGACTTATTTGTTTATTTATTATAATGGGTTGGATGCAAAAAGAGCATGAATTCTCGTTGTACCCCCTTGTTTTGACGTACACGCGAGTAAACATTGACGATTCCTTAAACAAATGTTTATTATTGATTTATAACGCTCGCACTTTTTAGGTAAACAGCCACCAAAACATGCAAGGAATACATATTTATGTATAGCATTCATATAATGGGTATAAGTGCAGTAATCTGTGTATGATAGGCTGTGTCGGGCGTGCCCTGGTCCGTCTCGGGGGCTCAGAGCGAGCCGCCAGCCGGGCCGGGATCCGCCGTCGGTGAGTCACTTCCAGGCTCACCGTGGGCTGCGATCTACAACCGCCAGCAGACGCAGCCTCGAAGCCCGGCAGCCGTGTGCCTGCATCAAAAGTTTTACTTAGTGTGTTTATAATGTTTACGCCGCTAATTACTCCCCTAGTATATGGACGCGAGTTAAATTTAGAGTTCCGTCGGAAATGTCTCCCTCTGAGGATATCCCTGCTCTATATGGCGTGAATCGCGCTCTTATTTGCTGTTTTATTTTTCCCTCTGATGCTTGACCCGTTTGTCCACATTTGTGACATTTTGTTCTGGAATAGTAGCTATATGATGAATTAGGGCCACCGTACACCTGATTACCAAGCATTGTTTCCCCGACTTGTTAAATTGCTTGTATCACAACACTTGAATGGGAGGCTGTAATAAATAGCTGTGGCAGCTCATCTTGACAGACCATTTTACAGTGCATGGTTGAGTGTGTTTAGCTTTATACCCACGACGCTCGGCGTGAGGGCTTTGAAGGCGGACGCTTTACCGGAGATGACATGCAGTTAAGGGTGAAGCTGCCGTGAAGCGAGATCAGTTCTGGACCGCAGTCCTATGATTATTATCCATAAACAAGGAACTTAAAAAGAAAGCCACGTAAATTTGGAATTGCATCGTGCTGGTCTGTACTTAAATTACCATGACAAACAATATCCCGGCGTATCTACATGGCAGCGTTTTTGACAGCCCTTAAAATTATAGCGCGCATGAAATAGCCTACCTAGTGGAACTCACCACGTTATCTTTACGCAGTTTTCCCTCTTGGTGCTTTGCACATTCTTATCCAAAATTACGGCAAATGGCTCCCGTTTCTCCACGTTGGATGTGTCTGACATTCTGAAAGTAAAGAAATAGCTTACTCACACATAGGATGGCTCCAATTTTCCTAGCAGGGGTGCTGTGTGGTTAAGAATCTGTCCCCGTGTTCAGAAGGTTGCTCGTTCAAATCCTGTGGCCAGTAAAATAATTATATAACTGATGGGCCTTTATCCTATACGTATAGGGTTCCGGGGGAGAAAGGGCTCCCCCTATAGCTCTCGCCCCAGCATTGCACTCGTCAGTATCGCTTTGTGTGATATCCGAAAAACGAATTTCTATATACCTACAGTATACTCATAAAAGTAACAAGGAGAAGTATCTTATCTCGTATAAACAAATGCTTCCCAGTTCCAGGGCTGACTTTTTTCAGGAGTCCAGTTTCTGTAGATGTATGTTTATGTGGTTTTAGATATTACTGACTGAATGTTTCAGTTTTCTTGGATAGTGGAGATAAGTTAGGATCATGATGTGGAATTGTGTAGGGCGGCATTGCCTCTGGAAGAGGACGTGACCATCTGGGGGCTGGTTCGCACTCCCCCCGTGATGGAGCGCCGGGCTGCCAAGACCCCGCCTTATCGAAAGGGGAGGGGCTGCACTGACGGGACTCTCTGCGGGCTCTGTGGCCTCGGGGTCGGTAATTTCCCCCAAGGATGTAGAGTGAGAGTGTAGGAAGCAGGCAGTGTGGTGCGAGCTGCGGAATTGGGGCACAGTGGGGCTCGGGAGGTGGGGCGGGGTTGGGAGGCGTGGGGGTGTGTGTGTGTGGGGTGGGGGGGGGGGGGGTGGTGTTCCCATGGGCAAAACCTG
>JAODKM010000040.1:5806677-5826009 GCA_026780845.1 Petrocephalus sullivani
CTGCACTAGCATAGTTGCACTAGCCTATCTACATTAACCTAGCTGCACTAGCATAGTTGCACTAGTCTATCGACATTAACCTAGCTGCACTAGCATAGTTGCACTAGCCTAGCTACACTAGCTGCCCAGTTGACTCCATGAACATTTTCCTTGCTTGTATGTCACTTTGGTCAAATGCATCTGCTAAATAACATAAATGTAAATGTCACTGGCCTGATGAAAAAGAGAATCAAAAAGATCCAGAAAAAGAATCAAGTCAAAAAGCAACTTTATGCTCAGGCATTCAAGCAATTAATGTACCGTTAATTAAAGGGAATTGCAAAGCGATGTTCTATTTCCTTGCTTTGTGAACGACCTTTCAAGGCAAATTATGGGTTTTTGATCATTGCCGTTGAGCAGTATGTACACACTCCATTCTTAGGTTGCTATGCTACGTGTATTCGCTCATGCATCTATCTTCCATAGCTGCAAATCTGCTACAGGGTTTCCTGGAAGCACAGGGAATGAAGCAGGGGCAAGACTCTCTCACAAATGCCACGACGGTGTGTCCTTACACTGAAATGTCTGACAGGCTATAATTCGATTTTCCTTTTTCTCAAGGTGCAGAAAAACAACCCCACTGTCATGGATCTAGATTTGATTTTGTTTTACATCAAAGATTTTAATGAAATCCAAAATAAAATCTGGTGGAAAAAAAAAAATAAAATAAAACACAGCTAAGGAAAGAATCATTTGAGGCTCAGGGACCAGATTGCATTTCCCGATGTAGATATAATTACAAAAAAAAAAGGTATTTCTGATTCATATACTTTACATCTCGTGCCAGAAACGTGTTCTGGAAAGAATGTGGGCCAAGGTTCCTCAGAAAAGATGTGCTGGTACACCATTAGCGGCACGGACGGCCGACCCAGAAGGGGGTGGCCTGGTGCGGACTCACGTGCGTTGGACGTGGTGCCGTCTGATGGGGAGTCTTGGCGGGCAAGCTCTGTACGGCTGATTTACACCAGTTGTGAAAACACAGCCAAATGTTTGCTGGTGGGGGGAGTTAGAGATGTCAGATGAAAACTGAAAAAATTGAAACCATAGACTCGGGCTGGTCCTGCTCGACGGGGCTGATCCTCACTTCAGTGGATAATCGTTTAAACAACGTGGAACATCTTTTTCACACACGATGATTTACTCCCGTCTTTTTTTTAATGTCTGTACATTAGCAATGAAATAGGGCAAAGCAGGAAAAAACATAGATAACGTTGATAACAATATTTGTCTGGTTCATTCATTTTACGGAGACTGGCAAATTTGAAACAGATGAAACATTTCCTGCCCCCATATTTCGTTTGGAAGTTTGTGATTGATCCTGCATGTTGGGGTTTAGAGTTTAGAGTCCAGACGGGCACATTTGAGGGCAGCCGTCAGACTCCTGTGCTTCACTCCCTGGCCCAGATGTTAAGGATCTGAGCTTCTTGACACTTCACACCTTCCGCCAGGTGTAACGGTGTGCAACTTCCTCTTGAGGACCGAGTTTTTCTGCCAACCAGCTCCGGTTTCATTGTCGTCATTTTATTCCAGTCAGGGGTGGCGGAAATCTGATGAAATTGCCGGCTTTCCCATTCGAGGGATCTGATGAAAGCCTGGAGTGTCTAGCCTTTGTTGAGAAAGGCACTTAGGCTAGACATCTAGGAGATGGGACACGTTGGGCAGAGATGAGGTGCTCCGTGAAGTTTTAGGGGGATTACAAAGCTATTCCAGATTTAGAGCCAGCACACGACACGCTGTCATCATAGCCTAGCCTGAGCCAATGGAGATGCAGTGTTGCCTCCTCCTGTGTCCCATCTGACTGTGGCCCATTGACCTTAGTCCGCTTCCTACTTCACCTCTTCCATTTGTAGGGATCAGCCACATGTATCCCTGTAGAGGGAAGGGGGTGGTCTCATGTGGCATGCTATTCATTGGCAGATACTGAGGTATCCATCACAGTGAGGCGGAGAGACGGGCCAGTCAAAACATTCTGCTAACAGGGTCGGCTTCAGCAACGCCTAACCCAGCGTAGACCCAGCTAGACCCATGATTCATGTGCTTATGTTTCCCTATTTTTTGAGAGCGTTATAAAAATTTGCATGTTCGTATATTTCGCTCCTCTCTCGTTCCATTGAAGTTACTCTCGCATTAATCTTGGGGTTTAAAGCGCACAGCCCGAAAGTCCGGGGACGGGAATCCGCTTGAGGATTGGGAGAGCTGCGAAGAATGTGCCGAATAAGCTAGTGTCGGGAAGCGTTCCTCTAGGAGAAGCCTTGCGTTATTAATGGCCAAAGAGCCCAGCTTGTTATCACATTTCTCAAAGTCCCAGGCCCCTAAAAACTTCAGAAAGTGCGCACCTGTGTAACTGGGCTTTTGGAACTTAAAACCATCAACGGTTTGTCGTGACGGCTCAGACTTTTCAGTGGACCTTCTGGAATGAGCAGGACTCCCCTCACTGAAGCGTCCTGACCGTGGGGCTCCCTTGTTTGTCAAAAGCCGGCATGCAACGTCACCCTCGACAAATGGACCGAATCAAAAGCTTGGCAAGAGACGGGCGATGGATACGACAAGGGCAAATTTGTTTGAAAGGAGCAGTTCTCTAACAAACCCTCTGGAAAGCTGTCTGAGCTCAGCAACACAGACTCCTGACCCAGCAACAGCAAAGTGTCCCTTGTTGTGTGACAGAGTTCCCAGCCTGTAGCTGTTTTGGCCAAACTGGCACAATGACGACAGGTCTACAGAAAAACAGAGAAAACTCCATTTGTTTTCTTAGGCATGGAAAGGAAGCGGGTATTTTCAGGTTGTCAAACCAAATTGAAAGTGAAAGCGACGCCTACCAGCGGTGCGGAACATCTGTGCCAGCAGAGGTGAGTGTTCCCAGGGGCATGTTGGTACGGAGCGAGGGGTTAGTCCAGAGTGCTGACATTCCCTGGATGGCCGGGCCCGTGCCATGACGGGCGCACACTCATTACCACGGCGGAGACGGATGCTCGTTAAGACTGCACCGGCAGACGGTCTCAGACCCTGCCTGTCAAGCTGCTGGAATGAGACCCAGACCAGCATGGACCCAGAATGGCAGCCCCGCCCTGCCAACCTCCATTACTTTTCACCCTGAAAAGCTCTTAAATGGCCAGAAGTCAGATTAAACGCTAACAGCTTAGCCTTGAGCTGGGCCTCTGCAGCGAGGGGCTCCCAGACAGCCTGGGAAAAGAAGGTCTCTCCCAACTCCATGACTGTGATGCATCGCAGAGCGGCCTACAACCCCTCAATCTCCATTCACCTTTGACCCCTTGCTCCGTGGTTGCTGATTGGGCAACACCCTTTCACGGCAGACCTTGGTGATCCTTGTTTCCCCGGAGTAGGGGAATAGGGAGGGGGCCCACCCCCCCACGCTCTCTGTGATGAAAGAGCAGACTTGGAACAGAGTTCCCCAGGGTGACGTCGGCTATGGTCCCACCTTCCTCACAGTGATTCCGATTGTATCGAGGGAACGCTTTGGAATCACTCATGGTTACTGGCGTCAATTATTTCCCAGCTTGGAGCCATAATTAATAAGGCAGCAGTTTGTGCCTCTCAACATTCCTCCTTAATTAGAAGGTGCTCAAAGTCACCAATGTGCCCTTGGAAAGAGGTTATCGACGTCTGCAGGATGTCATCCGAAAAGTCCCCCCCACCCAACCTGTCACACTTGCCGTCTACGTGTCCCCCTCTCTACCTGTCCCCCTCTCTACCTGTCCCGCTCTCTACCTGTCCCCCTTGCTATCTGTCCCTCTTGCTACCTGTCCCCCTCGCTACCTGTCCCTCTCGCTACCTGTCCCCCTCTCTACCTGTCCACCTCGCTACCTGTCCCTCTTGCTACCTGTCCCCCTCTCTACCTGTCCCCCTCGCTACCTGTCCCCCTCGCTACCTGTCCCCCTTGCTACCTGTCCTCCTCGCTACCTGTCCCACTCACTACCTGTCCCCCTCGCTACCTGTGCTCCACGCTACCTGTCCCCCACACTACCTGTCTCTAGCAAACACTCCAGAGGGTCTGTTGCCACAAATTGCGAGATTCAGTGGATTTTCCAGCCCCCTCCCCCACCCCGACGCCCACAGGGGCTATTAGCCACGAGCCACCGCAGTCCCCACCATCGGCGCTGTGAGAAGCCACAGACTGCGACTGCTGGCAGCAGGGCGGCGTGAGGGACGCACGACGAGCCCTGTCGCCAGCACGCGCCGCACTTCCTGTAATTAGCGTAATCAGCCGGCTCCCAGCCCCATATGGGCAGCAGGTGGCCAAGTCGTTATGGAGCCGGACCGCTGATTCTCAGGCTGTGGCTGCAGATCCGAGCCGGGGAGCTCGCTGCTGTACCCTAGAGGGCGCCATATAGCTCTGATCACGTCGGTAAATAAACTTGGCCATATCGGGGGGGGATACGAAACATTACCAAAACTGGGGGCTTTGCGTGCACCTTCAGATAAATCGGGAGTTAACCAGTGAGTCATTTAAAGGATCTACCAGCATGCTTATTCCCTGTTTTCCAAGATTTTCGTCTGAGAGAAAAAATGGCCTTCAAATAAAACCCATCTGACAATAAATCCAAGGTCTTTACTTTGCTGCACAAACACAGGTTTTGCACAATGCTCTGCAGATGCATTTGTTATTGCTGTGGGCCAAACTGAATGCTGAGGAAATATTAAAATGTTTTTTTTTTCCATTCTCTTTTCTTTTTTTCCCCCTCCGCCTTGGATCCTGCTGGACCATAAATGTTAATGATGTATTATGTTCAATTTTCTCCTCCAGAAGTTGTCGCTGCGTAAAACCTCTCCCGGAGAGGCGGTCTCGTCGCTGGCATTCCTCTTCCCCTGAATACCAATCACGTCTCCCGATTCACAAACGTTATAAATGTATTAAACCTGCACAGATGTCCTCTTTTTCTCCAGCACCCCGTTTTTTTAGATTCTCGCGTTTTTTTTTCTCAAATCCTTTCACACTGTACATGCTTTACGCTAGCCATCATGTCCGAGTCCACTCCGTTCCCTATCAGCACTTATCCAGCACAGGACTGCGGTGAGATTGGCATCTGTTATAGGAAACAGGGGGCGAGAGGCACCCTGCACGGGATGCCGGTGTTTCGCGGGGCACAGAGCCACCGTCATTATCCATCCTGGCTTTGTCTGTTGTTTCCCTGTGTAGCCAGCTGGTGTCGCTGGCCATGCTGTTCTGTCTGTTGTTTTTGGTTCTGAGATTCACCCAGAGCAGCAACACCTGCTGGCCAAACAAGGAAACAACAGACAGGGCCGGGATGGATTCTGACATACATATTATGGGCAACCCTCGAGATGTAAGAACAAAAGCCCTGAGAGTTCCTAATGGCTGACGTCCTGAGGAATGTAGGTACCCTAAGACCTTAAATGTTTACAGAATGCCGGTTCTGGCATCTGATGCCCCAGCAGCTGGGTATGGAGAACTTCAGATAATTGGGAAAACATCACAAGCGAACCAGATTGTTGAAATGTCGCTTGACGTTGGTGTCGCTGCTTCACACAGACGTGGGAAAAGGGTGTATGGCTTTCTGATGAGTCAGCATTTCCCAGCCTCTCCACTTTCCATAGGCCTCCTTCTTTCTCCGCAGGCAGCTGGATATTTCATAAAATGACTCAAATCATTGATACGCCCCCCCCCCCCCGTGTGGGATGGGGCCGGGCAGCCTGTAGGACCCGGTTCCAGGTCTCGTTGGCCCTGGCTGCTTTGCTCAGGCCCGTACATTAATGACCCCGCGGAGCGTCGCCGAATGCGGGCGACAGCTCCACGTGACCCCGACGGCTTCCCAGACCAGCCTCGCTTCCAAGCTGAAGCTCTGAGTCAGCTTTTAGATCAGCCTGGGCCATGGGAAAAGTCGCAGGAGTGATTTAAGCAGTGGAATGGTTTCCGGAGCACGCTGGATGTAAGCGCTGTGCTCGGGTCGTCGGCCTCTCGGGCAGCTCCAGTGACGGGGAGTGGGGGGCTGTAGTCACCATTTCCACACAGACACAGCCGACGCGAAGCTGCCCTCCAGTCGGCCTCCCCCACCGCCACGGGAAACGGGCTCCCAGCCTTCTTGACCTACATCCTGTTAACCACAATGCCTTGGCGGCCGACCCCACTGACCCCTGGCAGATATCTCCGGGCCGAAAGAGGAAACCCGCCCCCTGTATCAGCCAGATGGAGGCATGTATGCGGGGCGAAGAGGAACCAGGCCTGCCTGCAGATTTCCTCAAGCAGTCGGGCCGCCGCGTTTTCTCTTCTGCGACAAATGAACCTGTTTTTTGGAGGACCGACCGTGTAAGCATGCTGACGCGAGGAGAGGAAGACGTTCCCACATAACTGCGGCCCTGTCTTTGGGGACACGGCTGCAGACACTGTGATTATAGTCACACTGTCTGTGAAGGACATCCACCCGAACTCTGTGAAAGTGGTAAAGGTAGATGGCAAAGTGAGTGCTATTTAAGAGCAGGATATTTATATATTGATTAATATTTTTGTTTCAACCGATATACTCCGATTTCGGGTCGGCCTAATTTGATACTTCGGAAGAAGGAGTGTTTGTTTCCAGATGCTTGGAGAGGCCTATGGGGACGCTGAGACCTTCTCCATAGAACCACCCTGGAACAGAGACTAACAGCTAGTTCTGGCAGAACAAAAATGGCCTGCTAGAGACATTAAGCGGACTTGGGACGGTTAAACGCCTCCCCCGGGGATGGTGTTGGTGTCAGTGTTGAGACAGCGGGTGCTGGGTGTGTCTGGGGTGGGGCAGCACATTTGACTAGGAGGGTTGGGATTTCGGAAAAGGACCGTCTTCACAGGAGCAGGACGGGGCGTGACGGGGCAGGACGGGCCAGCTGCATGAATCAGTTTCCCCTGGCAAAAAGCCCACCACCCCTCATTCCCATTTCCACCGAGTGCTGTATTTTCTGTTGCGGGCACCGAGGTGGCAGATTTATGCGCAAACCAGGGGGGGGCCACAAGGCGTGAGACCCGCCGAAATCTCCAAGCATGCAGGAGACGTCGTCCCCGTTAGCTGAGCCGCTCATACATTAACACGGACAGACAGGCCGCTGTTTCTGGTTTAACGAGCGGCAGATTAGCCTGGGGGAGGCTTTGAGGGGGTGGCAGTGAGGCCAAGGTGGGTGTGGACGCCACCTGTTTGGCCCATGACGCGACCCCGAAGCCGGCTACCTCCTGCAGCTCCCTGAGCTCCAAAGCTGATGGTCAACTCCTGTCAGGACACATGGAGCGATGTCAGAGCGGTGTGGAGGGAAGCACCCTCAGCTTCCCCGGCCGCACTGCTGCCTTAGCACAGAGTGGGAGCAACCGCAGAAAATGATGGACCAGAGCAGCCGTGAGAAAGCCACTTACAGGGGAAACAAAAGGTCCAAAGAAGGGAAAATTGTATTCTTCTACTAATTACTTAATCTCCCCAAAGAAACCAAAGCGAAAGACTGCAGAGGAACAGTGGAAAGGGTTTGCCACCCAGCAGACAGGTTAAATTAATTGGATGGATGCTATTTGCGGGTGTGTTTGTTGTGTTAAAGGAATAATGGGGCTGATTATTCAAAGTTCCTGAGTCACTCATTAGTTCCATTATGAAGCTTTTATGACTATAGACAGAGAACCATCACACTGGAGGCCCCTGGCTGCAGGGAACAGGAGCTGTGCGCAAATAGGAAGACTTCAAAGCTTCTCCTAAAGCGATTCATTAGCGTGACCCTCCCGCCGTAATTGGTAGGCTTTCCAGAATGAGGTTCTCCGTCTAATGTAGAAATTAAACGTGCTCCAGAGTGACGGGAATGAGGTGACATTAATGGGTACATTGACACACAAAAAACAGTCATTATTTACTTATCAGCTTCTCCATTCTGCCTGTCATGTAGACGCAGAGGGACAGGCTCCGTGGCCATAACCGCCACGCTAAAGAACATCTTCTTCCAAAGACCATTGGTATCTCCAGCAGCCACAGATCTTGTCACAGTCACCCCCCCGGCACTTTATAGCACTGTGCGCTGCGCCCTATCCCGCACCTTATCAGCACATCGTCTAATTTTTGCACTGCGCTGTATTTTTTGCACTCGCTCTCATCTCTTGGTAACTGAATTGGGGGAGCGAGTGTATCCAATGCACCTGCTGCGCACAGCCAATAAAGTCCTTGAATCTCGAATCTTGTAATGACAGCAGCTCAGTCGACTGGGGTATCCGTGGCATTTGCTCCATGGTTATTTTAAATATGTGGTTCTTTGGCTGTTGGGTCATTTACTTATTCAGGGTAAACATCCTTTGTTAGAATGACACAGCCCCTGAGCCCCCCGAGCAATTACCAGCTGGCCTGCATGCCTGAAGGCTAACATGCTTGTCTGCCCGCTGTGCGACCCTGGAGTAGAACAGTCCTTGAGGACAGCGCAAAGGAGAAGTCCATCCCCAGGAGAGGTCGGCGTCTCCAAGGAGACTGCAGGCAGGGTATCAGCACCACCATTGCGAATGAGCCGGGGTCACATGACTGTTTTGAATAAAGTTAAAGTCACACCAACGCATTGGCCATACTCTGAGATGAAATCGGTTATCAGGTTGTAGTGCAAAAAAGAGTATTAAATAGAATGTAAATAGACATTTCAATGCGGTGTATTTTGGCATGGACATAAGACAGAAAGATGCAATATAAAAATGCAATTTCAGAACTGTTGTGCTGATGGGCTCTTCATTTGTTTCATAATCCTCGCTGTGGAATTCCGTAGCCATGGTACAAGTGATATCAGCGCAACAGACAGAAGGTCACGTCTTTTAGTCTTGTCGGAAACGGTAAAGCTTAAGCTATGACCTTTGTGCAATTGCGAGTGTAGTCAGCTCCGTACTGTCGTGTTGTTTCTTCGAAATAAACTGAATCCTGTTAGAAACATAAATGCCTGCCTTCATCTTACACGCCCTACAGGTCGGGTGATGGAGATGCTTAAAAAAAGCAGCTCCTCATTCTGTCTTTTCATTGGACGCATAATAACACACCAAGGCTGTTTAGCGCATTAAGAGCGCGGGTGAAGCACTTGAAAGGCTCGCGTCGCGTTGGCTCTTAATTTGTATGCTTGCATCACGCTTAAGATGGAAGACAGTGAACCATTAATGTGACACGACAGCCGTGGGGCGTTCCGGCATGCACGGGTTGGGTTTTTAGGAGAATTTTTTCAGTCCCAACATGGATCCGGAGGGCAAACTGTAGAGCAGGGTTTTAATTTTTGATAGTCTGGCATGACCTTTAATGTGACAGCACAATTTCATTCAATCTTTCTGGCTGCAAATCTGAAGCTCGGATCTCAGACTGATGTCAAGTCATTAACGTCCCGGTTCCTTCCTGCCGAGTGAGATGGAACAGCCAGCACCTTAACACCCCAATATTTTGGAAATGCATGCTGGGTACGCCTTGTTCATTCTGTCATTCTAGCAGCGCTACCCTTCATCAATTCGAGGGGCTTTTATCATAGAGGAAAAAAGCTTCCTGTGAGTGAGACGGGCAGCATCACTGCCACCGGAAAGTGATAGTTACAGATGCAGTGTTAGGCCCTGGGCCAACTCCGGCCCACCCATCCACCCCCCGTAAACGTTCCACGGTGGCCAGGCGAAGCTGGTGCAGAAGCTGAAGTGTAGCAGGACATGAACACGGTTTTTCCATCTTATGCTGGGTGAAAAGTAAATCCGAGGTCTCAGGTGTCAGAATAACAGAGTTGAGTTGAGAAAGGGCCTGTGGGCGACCCTCTACCCAGCATGCTCTGGGGCTGCTGGGAGGGGCATTGGGACTCAGTCATAGGGATGACATTGCTGGTGATCCGGAGTATTAGTGCAGTTTTAGGTATCTGTGGCCAGAATAAATTGTTTTCATTTAGTATAATTAATTTCACTAAAAAGGAACATCTGAACACACTATGGGATACCTTGGACGGACCTCAGAGTGAATCAGGATATTTTATGTGAGTCTGTGACATCCCTAGGCTGGGTTGCCATTTAAATTGCAGTTATTAAAGAGCAAAGTGTAACCCCTCGTTACAGCACCCGTCCCTCAGAAAAACTCGCCAGTCCAGCCAACTAAAAGAAACATTAGCTGAGCCAAGCTTTTGCGACCGCCCCCGTCCATTCGCATTCAGGGGCACGGCCGCTGCCGGCTCCTGGCCGCTCATTTGGTCCTGATTTACTCCCCGCACCCCTGGATACTGTCTGCTAGGTCGCAGACGTGTTTCTACAGTCCAGAGAAAACAGCTCCCTGCCTACCCAGCCAGCCGTACATCCCCCATACTGTTGTTTATAACATACGGCTGTCTGCTTCTCGTAATTATTATTGAGTTATCTCCAATGTATTTTATTTTGCAAGGGAAAGAGAACGGACTCATCTCTGAGTAAGGCCAGGTCCCAGGAAGTGATATCCCTCAACTAGAATAATTGTTTGCTATGAGTTACCTATAAGTATTCTCTTAGAAAGATGCCTGGATAAGGTGATAGTCTTCTCAGGCAACATGGCGAATAGTTAGCAGTAATAAAGGTTTTAAAGATCCTCTCTTGCCTTATTTGCTTGTTTTAAGGAAGGATGGTCCTTCTGGACCTGCGAGTAAGACTCTACAGACTATGGGTGACCTGACATTTATGACTGTAATTAAGAGTGATGTTGTTGTCTAATATACTTACATTGTTTCATCAGGGAAAGCAAGAGACGGGAGTGTGTCATATGTTCCCTGAGAAAAACAAAGGATTTGACTGACCTTTTTCTCTCGTGGGCTGAGAGCCTGAAAAGCTGTTTCTATGTTGAGATGTTAAACACATGCTGCAGGAAAGGACTCCTGCATGGATGCCCCAACCCCAAAGGAACACTTCCACGGGGGCACAAAGCCCCCCACCCCCCTCAAAGCCCCATGTATATGCGTGATTCTTTTGTGGTGTGTCGTGTTATTTTTGTGGGGGAGGGGCAGGATAATGGCGCACACTTGGCAGTAGGGACTCCATCTCCAAACTAAGGGTACAGTTCTGAGCGTCCTCCTCCGCGCACGCCCCATCAGAGCCGCCCGCTTCTCTGCACTTGTTATTTTACCTCTCCGAGTCCCTCTTCAGTCACACCTTGTGAGGACTGGTGCAAGAATTGCTAGAATTGCAGCGGTGGTATAGATGGTATTTTCTTTCTGAGGGCCTGAGGGTTCCAGGGCAGCTCAGCCCAAAGGGTATATGCAAGAATAGAAAAGAGCCGCTTGGGAAGAAAGAGGAACACAAATTAAATGTGGTCATATGCATGGAGGATGAGAGGACAGAACTTAGGGCCAACGTCTGGGGCTATTTCGGGTTTATTGGGGTAGAGAGAAAAGCGAGCACATCAATTTTTACTGTCAGACATTAACTGGGGTCAGGTGGAGGGAATCAACATGCGCAACGTCATCTGACTCCCACCCCGAAGGCCCCGCCCACACCACACACACACCTCTCCTCTGAGCTTTTTAGACTTGCAGATGGTATCGTTATGTTGACATACTGATATATAGTGTACCCTCTTAAGTAAAACACTTAGATTTAATGCACCTTTTCAAAGCAGTGGGAAAGTGGGACTTTCCGCCTTCGCTTTTCATACTAGACTTCGATCTCACTGGAGGGTTTTCTGTGTCACAGGACGACATTTTAGCCAGGCACTTTTTGGCAAAATCTCTTCCCCAAGAATCACATGTTTAATCTGATAAATATCAGGTTTTCATTTTGCGTGTTATTTCAGAAGTAGTTTTTTTTTTTTCAGGAGTATCCTACACAAAGGAACCTGAATCTGTCTGAGATGAGACGCGGGGAACGAATTCATCTGGATGTTCCTGCGCGATCCGCAGCATTGTCTTACAGCCGGAGAATTGCTAAAAGCAACCAGACAGACGGCAGAAGTACAGCATCTCTAAATCACGCCTTTTGACAGAACAGGCCAGGATTTCATTACGCCGCACGACACAGACAGATGCAAGGATGCTTCGTTTCAAGGCGGCAGGGGGGGGGCACAAGACTCCTTGGGGGCATGAGAGACCCTGTGCCTGATGAGGCGATACCCCCCCCCCCCCCAAACCCGCCTTTCTGGGCGGTTCTCGCCCCCCCGTCATTACCACACTTCATTAGCATACTGATTGTATTTCTTTCCTAATTAGCATTGGCAAGCTATTGTTTACCGATATCAATCACGGCGCCGGCGCAAATTGGTATGATGTGTATTAATTCTTAATTATCAGCGGCGGAAGTTGCCGGAGCGGGCCGCGCCGTCGGTTCGCGTCGGTCTCACCACCGCTGCGCGGTGGCATCAATCTCAGAAGTGTCAGGCGGGACGGTAATTGGGTGGCATCATGGCTAATGGGCAACTCATCCGAGCGCCAGTCGGGTAGCTGGCTGACGGCTTGGGATTCGAGCAGGCCCGGCAGATCTTTCTGGGCAAGTGTTTGTGACCCAGTTTCTTATTTTACAAGGAGACGGCGCTATGTCCTTGACTCCCAAGATGAGAGTGAGAGCTTCCATGGGACCATATCAGTCCCCCACCCCTGTATATAAAATCATGGGTGTGGTTTTGGGAAATTTCATGTGCTGTAGGCTGCAGAACCGTTCATCTAGAATGGCTTCCGCGGCAACAAAGAGTTACGGGGATGAGTTTCTGAGGATGACATAATGACTGCCACTGAAAAAGTCCCTTAGCGTTAGTCTCATCTTAACCTTACCAAGCACAACAATGCCAGGAAAGACTGCAAAAGCCATTTGACGTTTGATAAACAGCGAGACGAGAGATGGAATCCGGGCCCCCAGCTTCCCGAACGTGCATCCCTCCAAAAGATACACGGACCAGCTGCCTTATTTCGGTACTCAGGCTACTATTGAAAGGCTTTTACATATAATGGGAAGAAACTAAGAATAGGATTTGCACATTACTGGCCAGACATAGAGGCCGTCCGTCAAGGCTCATCACGAAGGTGGGAGGGCGTCACAAATGTACCGCCTGGATCGCTGTGGAAGCCATCACTGCAGACGGCCTCATAATATCCACCTGACCTACATCCCTGCTTAACAAGACTGTTTAAAAAATGCAAAGCAGGTGTGCGCCTCTGCGCTCCCTTCTTGGGACGGCGATCTCGACCTATTTCGCTTACCGTCGCTCATTCCCCACCACCCCGGGCCCCATTGGGTCCAGTTAATCCCGAGCCCTGTGCTTTTAGGCCTTTAATCGTGACGTTTCTGGTCCGAGATGGAAGTAAACGAACAGACGCCTCCCCGGAGATGGGGACAGCGAGCGTGGCTGAGCCTAACCGTCACGAGAAGCCCCGACCGGCCATATGATGGGCTACAGATGGAGCCTGGAAGCGGAGCTGTGCCAGCTGACGAGCATTAGCATTAGCTATTATTCAATCCTCTGGCAGACACTGCTAGCTAGGCGCTTGTAGCCTGAGCAAGCTACAGCGAGGACGAAATGTCAGGGGAAAAGATAATTACCGATATATTTCTGCTGGTACATACGTATCGGCTGCGTCTCGTCGTGCGTATTTGTTTGCGGTGCTCGGGGAGTTGCTAACTCAATCTCGTTGCACTGACATGTTCAGTAACAATAAAGGATGGAACTGAATTTGGTAAAAAGAAATGCCAGCTCGCTGACATGTGCCCAGATGCCGTGGGCCAGGCTGGCCGAAGGCCGCTATGCCTCATATTCAGGCTGCAAATTTAAAGGCGAATTTCTGAGCACAATAGGACATGCAGCGTGTTTTATCGGATAATTTCATTCTAATACTTTCAGTCCTTGGTTAGTTTATTCGTTCTTGTCGTCAAATGAAGAGATTTTTTTATGCACACGATGCATGGGAATTAAAGGAAATTTATTTGCAGGAATTATAAAGAAGTGTAGCTATTATCTGGGGAAGGGTAACTGTCCGTTTTTCTTACAAATTACAAACAAACAAGTATCAAGTGGTGACGCTCTCTGACCTCAGGTTTTATTAAATGCAATTATGCTTGAGTAATACAAGAGTGTCTAAGAGCCTAAATTCTGCTTCATGACAATATCTTATGGATGTGCAACAATAGGAATAATTGCAGTAATTAATTATATGAGAGAATGCAATTTAAGCACTATAAGCGAAATTTTGATTTTAAGAAAAATATAAGTAGTACCAGAGTACCATTGTACTGCTATACCTAAGACATTTAAATGGATTGTGAAATGGCATTCACAAGGCTGGCGAGGAGTAGCTCAGAATTTAATGAGAGGGCTTACAGGACACATTGATATTAATGATAAATTCTGACTTGTTAGTTCAGGATCATTGTTTAGGAATGTGATTTATTGTGTCAAATGACCATACCTTGTCTTCTGTCACTTTTAAAACTCTTGTTGTTTGATCATCTTCTGCTGTTTAATCAAGAATAATGTAAGAATTACGGGAATAATTTTTGCGGGACTGGGTCTTGCTCAGAGAGTGCCGGGTTAATACTGTTAGGCTGAACTGGAGCGGGCCGGACCGATTCAGTTACTTTTCTGATTGCGCTTTAGCTATTAAAAGCCAGTTGGAGGGAGGCATAAATGCGGGGTGCTTTCACTTAACGCACTGCAGCGTGTAAAATGCTGTGTGCATGTATAGCCAGCTGGGCAGAAGTGTGTCTTGCATCGAAGAAGGCGGAGCTCACTACAGGTGTAAATAGCCTTCGTGTGGCGCTAGTGAGTGTTTCCACTGGCTTGCAGTTTCACCTGGCTGTGCTGCTTTGTGTTTGTGCACACTGTTTGTGTCTATTTACTCAACAGGTGCCTTTAAAGCCCCAAACACACCAAGCTGACAGTTAGAGACTGGCACCCGACCTAGGTTGGCTCCCGTCGATTGTGTAAATGTGGGCTGGAACACGTCGCCACAGCTAGAGGTGACGGTTGACATACAAGCCAATCAGACAGCTCAGTTTGGCTGACTAGCTCTAGAGCTGATTCGACATGCTAAATGGTTTAAAACAATGCAGACGGGGACCAGCCGTGTCTCACTGTATCAGCTCAGTGAGCCACGAATCTCAGCAACTCTCAGCCACACCCTGGCGGCTTCCGACTGCCGAGAATTAGCTTGGTGTGTTCAGGCTTTAAGGGCCTCATCAGCAAACCATCATACCTCCAATACCAAATAAACATGTCCACTGTATCATCCAGTAGTGGGTCGTGTTGAGCCAGGATCCTATCACAGGCAAGCAGGACACCCTGGATGGGATGCCATTCCATTCAGGACACGCACTTATACGCACTGTCGCACTCATACGCACTTTCCTGTGAACACGCAAACTCTAGCTACGCAAAGCCCAAGGTGAGACTTGAACGTCCTTTATCACTAACAAATTCTGTATAAACGTTTTGTAGACAAAAAGCAACTGCATTGAAGCTGTCATTCAAACCAAAAATGCAATGCACAGGATTATTGGGCTGCCTGGATTTCGGATGGGAGAGATGTAAAGGAAAATCATGTCAAGCCGTATTAAAAATTCGGTTACTTTCTTCATGGATTGGATGCTAAGCAAAACGTTCTGAGCTCGAATGTGAAAGCGCTTTGAAGAAGAAGAAATCTTTGTAGCAGATGGAGCGATCCAGCCGGAATGGAGAGACAAAGGTCCGTAGACGTGACTGACTCATACTTTTCTGCGACCGACTGAGCCTTTGTGATGCCGTTCCAATTACGTGGACGGTGGTAATTCATAGCAGCTTGTTTTTTTTTTGTGAACTGCTATTGTCGCCGCCCGTAATGCACCCTCACAGCTGGGGGGGGGGGGCTGCATTCGCTGCCGCTGTTCTGTCTCTTCTGCTCTTTGTCTTACACAGCTTGCCATGTTCTCTGGAGCTGTACTGAAAATAACACTGAGTAGATCTGCAGACCTCATGGCAACGCCACGGGACACTCCCGACACAGCGCCAAATATGTGACATAAGTCCCCGCTGACAAGCACCGTATATGTGGATCTCATCGAGAGGAAGAACATTTTTCGAAGGGAGGGAGGTTAACCTCCAAGCTCAGCCTATTAAGTAGGACGTCAGCTCCTAGACAACTGATGCCCAGCGAACTGTTAACTGGCGATGCTATTTTTGCAACATCCCTCTTGGCCAGGGAAAATTAGTGAGGATTGCATTCCTCTTCCTCATGGTTCACCGGGGCAGACTGTACCCCAACTCTGCATCCTAGGGGTCAGTGGCACCCCATCATAGCACACAGGAATGGTCATCCGAATCCTGTTGGCTTCTACACTGCGCGTATACCTATAGCTGTAAGTCATATTTCAAGTGGAGTTTATCCAATCGACCAGGTGAGACTTCACTAGTCCTTCATAAGCTGGGTTCTCTGTCTTGTCTTCTGCTCCGTATCTTCTCCTTAGCGTAAATCCCTCCATCATCCGTACCCTTTTCTTCCCCAATATTCGATCGTCCCATCAGGAGGCTAATGGGAGTGACAGAATTGCATTAGCATTAGCTGGCCTCATCCGCATGTGCCTGGCCCGTGCGGCGAGTGACATTTTAGAGGGGTATACGCCCGTCCCCTACGGGAGTGGGCAAGTCGCCTTGGACCAAGTCACATTCACCAGAACCTGTGTCAGGAGAGCAGGTACTGCCGGAAAGCAAAGGGGAAAGGGCTGCTGGCACCAGAAAGCGAGGCACAGGGTCTTTGCTGTGTTTCCCTCCCGGTTTTCGTTTGTTTCATTTGGTGGCTGGGAGATGCTGTGATGCTGGAGCCTGGGAAGATCATTTCATTTAGCCTCGTGTTCATTGCGTTCCTTCTCCTCTCTGAGCAAGAATGAACTCAACTGTTTCCTGTTATCTTCAAACGTACCCTGCCAGACCCCACACGCAGTGGTGTCACACTTTGATATTGGCAGAGAGCCTTTTGAAGCCGCATGGTTCTTGCTGTGTTCTCACATTTTACATCTCAGTTGAGAAAATCAGGTTATGTACCGCAGTGTGTAACTTAAACTAGCCACGTTTGGTTTACAAGTACGCTACCTATATCCCTTGATTAGTACAGCATTACTTACAGTTTACATTTCAGTATTTTGAGTTGTCAAAGATCTATCTACAGATTGTCTGAGGAGTGTTGGTTTTTGTGATAAACCTCTTTATTGTCAATAATTTTTACTTTGCAACTCCCAAGTATGTAAGTTCTAAGGCAGGGCAAAGCACAGTCAAACGGTGGGCAGATGTTCATGACTTGGCCTGTCCAAATCGGTCCAAATTATGACAATGGCTTGTAAAATCCGCCTTGATAGGCTAAGTTGAGGAAACTTTGATCTGTGATTGTTTCCAGCTCTTTCCTTTAATTGCCGGGGTGAGAGGCATCACACCCGGTGCAGATGAGGTGCAGAGCGAACCGAAATGCACGTGCCAAACCCTCATTCCCGGTCTCTTAGTGAGGTGGCCAAGACACTCTTGCTTCTCTGATGGGTGCCGCTGTGCTACAGGGCCGGCTGTCGCTGCAAAGTCCTGGTACCAGCACACACTGTAACAATGAACTCATTAGCATTCCTATTGTTAATGACCTCATCGTCATTACCATCTACAGCCAGCGGGGCTCTAAATGCTGCCGCCCCCCACCCCCACACACCCCTACCCACCTCATCGCTCCTCAGATATACTCAAGGAATATGCCTGTCTGAGTGGTCACCCAGGTCAGCTAATACACTCGCAAATTAAATACATGAATCATGTAGCTCATTCACAAGCATGATCATCTACAGCAGTCTATGAAATGAAATTGTCTGAAAGGCTTAGAGTTAGGGTTAGGGTTCGGGTTAGCGCCCTGATGCTAGCAGCCGCAGACGTTCTCGTCTAGCTGAGCACCCTCGGCCCGTTACGTAAGTGACTCTCCCTACATAGCAGGCTCTCTTTTCTGCCTTAAATCAGCGACTGTGACATTGTTCACCTGGGCTGAGTTATGGAAAGTGGGCTGGGGGGGTGGGGTGTTGTGACAGCCTTGCACAACCGACCTCCTGCTAACTTCCTGTCCTGACATATAAGACGGGGGATTTCAACCATTTGGAAGCCACACAACCTTATATGAGAAAAGAGCAAAGCTAGGGACCCCCCAGAACAAATGCGTGGTCACATGAGTAACAAGATGGGGGAATCCCCTTGAATAATTTTGCCCCCCCAAACCCTCTTTGTACTTTTCGCATTTCATGAATCAGCTGATGATGAGATTGAAAAGCACTGTTCTAAAATACACAATCCCGATATTCTCTCACACAAAGCGCGTCGTTTATGGAGCGGAGAGTGAAAGAGAATTACTTTTAGGCAGCTATAACTTCAGATCACTTTCATTTTACCAGATTTTTTGAAATTCTGATCCTCCTCTGATTACCCAGTTTGAGTATTTAAATCTATGTATAGACATTTTGCCATCTCTTTGAAAATTTGAATGACTCCTGGGATCTTTATAAGAAAAATAAAGTTTTTAGCTTATTAGATTGGTTTCTTAATGTAATCTGTAGCCCCTAGATGTGAATGTTTTAGTTTAAGAAGCCAATCACTATCATCTGGATCAAATATTCTTGGCTAACCGTAGAAAAAAAAACTGATAAATCTTTGAACAAGGCCATCACATTTAGCTTTTTTTAAAAATATGCAATCATTTAGAAACTTTGGCTTCTTAGTAACTTTGGGTTTAATCGTTTCTTTTTTTGATTTGCATCTCTTGCAGGGGACTCTTTGCAAGCCATTACACGGAAACACACTATTTGTACAATGGAAGCTCTGTCACTACTGCCCTGAACGTTACGGTAAGTTGGTGTTCCAGCTGAATTCGAACGCAGCCGTATACACAGTTGGGGAAAACGGATCGACAAGTTGACTGTTTGGACTTTTCGGGGTTCCAAGATGCTCTGTTGCAAACAATGTGAGAAGGCAATCCAGATCAGATTCCTAGTTTGAAAATATTTCTCTATTGTTATTGATTTCCTCAATTTTCGCAAAACAAAAACTACCTCGTAATCTAAGTAAATGTTTGTGGATCACATTTGCGCTAACGATCCTTAACAGTAGGGCGCAGCCTGTCGGGACTTTCGCACGCCCTCTTAGAAGAATAAAAATGTTTCCCTGTCATAGTCTTGGGGAATATCTGGAGGCTAAAATATCTCTGAAAATAACCAGCGAAGGAAAAGCTCTCTCGCTTTGTGGGGAAGAAACGTACGGAGAATTACAGAGCCATTAAAACACACAAGGGGATCGATGTGTCATATTCAGGCAGAAGAGTGTGACGGAAATTGTGCTTCTGGAAACGATGGACAACGATTTCTACCTTCTGTCCGACTTTTAGAATGCCACT
>JAODKM010000040.1:5854933-5874876 GCA_026780845.1 Petrocephalus sullivani
GGGGGGGGGGGGCCCCGTGCGCGGGGGGGGCGGGGGGGGGCGCGGCGGTGGTTGCTACCCTAAAAGTGTCACGTCCTCCATTAACCTCTTCGCTGGCTTATTTTCAGGAGTGCTAACAAGCACTCTTGGCCACATTGTACGATTAAAGCCTTAAATCCTGCAACTTGGTTCCTAAAAGTCAGCTTCCATTCCAATTCTATCCACTGCTCACTGCCAGGGATAGGAGCTTCTTTTAATGTAACATATCTTTGTTTATTCGTTTAGAGTAGGGCACGATTGTTTTGTTTAATGTTCCAGTTTGCGACTCATTTGTATTCCTTAAAAGTAGTGTACATTTGTTGTAGAATACAATGTGTTTGTTCCATTTTTTTTTGGAGTGCAGTGTTTATTTAGTTATTTTAAGGCGAAACAGAATTCTTTTAGAATGCCATGCCTTTGTTCACATCCGTTTGTTTGATTTTGCATTGTGTAGTCAAATATTTATTTAACTGTTTTCAAATCTAATTGAGTGTGCCATGAGTTTGATTTGTTTTTTTTTTATAGCATAGCAACAGAGCTGGAGATCATTTTAATCCAGTGATTACTGTGGCATTCGCTTGTCTGTTCAGGACGTAGAAAATGGGCCCCTAGAATCTACCTGGATGTCAGAAATATTTTTACACGTGTAAAATTTCACATTGCAAAAGTTTGAGGGAAATGTGACACAAAGACAAGTGGTCCGATACTAACTTTAATCTGCCTTCATCGCATTAACTCCGCTTAAGGACAAGCACACTGGCATACTGCACACTTTGGTGGCGCATGTTGATGTAAGACACAAGATATGCAAGTGTATGTGAATAGCTCAAGTGCACTGGGATCTCCTGAAAGCAATGGGACGGACTTTTTATCTGAAGAGGGCAAAGAGATATGCTACAACTATGCTGTCATTTGTGTTGGTTCTGTTTGGCGTTTACGGACTAAAATGAAATGAAACCTCTTTAGAGGCATTTTGGATTCTGATTAGATCTGGTGTATTGTGGTCTATATACTTAGCCAAAGACCATTCGATATTTGTATGGATAAAGTGTCCTTCAAGGGTGCTGCTCTCGGCTTATCTGAGGAACGGGACACCCTTGAATACTTGCTCTAGGACAGGGGTGCCCAATACGTCGATAGCGAAGGTAGTACAGGTAGATCGCGCGACATTAAAACTTTGGTACGTTAGATTACTATAACTACTTAGATCCCGTTTCGTCTAACACATCGCAAGGCAGAAAACGTAATTGTATTGTGAGCTAATGCAAAATTCCAGCAAGCAAAGTGACCCAGCTAGCCTTCCAATTTATATATACTAAAAATGGATATAAAAAATCCAGAGGGGAAGCCAGACCAAGAAAGAAGCCATAAATGTATTGGATTATATTGCGCTGTGAGGGTTGCTGGGACCTGTTGATATCTGGAAGGATTTAGAGAGATGTGGCCGACTGGATGCTGAGATTGGAAGGCGGGAGGAGGGGATGGCTGACTGACGGCTGCTTCTGCCTCGTCTGCGCACAGCCGGTCCAATGCGGGCCAGAAGCGCCGCTCCAGCCGGGCGACACCTTCCACCGCCAGAACCTGCGCCGCCTGCCCCAGTACCAGCCCATCCTCATCAGCCACCCAACCCCCTTATCCCTGGATCTCCGCCCACAGCCCGCCGGGTCCCCACCGCACAGGGTCCTGCCCGCCCACGCCCGCTCCCTGCCTCGGGCTGTGCCCTTCCGGAATCTTCCCTGTCCGGGCTCCTTCAGAGGCAGTGCGGTAAGTGCTGCGGCTGCGGTTATAACTCCACACCTTTCATCTCCCTCGGTTTCGGCTGACTTTCATTCGACGTCCGGCCGACGCTTTGACGTTTTATCCAATGCGGTGGCTTGGGTCTCACTCATTAATGTGGCTGGATGTCTCACTGGAGAGATTTAGGTTATGCATCCAGCTCGAAGGTCCTTCAGAAAGGCTCCTCCTGGAATTTGTGCCAACAATTGCTGCCCCCCCACCCATGTATCCAAAATAAAGCCCCACTTGCAGTTTCACATTATGTATGTTTATACAGCTGGGTAATTACTATAACGAACCTCCCATTCTTACCCATAATCCCCCAGGACGTTATCATGCTAACCCACATCCTTATTCCCCATGCTGCCATTGTACTTGAGACACACTGGACCTCAGAAGGCACTGGACTCGTGTTAGTGGAGAGCGGGACCCTAAACTGCTGGATTGTTGTACCTCATTTGGTGTAATGTGTCCATTGAGAAGTTGTGTAAATGCGGGACGCAGCATTGGATGCTCGTGGGAGTTTTACTTACACAAACATGTTCTGAGGGCAAATGGAAAAGAATTATTGGTTCAGAGAGATAATCAATCAGATTGTAGAGGAGGCGGGTCCAATGAGCTAGCGGGGGACTAAGACATCTGATTGGTTGTTCTGAAGTCTGACACTTATTTGATTTGATTTGATCTCTCTGAACCAGTCATTTTTCGATCTGCCCTCAGAACATGTTTGTGCAAATAAAACTCCCAAGCATCTTGGACCTGCCCAGAAAAATTGATTCAGCAAAGAAAACCACGAACAACGTGATAACCTACTTCCTATTCAGCCTCCAATTGCCTACTTCCCAAACCCCTCCTCCCAGGTCACACTAGCTCTGGATGTATCCTCATGACATTCGAAGCTCAGAGTCATCCGAGGAACTCTGGCGAAGTTATAGTATGTCGACCCATTTGTGCCAATCATCAGGGTGCTCAGTACCACGCTGCAAGTTGGGCACTTACTTATACTATGCTAGCTTCAGGTTACCATTAACTGTAAACATACTTTAATAAGGGCATTTCTATTATTCTGTGATATCTGAAATTTTACAAGCAGTATAGCTGTTGTTTCGGTTTATTACGGTTATTTGGAAAAAGGGACAGAATATCCACAAGAATAACAGAATAACACCCCTAGGTCCACTCGCATGGGTGATGTGAGACACAGAGGCTGCCTCCCCACCCCCCCTCCAACCCCCATCAACCCACCCACTGGTGTCCTTGGTTTAGTGGAAATTCCACTGTCGTAATACTGCAGCGGTCTGAGGACAGTGGCCTGTTGAAGCCCTGCGCTGATCTCACCTGTGTCACCCCCCGGTGGCCGTCCCTGGCATTGCACTGCTTCGCTGCCCTTTTGTCCTCATATGGGTACATCACATTTTGGCTTCGCTGCTCCATAATATGCTATTTTGCTTAAATCATCTAGTGGTCAGATAAGCACTATAGGCAGAAGAGTAAGAGAACAAGATGCGAAAGGGAAAAGCTAAAGGGAATAAAGAAATGCACAGCAAACAAAAGCCGGGTCTCAGGGGGATGATCCAAGCAGGTAGACGAGTTGCCCGAGCTTTCCTGCACAGGGAGAGAGACATGGGCCAAAACCACCCGGGTCTCAGCTCTTCAAAATTATCAACATGTGGAATATTGGGGAAAACAGAGGCTAGTCCGAGAAGCGACGGTAAAGGCCAGGTGGTCCGTCCTGAACAGCAGAAAACAGAAGAGAAATAAATAAATAAGCACAGGCTGACCAGTAGCCTCCCGTGCCAAGCTGTTCTCTTTATGGACGCCTCGCTGCACTCGAGGTTGGCACCTCCGCTCGCACAGGAAATGGCATTCTCCCCGTCTGCACAAATCACCGCCGAGCAGCTGTGAAGTCGCTACCAGACGTTTATCATGGTCTCATCTCCTCCGAGAAGATTAGCGACACGTGAGAACACTCCGTCGCGTCACGTCCGCGTAGCTCTCGGGGCCACCCGGGTGGCAGGATGAGTATGCCCCCTGGTGGCTGTTGTGCATTTTGCATCATTTTGTTTAGCCTCGTAGTTATCAGGAGGGCCGCATTTCTGTTACATTAAATATACAGCACTGTGCAAAAGACAGTCAAAGATGCTTAAAAATGATGTAAAACTAATTTTATGTCTGTCAAAGTGTGTCAGCTCCTAAAGTCTTTTAGTGCCACAGCCGAAGGAGTGTTTGGTTTACCTTGGTGTGGGGACGGGGAGACGTGGGGGAGAAAGGGTAAAGGTCAAAGATTAAGGTTAGAAAAACAAATGGCACTATTTGAAATCTGTGACATCGATCTGGTGGAGCAGCACGCTGGGGCTCCGGGAGCCAGACGTGACGGGAAACCTTTGGAGAGTCTAGTACACCTCGTAAGGCTAATTAATACCTCACTGAATAATGTAAATGATTAAGTTAATTAATTGGTGGGGAAGTTTAACATGGAATGGGAGAGGTGTTCATCTAGCAGTGTTCATCTAAACATCCAACAAGATAACAGTAACTTTTTGGAGAACAGAAAAAAATCCTGTTCGTTTTTATTGGTTTACTTTTAATTTGCATATCTTCTAATATTAAATAGTTTTTGAGCAAATGTACACTTACTACCCAGATAAATAGCTTAAAACATTTTCTTTGACTTTGATTGAGATGTTCACACAGTACTGTATATATTTATATAAGTTCTTGTATATCTGCACTAAATTTGACTGTGAAAATGACAAAAATTCAACAGGACAAAAAGACATGAAGGAAGGAATCCCTTTTGACAAGCTGTCTTCCTGAACCCAGCTGAAGGCGATTCCTGCGTGACCCGGAGTGACAGCTTGAGTCTTTGTCTTACGCTGTTGTCATGGCAGCATGGCACTGTTTGCCAGTAACGCCATGCTTCTTACAGGACGTGGACAGGCCCAGCCCGCCGCAGAAGCCGCTCCCTGCGGACCCAGTCGGCAGGGGCGCCAGGTTGGGCCGCAGTCCCTCTGCGGCCCACTCCCCTCTCCTCATCCCCGTCCACGTGCCCGGCATTCCCATCCCCAAACCTCTGCCTGCCATTCCTCTGGGGAGCAGGTAAGGGTTTCGGAAGCCGCCTCAGCGTTTAAGAGTCCCGGGTTATTTAATGAACGTGATATGACCCTCACCGATTCCTCTGTCGTTTTCAGACCCGCGTCCCTGAAACCTCCCACACAGCCAAAACCCCGAGTCCCGTTCAACACGAAGCCCCCACCTCTGAAGGCTCATACCTGAAGCCCTGCCCAAAGGCAGAGACACTCATTTGCACTACGAAACTCGGGGAAAATACCTGCGAATCCTCGAGGTTTGAAAAGGAGGCCGACATATGAGCATTGGCCTCCATGAGGTGCTATAGATCAGCCCGTCCAGGTACATGTAAATTATTTATGTTCCGTATTTATTAAAACGCAGTGCACTGTGGTGGACACTTTCAACAACAGCGTCGGCGGCGACTTCCTGTTGTCTGTTTTTTTGTTTTGACAAGTGAAAGTAGAGTTTTAGCGCCACAGCCGAAGGAGTGTTTGGTTTACCTTGGTGTGGGGACGGGGAGACGTGGGGGAGAAAGGGTAAAGGTCAAAGATTAAGGTTAGAAAAACAAATGGCACTATTTGAAATCTGTGACATCGATCTGGTGGAGCAGCACGCTGGGGCTCCGGGAGCCAGACGTGACGGGAAACCTTTGGAGAGTCGATCAGAGGTGCAAAAAGCAAAAGGGTCCCTTGATGATCTACAAAGGAGCATCTCCTCACGTGCCAGTTTACATTCATCTCGCCGTATGTAGGACCAAGTCAGTGGATCCTCTCAAGGAGAAACATGACTCACAGCCTGAAGATGGACTGTGGTGCGGTCTGCATAGTTTGATCTTTAATACTTGCGGTTGAGTGAGCATGAATGCTCTCAACACCATAGAGACAGGCCAACAAAACGAAGCAACCATGAACCTCCTGCATCCCGTTTCTGCCGTCTGTTTAGTGATGTAATAAGGATGTGAATCATTTCTCTGACCCGCCCACCCCGACCAAGATAAGTGGTTTAAAGGTGTATGGATGGATCATTCCTTTGAGAAGACTGGTTTGTTGGAATCGTGTGAGTTAGACACAATAACCCAAATGCCCGCAGCGCTGTGGCTCGACATCAGAGCCCCTCGCCGGACGGGCAGATGCTGTGGGTATCAGGCTTCTAAAACAGCAAATTCGCTTCGATTAAGGGCCGTTATATTTGATGGATGGCATTGGCTGCTGCAAACAGGCCATGATCCATCGGGCCATTTCCCAGCTCATTCCCGGGCAGAACCGAAATGCCCCCAGTGGCCTGGCTGGAAAAAAAAAGAAAAAAGTTAAAATTATTAAAAGTTTGCAGCAACCCAACATGGGGGAGGGGTGAGACAACTCAACTGTAAACATATGATTACGTTAACTGAAAAGCCATGTGGTCGCCATGGCGAGGGAGCGCACTGACACAATCTGATTGGCCGAGCTCTCAAGAAGACGTGCCAGATCACACTGACCTTCATCCTGCCCGCTCAATGTCAGTCTGTGTCCCTCCCAGCACAGAAAACAGCCTAGCAGCATCGACTCCAAGGGGAACCATGACTATCTGAAAATAAATTTGAATCCATCAAGGTTTTCTCCCCCATGGAGCAAATCCTCCAAGACGGCCCTCAGGGAAAGTCACCATGAAATCAATTTTATTTTCCTTTAACTGTTAAACGTGGCCCGCATATGAAAATAGGATGCACGTTTTTTGTGCTGCATGTCGGCACTATTGCTCGAGATTTGAAGTCCAGTAGGCTGATCGTTTGCTGGGAAGCTCACTGACTTGAGCCTAAATGCACCATTAAGAATCCATTAAGAACACTTTGTACAGCAGATACTAAGAGATGTACTGAGGGGTTAATCCGGTTGCCACGGCCACACAAGAACGGTGTTAAGGCACATCTGCCAAAGCTCTACCAGCATTGGGGGAAAACGGTTGGACAGTGCAGCTAACTGGACCTCTGTTGCACTGGGTAGCTTCTGGAAACAGAACCATCATAAGGGACAAAAAAACTGGTTTACATACTATATTGTCTATCGCTGTGCTACATCACTTGAGCCAAGTTATATTTGGGTTTGTTTTTCCTATCAAACAGATTGCCTATAAGCAAATGATTCCCCAGAACTGGGAGTCTCGGCCATTTATATGACAGAATAACCTTTGCTTAACCTCTTTTGCATTAATATTTTTTACAGTGTTACACAGTGTATATATCTTTGACAGTTCACTTTTTCCGCTGGACATCGTACGGATCTTTGAAATAGCTTTGCCTCGTATAAATAGATTTGGGCTTGGCGCCCTCTAGTGGAGCGCACCTGCTCTGCAGCGACATTGTCCGTTAGTGGAGTATTCCGTTATATCTCTCCTTTTCTACTCTGAAGACTTTCTCGTTAAAAAATGAATGTTATACAGTACAGTCAGCAAGTGACGTCCGCACCATCGTCTTAACACATTCCAGTCAATTTGTGAATTTACTCTGATACTGAAGGTTGTTATGTCTTGCATATATACACCATCATCAGTATTCTTACATTCTTCCTGTACAGTATATACTTTTTTTATTACCATTTACAGTGTTGCAGGCAAACACAACAATTAGCTAATTATTCTAAGTGCAATGAACATTAGATACTCGTGTATGAAAGGTACTTTGGGTATCTGAGTTTTGTATTTTGAAATTTGGAGACCATCGGGAGCATTACAAGGACTGAAATGTTGAGCAAATAACCATAAATGAATAAATTTGTCCTATAAAAATACTTGGTTTCCAATTTTTGTTCATTTTTGGTCAAAATGGTGAAATACTGACAACAAAGGTAATGTTAATGCATTTAAAGCTTTATTTTTGTGAGTTGCATCTTCATGAAAAAAAATTAATCACTAGCTAAAACATTAAATGACAAAATGTTTAAAGACCAATTTAGTTGACGTTTCATTAATCCTTTCATTTACTCATAGATCTAAATAACTATTAAATACAGTCTACTGCTGCCTTGAAGATTGGATTAACCATGTAATTAAAAACATTTTATAAATGAACAATGTAACAAAAATACTTTATCCACTAGCCTCCAGGATAGGGTCTGGACCTCCCCTCCCCCCAAAAGGGAAAGTGGATGGATGGAGGGATTTTATCCACTACCGCCTTTTCCTAGCTTGCTTCCAGCAAATTTAGTAATTATTAATGGTGCCGGCATTCTAATACTTACCTGTCTGCCAAACGCTATTGCCATTTCTGCAGCACCAGAGCCAAACTACATTTGAAGAGAAAAAGCGGAAAAGAGTGGATTTGATATTAAACCAGGAAACGTAAGACTTTCACAGGAAACGTAAGACCTTCACAGGAAACGTAAGACTTTCACAGGAAACATAAGACTTTCACAGGAAACATAAGACCTTCACAGGAAACATAAGACTTTCACAGGAAACGTAAGACCTTCACAGGAAACATAAGACTTTCACAGGAAACGTAAGACTTTCACAGGAAACATAAGACTTTCACAGGAAACGTAAGACTTTCACAGGAAACATAAGACCTTCACAGGAAACGTAAGACCTTCACAGGAAACATAAGACCTTCACAGGAAACATAAGACCTTCACAGGAAACGTAAGACCTTCACAGGAAACGTAAGACCTTCACAGGAAACGTAAGACTTTTACAGGAAACGTAAGACCTTCACAGGAAACATAAGACCTTCACAAGAAACGTAAGACTTTTACAGGAAACGTGAGATCTTCACAAGAAACGTAAGACTTTTACAGGAAACGTGAGATCTTCACAAGAAACGTAAGACTTTTACAGGAAACGTAAGACCTTCACAAGAAACATAAGACTTTTACAGGAAACGTAAGACCTTCACGGGAAACGTAAGACCTTCACAGAAAATGTAAACTTTCACACGTGTAAAAAGGAAGCCCACTGACCGCCGAGGTTGCTTGACACCCATCCTTCTTTACCTCGTTTTTCACACTCGGGTCGGCTCCACTACGGAGCAGAAGGCTCACCAGATCCTGGTGATCGTTCAGAACTGCAACCTAAAAAAAAAATGCTTTGCATCAAATTAACAAGCTGTAACAGCTATGTAATTAAGTGCTGAGGATCAGGGGATGCCTGTTCGTTCCCTGGTGGACCGTAGCATATGTTTGTTTCAATCGATGAAGAACATTCCAACGCGGGCTGCAGTTTGACGCCCAGCCAGCAGAGGGAGCAGTGGATGACTTATCGAGCAGCTGTCTGCTAGTTTATTACTTTTCTTGAAAATGGTTTAAATTGAAAATGAGATGCATGGAATTCTGTATCAGTGGCCCGTTTTCTCATTACACACTCAGCTGCGTTAGACTGGTCCCGTTCCTTCTTTGACTCTCCTGGGTGTCATCCACTTACGAGTCACAAACTACAGACAAGCAAGCATCAGATTTAGCATCGGGGGAAGGCACTGGCTTCGGGGGAAACCGCCATGCCACATGATGCTGCTCTGTACCAGGACACACACCCCGGACTGGGGCCAGTGAAAAATTAGGGGGGGCATTGGAATGCAGAGGCAGTGACCTAACCCAAAAAAGACACATGCTGCACACAGCTTTACGATTGTTTAGTGCATCATTGCATCACACACTAACAAACCCCAGGAAACACGCGCCATCCACACCATCGTTGTACGATAGCGACTCCCTGAGCTCGATTTCAACAGAGACGTTTTCTGACATAAATCAAGCATCGTAACCACAGGTCAAGTTACCCATGCAATGCTCTGGAGAAACCTCTGCTAATAAACACATGCATCTCAAATCATTGGATGCCTATTTTGTTTGTTAGAAATACCACGGGAACTCGGGAGTCTGCAACACACAACGCAACCCAGCAAGGTTATGCTACATTAGTTAGCTTGTTAGTTAGCACATGCATGTGCACATCCATCATTTTAAAAGCAGCAAGTGTGACCGCCTGGGGCCAGGAGAGGACTAACTTATCTGGGGCCCCTGGCTGACATCAGCGTCGAGGTTTGATTTTTCCAGATGTAACTCTTCACCTCACAGCTATCCTGGATCATGTACGCAACAACGGGCCTGCAGGGCCATGAGTCCACCTCCTTCCCGGGACGTCCAGGTGGCACCACTCGCCCTCAGGTACTTCACCACCTCCTGGTGGCCGGAGAAGCATGCTAGGGCCAGACTGTCGAGCAGGGGGGTGAGAAGGGGGTCAGTCTGCCAGCGGCTCTTGTATCTTACAATGCTCGGCATGTTTAAAGATGGCTGCGCACCCGTCCTTCTTGTGCACCAACATCTGAACTAAACTTCGAAACAACAAAATGGTGGTTAGAATAAAAAAATGCATCTCCAAAAATCCATTACTTCGGTAGCATGAAGAAACACCTTTCTTTCACAAACTACCGAACAAATAACATCAAACAGCATCACGAGAAACCCCTAGCATCTGCATTCTGCCATGGTTTAATGGTTTTAAAAGAAGCAAGACAAGTATGTCAACAAGATGAAAACGAATCTCTCTTTATATTCACAATTAACAATGATGTTGGTTAACTATCGACAATACGTTGTTGAAATTAGCAATATAAATTAATCCATACAAATGACCATCAGGAATACAAACGATAACCAATTCAAAGAGAAATACTCGTTAAACAGAGGACTTCATAAAACATCTTTTCATTGGTCAATTAGATGTCAAACACTATTGGTAGACAGAGGAGAATGGCCATATTCCATTTATGATAAAAGTCACAATTGTTAAAAAGTAGATAAAAAGCACTTTCCACCGGCCCGCGATACACAATACTGTACATAATTAATGAAACAAAACTGTGTTATGTATCTAAGAACAATTTGAGGCACAATTTGAAATATGATTGGTGGCTGAGTGATGTCCACTCCTCAACAGCACCAACTGCCTTTAACCAATGCAGCACTTTGAACACATTATTGGACGGTGCTGCCCTCCTCTTCAATACGATTCGCTAAACAACCATCCCCTACAGCGATTAGGCACCTAAAATATCCTTTCTGGGCAGCAACCATGAGGGGGGTGAAGCCCATTCTTTCAGGGACATCCACAACAACGGTGCTTGAAAAACAAAACACATAATAATACGCAAATAAAACACATTATATATAAAGTATGTGTCTGATTAAAGATACATAATGTATTGAACATATAAAACACTGACCTACATGTTAAATCTGTAATAATCATTATGTCTAATAAAACACTAACCACTATTAACACACATTGCTCAGTGGGCTAGGTCCCCGTGGCTGTGATTGGATGGTCGCTGGTTCGAGTCTCGATGGAACAGTCACATGTCTGTGGGCCCTTGAGCAAAGCCCATGATAGTAGCTGCTTACTGAGACTGCAGCACGGTGGCCGGCAGCTCCTGATGGAGGTTGTTCCCGTTCAGTGGTTCTCCTGGAGTAAACCCGGGGTGGGAGCTTGTTTATACAGGAGTGCATCTCAGGTGTTCTCCAGCTACTATCACTGTGCGTCGATCTGTGGGTGAGGGAACCTTGTGCTTCTGGAACCCTCTCTCGTTTGTTCAGCTGGTGTCCTACGTGATAAGCCCATGTAATACCGTCTACCTCCTCCTGACCACATTCCCCCTGCACTCGAGTTGTGGTATACAGAAAGATCCAGCGATATGCCAGACCCATCAAAAGCGGCTGTCAAAAGTCTACCCACCCTTATTGAAGTTTCTGCTTTTTTGAAGATACAGCCGGTCAGGATGGTGATTATATTTTCCATAAAATCATCCATTTGTTTTCACCTAAAAGGTGTTGGATACTATTTCTGATGCCATTGGCCTTGAATCTAGCTTTCATGCCAACATAAGCTGAAACTTCAGTAGGAATGTGTAGTCATTTGACATCTGCTGTACTCCAGGGCCCGGTCATACTCATACTACATACATACTACATACTACTGTTTACAGTCACATTTGGTGGACAGACAGCAGTTTTTCACCTGTTTTTCCCATTTGATAGTGTGTTTAATATAATAATATAACCTAAATGTAGTACATTCTACAGATCAAAATCTATGCTTTATTCATTCATGGTAAATACATTTTTTTCTTCAAAATATTCTTTAATTATTTTTCTCCACGTACTTGTACAGGGTAACAAAGGCCTGCCTGTTATCTTGCACCTCCACGCAGAAGCTGGTCCAGGCCTCCGGCGGTCCGGCCCGGGGCCCGCGACCTCCGCTCCAGTCCAAGCCGATGCTGGAGTGAGTCACTTTCCCGAGTACAGAGAGCACTGGTGCCCACTGGCGATGCTCTTAAAAATAGTTCATTGACTCCGTCCATTAATTACTGTTAATGGCTGTAAACACCAACTGCCATTAGAGGTCGCGGACGTACGCAGGAAAGGCACGTACTGCGGTAAATAGGGCTGCTTGGACTTGGAACCATGTCGAAAGCACAGGGCGTTGTCATCTTGACTAACTTTTAGGTAGGATAAGAGGGTGTGCATGTGGTCAGTCGGCTGTAAGGCGATCGGGGCTCAAAATACAATGGCTCGTCAATTCTCAATTTCCTGAGAGGCGAACAGCAAACACCCTAAACGCAAACATTTAAAACATAAGCCTGTGAGCTATTCTCACGGACAGGGAAGGTAATACACTGCAAGTCATCGGTAATGAGGATATCGTTAAAGGATTTTTTCTGTTTTTCCAGACAAAGGCAGCTCGATTTTAAATAATTGATTATCTACCTGGGTTTTCCATCGGTCGATAGCTATAGTGTCAGCGATCAGAGGGGCGAATTGGGGTGCTGGCAGGCGGTGCCCGGCTCTGGGATGGCAGTGTTCCCTGGTTGTCATAGTAAAGGTAAACTTTCACTTCGGAAATGCGGAATTCCACTTGCTTAGTTATGGTTCTTGCGAAATCACATTGTCCACGACCAAATTAGCTCCCCCTAAGACCAAACCAAATGCAATCATGTTTCTGCAATTCTTATTACATAAACTTTAAGATAAACACACTTCTGTGCCGTGAAACTACGCCACTTTGCACGTTGGTTTTCAGCAATAAACGGGCTACACGTCGCTCTCTAAAATGTTAGAGTGTAACTTAATTGTATCTTTATCTGTAACATTTGTATCTTTTTTCTGAAGAAAACACGGCGACAGTAGCCGATCTGGTGTAAACGTGGCATCGGGTGCGACTGAATGATCTTTGTGTAAATCGTAAACTGGGATGAGCCGTATTCGCTCATTCGGCGCCCCAGTATTAGATTATAATGGGATTAAAGGGGCCACATGACCGCATTCAGCGCCGCAATGGACGGCCGCCGACGCCCTGCCTTCACAAAAGACGCGCCGGGACACTATCTGGGGGAAATATTCTTTTCGGATGATTCGATCTGCCTGTCGCTTGCTTTGCATTTCACTTTGGGCTCTAACTTTTAGAACAGACACTTTATTACGGAAAGTGCATGCCATCTCCGTCTTCCCCCCCCAACTTAGGGTAGGAGCGACGCGTCCTGTACCGAGTCCCTCCGTTTAATTTTGCGCCGGCAGCTGCGGATGACAACAGCAAAGCCTGCAGACTGCGCCGCTGCCCGGAGCTGCCCGGCGATCGCCTGCATCTGACGGTGTGAAGCTCGGCCATGGCGGACGACGCGCTCCCGGAGGAGCTCAGCTCCGATGGGGATGAGGGGCGAGCGGACGGCTTGGATTTCGGCGACGATCTGGAGCTGAATCAGTTCGACGGGCTGCCTTATTCCTCCCGGTATTATACGCTCCTGGAGGAGAGGAAGGCGCTGTCGGCTTGGAAAGCGCGCTCCGAATTCATGGGCGCTTTGCTGGAGAAGCAGGTCGTCATAGTTTGCGGCACCGCAAAAACTGGGAAAAGTTCGCAGGTGGGTCTTCAAACGGGAACCGCGAATAACCCCGACTTGCTCATGTTTATTTAAAATAACTTAACTTTTCAAGAGGTTTAACCTACCTGCTATTTTAAGGGGGTTTAAATTACCCTTAAACATATGGGTTTTCCTCCAGTTATTTTTAGAGGACTGTGAGATTATATTCTGTCCGCATAACTGACTAAGTAGGACAAGGCAGGCGAAGGAAAGTTTATGGCGGTACTTACAAAAAGCTCGGATAAAATATTTATTACCCCCTACTCCTGTCGGAACTGTACAGCGAGTATACATTACATGTAATACAAGCCTGTCGGCACCGGGTTGGGCCAGATATAAATGCAGAACCTTATTCTCCCTAAGATAATATTCACCAAATAGAAGGGGCGGCATTCCCCCCCCCATGTGCGTTTGTCTGCAGTTTCGACTGAGTCTTAAATATCACCGGGCCAACTGGAGCTGCTGAACGATCCTAAATATAGGACCCGGGAAAGAAGTGGTTCTGTTCGGGATCAGTTTCTGCTGGTATCACTTAATACTCTCGGAGCCGGCGGCAGGAACGGCGGTCCCGCCTACAATGAAAAGCAGCCCTGTTATGCCACCTTAAGTGCAGTAAATGACACCCTTTGGGTGGCGGAGAGCGGCGCTGATGATTAAAAGGTGGCTCTCGGGAATTATGCTCCATGCGGGCGATGCGCCTGTTTGCATACTGCTCACTTACTGAGCGAGTCATTACTCGGCCAGGTCCCGTTCCGCGCGAATTGACACGCGTTGCTCAGATAGGCGTTGACTTTTTAAAAGTTTAAAAATCAAAAGAGGCATTGTTTGAATTGGTATGTGGGAAAATATATGGAAACGTATATGATACCCAATAGGCGGTGAAGAGCCTCGATCACGCTATTAATTGACAGACTTACTGGGGTCTTTATTTGAATTGAATGCTGTAGTAATGAATCCTTACTGTGAGCAAAGGGATTCTCTTTTGGTGACAATTTGTTTTTATTATTTTTTATTTGTTATTTATACATTACGATGATCATCATTACCGTTCGCCTCCCAGCTGCCCGAGCCCCGGGCCGCAGATGCCGCACACCCCCCCCCCATCCCCCCCAGTCACGGGCCCGACAGACGGGCCGCACAATGGTCCAGCTGTTCGCCGCACGACACGCATTCTCTAAGGCCGGCTGCTCGCCTGCTGAAGGAGCCACTAGCGGTCTGGGCGATTCTGCGCAATTAATGTTACACAATGCGCCCAGCCTGTTAGATGGAGGGCACCGTGACACCCCCCCCCCGTAAGAAAAGTATTTCTTACAGGCAATTAATTTGCTTTGCACCCTAGAAATCCTGCGGTCATTGTCAGGTTTCCCGTTACCCCCCCAGGTACCCCAGTGGTGCGCCGAGTTCTGCTTGTCGGCCCACTACCGGCACGGCATGGTGGCCTGTTCGCAGATCCACAGGCAGCTGGCCGTGGAGCTGGCGTTGCGTGTGGCCGACGAGATGGACGTCAACATCGGCCACGAGGTGGGCTACAGCATCCCGCTGGAGACCTGCTGCTCCGGGGAGACCGTCCTCCGGTACGGCCGCTAACACGCCCGCCGTGCCAGCAGAACGAGCACATCGCGCCATCTGGGCGAGTCAGGTGGAAAATCGCGGGGTTAAATCGGCTGCATTGAAGCAGTTGCTAGGAGTCGAAGTCGATCAAGGAGCTGGCTAATTAACCAGCGCAGTACCCTGCTTAACTAGGCACAAGGAGCCCTGTCAGAAGTGTGCTGCCCCACGTAGGATCTGAGCACGCCCCCCACCCCCACCCACTCCAGGAGCTATTTCCATCTGAAGAGAGGCAGGCTTCAAAGGGGCCACACTGCAGCTGCACGCTGGATGTGCCCCCCGCCCCCTCACCCACGTTCCCAATAGCGCCACAGGTCGGCATGACAACAAAGGATACAATAGCTGGCTGTGATTGTAAAGGATGGGGGTGCATTATGAGCACTGATCTGGCTCTGGATTTATTTGGATTGCATCTGATGGCAATGCCCACGTCTACAGGAGGTTGCATACAGACTGGACACCCACTCAGGTGGGGAGTTTGGAGGAGTCCTAATTAACTCCTACATTTGTTCAGAACAGCCACAGATTTCATATCAAGGCACTAACCTCAAAGCTCTGTCACTTATTTGTGGTGCTTATTTGCGGTTTCCCTGCAACGTGATATAGCAAAGTGCATGCGATGTGCGTGAGATGGCCATGTTTGGGTCACTGTGATCACCTTGTGGACATGGCAGGTACTGCACAGATGGCGTGCTGCTGAGGGAGATGATGTCTGACCCACTGCTGGAGCGTTATGGGGTGCTGGTCATCGACCAGGCCCACGAGCGGACGGTCAGCACCGACGTGCTGCTGGGCCTGCTGAAGGCCGTCCTGCCGCAGCGGCCCGAGCTCCGCCTGGTGGTCCTGACAGCACCGCACGTGTCTGCCAAGCTGCTCGCCCACTTCAGTGGCGCCCCCGTGCTGCAGCTGGAGGACCTGCGCCCGGCCGAGGTGGTCTACAGCAACGGAGACCACAAGGACTATTTCTACGCTGCCCTGCGCCTGGTCCTGGAGATCCACCACACCAAAGAAGCGGGGGATGTGGTGGTGTTCTTGGCCTCCTCACAGGTAGGGTATGGGGTCAACTCCCACACACGGACACTGACAGGAGGAGTAGGCAAGGGGTTCCCTAGTGAAGATTAACATCAAGACATAACTACTTACATATACTGACGAAATTATAGTACATTTTGGCAAAGAGGTTATGGGGTGCTTAAAGGCACAGGATTTCAGTCTCAGGTTAATTTAGTTAAATTAGCTGGAATAGTCTGTTAGGTAGGTACAGAGTTACATTAATGATAACGGCAAAGGAGACTTAGGGGGTTTTCCACCGCAGCAAGTTCCGTACTTTCGGTACCTCAATAAAGTACCAAAAGTTTGATACTTCTTTTGTGTTGGTTTTCCATTGGCATAAAAACTGGTATATCTGGATAAAAGCACGTGAGGCGGGGCATTCTGTACTGGATTCGAACAATGGCTGTATTATGCAGCTGGATATTAAATCTGACATTGCATGTTATGAACGTGCAGGTCTTGCCTCACTAGTGAGCTACATTAAGATCAGACTTGTTCTTACTTTCAGTTCTGTATGGACATTACAGATAGCACAGGGGGTTAATGTTTTGCTAAAACGTTTTTACTTTGAAAAAGCTAAGCTAACTTTGCAATTTTAATGATTATTCCTTTTTATACATTATCCAATATGTTTTAAAAATCAGTTTAAAGTTCACCTCTGCTGCTTTTGCTTGGGCGCTGCATGCATTCTCCGAGACGATCATATAATCATTCTCACCCTTGCTATTTAATATTGTGAGAAATGTAATTGATTTTGTAATTTTAACTAACTTATAAATACCCCGATATTTATTACAACAAAATCACATCACTATATCTCCAGTACCGTGCTGCAGTAGTGTATATTAAATAAAATCATTTTTGAATTTCTTGTTATGCCCTCTACATTTTGTTGTATCTGTTCTTCTGACCAGATCGCAATTTTTTTTTTTTTTTTGCTAATTTATTGCTGTTTTCTGAGTTCGTAACGTTTTGTGAAGACTGCGATTGCACTGTGTTTCAGAATCGGGCTATTTGCATACACAATCGACAGCGAAATCTCTTCAAGTTACGCCCCCAAAGTAACGATGTACCAAAGAAATACCCCAACTTTCGGTACTTGAATTTTTGGTACTGGTACTCGACCGGAGGTCAATGGAAAAGCGAAAGTCCCGTACCAAAAGTACCGAAATTCGTGTGGTGGAAAAGCGCCCTTAGACTGAAGTTCTCTGTTGATTGAAATTTTTAGAAGTAGTGAATAAATGTGAGGGACTGGATTTTTAAATTTTGTAACCCCATGGAGATTTTTAATGACTGTTTTACTCCAGGAAACACTAACACAGATTATTTTTTTTTTCCATAATTATGGCTATAAGCCAAGGAGATCATTGTAAGCTGCTAACATGATATCAGCTAACATAACGTGTCTCTATCCAGTTGCCAACAATATAGACAGTCCTCTGACTGGTCGGTCTGGTGCTTGGCCAACCTCCAAAGCTGTTGACTTATAGAAGCAATAGACCCATCGTTCATAAGTTCCAATGATCATGCCTTTAGCCTTCTGGAAGGGAGCAAAGAGTGGCTTCAGATCCAGAGATGCTTGGTAGGTGACCATCTCACCGCTGCCCTCTGCAGGAGGTTGACTGTGCTTACGACATCCTCCTACAAGAAGCGGCTAGCTTCAGGAAGGGTGATCTGGGGGAGCTGGTGCCCATCGGCCTGATTCCACAGCACGGCGGGGGGCTGCCTCTTTTGGGGGAAGAGCAAGGGAAGAGTAGGAAAGTTTTCCTGACTTGCAGTCAGGGAGAGGACCTGTTCTGGGCCGTGGACACCATCAGCTTTGTGATCGACGTGGGTGTGGAAAAGAGAGACGTGAGTATCCCGGGGGTTTGGGGTACGTACCGCACCAGCCACTAACGCGATCGGCCTGAGGAGTAGGGATTCATTTCTCTGGTTTCATTTCTCCTCTGTCTTATTCTGTTGATTCCTCTTGCTGTTCTCCTCTTTTTCGAGGTTGACTTTCCAGTATATTCCTGGAACTATTTGAGGTCATAGGTCCAACGTTTTCAGTCATCCAAAATACTAAGATTAACAATGAAAGTAATTTTAAAATCCTCTAGTTGCGATGTCATTGGGTCTCCCAGCTTTTTAGCTTCAAAAACAGGAATTGCATCATCTCACAGTCGCCATTAATGTTTAGCTACCGTCTTCCTTCTAGCTTACAAAGAGCATTTTTCATATCCGGTTTTTCTAGCCCGGCGCACGTATTTGAAGCGGTGAAATAAACAAGTTCTCTGCTAGCTGAACCGGTTATGCTGGAGCAGAGCTGGAAACGGGGAATGCTGGTCACTGAGCCAGTTTGCTCCTGGTCCTCATTTTGGTTCACTAGACCAATAACCCTGTCTTTACATAAAGGCATAATGTGCAGTGCAACTGTACAATGACTTTCATAAAATACTTGTGAAAAAGATCCACATTTTTGTGTGGTGTGTATATAATATATCTCATTGGTTTTGAAGGTTGGCTCTAGGGATATTACGCATAAATATTAAACAATAACTCTCAACCTTGATAAAACCTTACAGGAAAGTCAAACCACAAACCTCATTAACTAACTGATGTATAACTCGAAGGATACTGAGAGATCAAAAAGAAAGTGAACTGCTTCCTGCTGATGATGTTTTATATTCACGGAGGAGAGCAGCCCCCCAGTGACGGGACTTGTGTTTTTCTTGACGCAGGTGTACAACACGCGCATCAGGGCAAACTCGGAAGCGGTGCGACCCATCAGCAAATGCCAAGCGGAGATCCGGAAGCAGCTGACGGGCTCATCGGGTAGGGTGTCCTCTTTCACAGGCCATTGAGCCGTGTGAGGTCGGGGGGGTAAAATAATAATAATAAAAAAAAGTCGAATTCCATTTTATATTCTTAAAAAAAAACCCGTCAGCTTTGCGTTCTTCATTCACACTAAGGTCTGTTTACATTTGCGTTTTTGTAAAAGGCTTCATTGACCCTGTTGCAATGATATTTGGACTATATCTGCTACAAATCATGAGTTTCCTTATGGATACGTTACAGTTCATATTTGACTGGATGTAAGCAGCACTATGTATCCACTCTCTGACTGTTGATTTGGGGTAGGGCAATCTGATACGTGGCTGAAACTGCAAGGCCTGTTTTTTGTGCTGATCAGGGTGTGTTCCATAGGTAAATGCTTCTGCCTGTACCCTGAGGAAACACTGCTGCCGAACGAAACATCTCCGCGCCTACTGGAGTCCAACATCACCTCCACCGTCCTGTTCTTGAAAAGGATGGAGATCGCAGGCCTGGGACACTGTGACTTCATCGACCGACCAGGCAAGTGATCATTGGAGGGTAATTTAACTGGCTCCACTGAATGTGATACAGATTCTGGTACGTCGATTTGCTCCGAAAGTTAATTAATAAACCACTGCAGCATTGGCCAGCACAGGATAATTACACAATGTAATGCAGTTTTTGTTCCTGGCTTCCAAGTGTTATATTTCAACTGCTTATGTCTGAAGCCTATCGAAAA
>JAODKM010000040.1:5882721-5912395 GCA_026780845.1 Petrocephalus sullivani
TTTCAGGAAAGCATCTGACACATTAGTAGCATATGAAATTAAAAAGCACCAGCGACGCTATTGTTCATTTAAGTAAGACCGGACGATTTGCATTTCTGTTTCATAATATGTTTTTCTTTTGCAATAAATTAAGAAACCGTGAACGGCACCTTGTAGAACCTTCTTCCCTTTTTTTTTGTTTTTATAAAGGGCTAAAAGGCTGCGAGGCAGACAGAAACACCCGCACTCCCCAGATGGCAAAACAACAGTGAGGGCTGAAGGAAAAGCCAAACACTGCTTTTTGTCACTTCAGTGCTCATTCACTGAAGTGGATTTCATATCATAACACATTATTCTGAATTCCGGGCCATGTCTTCATGGATCTTACCCTGATGACACTACCAATGTGGTTCTGCTGTATCACGATGTCCGTCAGCTCCGACACATCTACGTTAGCCTTCAAGAACAGCTGGTTAACAAAAAAGTGGGGAAGGAAGAGAACATTCAGTAAAAATGCATTCAAAGCGCCACAAGGCACTTTACAGGCCACGCAGAACTAACTGAGATCCATGGTAAAAGTTGTCACTTTTAAATGTTGGTTAACACTGATTGGTAACATATCAGCTCTGAAGATGCAGTCACAGAGAGGGCTTTCAGTATTCCTGATGACCTCCTGTTACAGTGTGACGTTGCGTCGCCTGTGATGACGTTAGACGTACCATCACTGACGTGCGCCGACTCCTACCTGCTGCAGCAGTTTCCTAATGCCGTTGAAATCATTATCTGAGATGGTATGAGCTTCAAAATCCACAACAACCTCCTGTAAAAGTCAAAACCATTACATTTCGCTATGCACATTACACCGCGACTCAATACGATTTCATTATATGAATATACAGCCAGTTTGCCCAACTTCGGTCCGTCTGTAGGCCCGGCGCGCGCGAAAGGAGCGCCTCACCTCGTTGACCTCCTCTGCGGAGTCACTGCTGTCCTCCTCCCCCGAGTCGCCGGCGTCCCCGAAGTCTCCTTCCGAGGACTCGCTGCCACTCTCCTCGGGCTCCTCTCCGACTCCGACCGCTCGCCTTTTCGCTGCTGAAGCCATGCCGTCCGAAGCACGCGTGACGCGCAGCTACCGGTCACAGGTCGGCGGCGATACGGCGGGGAAACTGGGCGCGCCGTCCGCCATGACGGCTCTAAATATACTGCGGAGAGTCCGCGCCAGATCCGTCGTGGGCGCCATCTTGCCGCCGAGTTTCCTGGGTCTATTTGGCCGAGGTCATTTTGAAAGGAGGGGCGGACATATTATACAATTCGACAATATAATTGCATAAAACGACAGTCACCTAAGCACTAACTACGGAAGCTTGAATTCAAACATAGTTTAAAGGTAATTCAAAAACAATAAAAGTATATTTTACACGTACATCTTCAACATATCCATTAAATATGACTGTTAAAAACATTAGCCCCCTCCTTTTAGCGATGGACGCGTCTATAGTTTAGCTTCCGGGTTCAGCTGATAACCGCGACTATGGTGACAGCATCGGCTGGGACATTCTGCGACAACTTCAGCAGATCATGCTTATACGCATAATTTAGCTCACATTTTGAGTTTTATAAAACGTCTTCACACAGGTATACTATGTGCAGTACTGGCATAATGCGGCATTAAAGGGTTTATAAATGTCTTGTCAGAGCTGTGTACTGGTTATCTTTGAAGCTCCATGACAGCTGTAAATGTTAATATTAATTCATATCACGCCTTTAATCTTACAAGGTAACCAGTCGTTGTTACCGTATATATTTATAGGTGCCCTCCTCTTTGGTATCCTCATTAAGTGCTTTGAAGAGACGTTTCTTTCAAAATTTATTTAGCCAAGCGCTTAACAGCCAGCAATATCACTTCTTTTTTCTGAACTCTTTTAAAATAATTATAGTTGAATAGTTGATGGCTTCCTACATATATATTCAGCCTCCTGTCTTTAGTGTGCATCACGTTTAAAATCGTATTTTGCATATTTATCACGCGTATTGGGACAGGTAAGGAGTGCTGAAGTTGGTTGTTTATCGCGTTTCTCTGTTGCCGTTTGTATCTGGCGATCCTGCCGGGTAGAAGACGACCTTCGTCTTTGGCATTTCCATATCAGCACACAGCACACGCGTGTGGACCTCCTGCGTACTCCCAGCAAGCTCCTGTGGCCATCACATCCCCCCACATAGTCAGCTCCAGCCACACGTTAAACAGACGTGCCTCCCCCCGGCGTCAGCCTTTGATTGGCCATTTTCCTGTACTTACTTTTGCACGTTTATTTTTTTTTTTTAAGAATTCTTGTGGTAACTAATATCAAGATGGACGTGTTGCTGCTTAAAGAACCAAAAGAAGATGATTCTGGTCCTGATCCTTACATCAAGGTAGCTATAAACATATTACTTTGGGTATTACTGTATTCATTTGGATAATACATCTATACAATAAATGATAACTTCCAGATGGACAAGCTGATCTGGAGGTAATTGCATTTGTGATATTATAATTTTAATATGTGGACTGAACCGCAGACAGCAAAATTGCTTCACTATATTTAAAAGTGTGGTAATACGTACCTGCTTGTGATTGCTCAGATGTTGATAGCATGGTGTAGCTGCAATGCTGATCGTTTTGTGTTGGTGGTCCCAGGAGCTGCAGTTGTGTGGACACAAAGCTACATTGATTCCAGTCTTGTCCTTCACACATGTGTCCCTTGAAACACTGTGTCAAAAGGTAAACTCAGCTTCTCAGTAAAATGCTTATATGTAGTACCCTCTGCATGTGATTTATCCGTATTGGAATTCAGGTGAAATTGTGGGAAGAGTGAAAATATGTAAATGTTTTTTTTTTTTTGTATTTTTGTATTCTAACAGCTCTGCCAGCCCGAGAAGTATGAAGGTCTTATCTTTACCAGCCCCAGGGCAGTGGAAGCTACTAGGGCGTGTTTGGAGACTAACAATAAAATGCAGGGTAGGTGGACTTATTGGGGGCCTGCAAGGAATTAGATTCAGTTTTAATTTGAAACAGTATGCCAGGTATTAACACAGACATAATACATGTACATGAGAATGTAAACACCCAGTCTTTGATCCTATTCAGAGGATCTAGTTGGAAACACTGCATTGACTGTAAATGTCCCATAGAGGTCACCATTAACTAGAAGTTTACAGTTACTTTTAGATTGAAACTGCCGTTTTCTTCTCATAAATAACCACCACATCTACTACTGTCATTCTTAAATGGCGAAGAATTTATAACGCATGAATATTTTTGGATTGCCCTTCCTGCAGTTCTGTATAGCGCATGTACATTGTTCTGCACTTTGACATTGCCTGTCCTTGAGATTTCCCTATGATACTCAAAATCTCAGTCTGCACTGATGGATGATCTACATCTTACTATTGATAACCTCCATATTGACATTAGTCAAAACCGGGAATGAAAACATTTCCTTTAAAAATGGCCCAAAGGAAAACTCTGAAATGACCTTCTAAGCAGTAAGCAGTCAATTCTGAAACTCTTTGCTTTTAATTCTATATATTATTTTGGAAAGTGGTCAAATCGTTCTGTTCCTCGACATTATTTTTTGTGAATTCTTGCTTTTCTGTTTTCTCACGACTTGTTTTTGACAAGTGAAAAAATACCAGAAAGTTTATCTCCTAAGTATTTAATTATTAACAAGCCAGTCGGGTTTGGATTTGTGTTGTTTTAATTTGACCCATTTCCCTTCAAGGAGGGGAGAGACAAATTGTTTTTTCTTGTTAGAACTATCATTAAATGTTCTGTGCAATCATATGACTGAAGCTTTTCTTTAAGGAGATACCTTGAACTTTGCGCTGGAGGTACCGCACATTTCGAAGGAGAAGAGCCTTAGTGGCACAAAAATGCATTGGAAGGTTTTTTTGAGTTTAAAATGTCCTTCATTTATACTGCATCATTTATACTGCATTTATACTGCGTTGTTTAGTTTAGTGCATTTTGCAGTTTGATAATGAAAGCGCTTTAAGATTTTATTTTTATCAGAGGTAATAAAAAAGAAAATTACAATGTCAATTTTGGAGAAAATATCAAAATTATTCCCATACCATTTCAAGGAAAGCAATCGCTTAACACTTTTGGAAAATGAATGTTTATAAAATACGAATGAAACATGTAGCTGTAAACAATATATAAAAATGGTTTGATCCTCGATGACAGAAACCGTAATGCTCTGTCAGACTGACTCAATTTTTCAATCCGCAAGCTCTCGTACTGTGTTTTGAACGGAATTGGAACAGTCCATCAAATCTTTTGACGAACCGAGCACCTGTCAAACTGTGTACTACCTGTCGTATTAGGAATAATGCATGTAAATGCATGTAAATTTATGTGAAATAATTATGTTTCCATTTCACAGTGCACCTTGTTGCAATGAAAGGGAAATAAAATCCAAACATAAGAAATGTGCCCGGGAAAGTTTTTTTCCTGGAATCACGCATTGCCTGTGTGTCTGCAAACTTGTCTTATCAGAAGCATGTTCTCCCTAGCCTAGTTAATATTAAGTTCTTTATTTGGTCCCTGTCATTGCAACATTAGCCGAAGCATGAATCCCGTTCGTTGCCTGTTGCAACCCCAGTGTAACATGCCCTGCATAGGGTGTCATCATCCGGTTGTATGTTTCCATGACGATCGCTGGTATAGGGGCCGATTCGGGAATGCACATTTCGTTTTAGTGAAGTGTCTGACGCCTGTGTTCTGCAGAATGGGGCGCCTCTCTGAAGGACAGATGGAACGTGAGACCTGTCTACGTCGTTGGGACGGCCACGGCTGCCTTGGGTACGTCGTCAGCCTCGTACCTGCCTGTCCGCTTTCAGTGATGTTGGCCAATTAGCGTCACACTGACCTGGAGCCAGTGAGCCAGCGTACGTTCTACATGGGATGCCGCCCCATCACAGTCCGTATGACAGCTTTCACTCACAAAGACACCAGTGCAACCAAAGAGTCTTTGAGCTATAAGGAGAATGTATGTACAATACTGTGCAAAGGTCTTAGTAAGTCACGTAAAAAGTGTGAGCCTAATTATCTGGGTAGAAAGTGCATATTTGCCTGGAAAACAACAAATTAACATTAGAACATGTGCAAATTAAAAAGAACACAATAAAGCTATCAGTAATGTCTTCTGTTCTCCAAAACGTCACTGATATCTTGGATCCCTAGTTGAAGACCACTTCAGTTCCCAAAGCTCTCCTCAGGGGCACCTCGGGCATTTTTATTTGTTAAATTTCACCACCAGCCCAATTAATTAATTACCTTGGTAATGTGACTCTGTCAGGTATTGATTAGCTAAACATGGAATGCTAGTGGTTGAGTCAAAAAATACGTTTGTCTATTGATGGTTTCAGCAAATGCTGGGGTGACTTTTGGAGAGGTTTTGAAACGGCTAAACACACTTTGACGGGCATAGTATCATAGCGGTGCACCAACATGAAGATCATTTACATGTCAATTTCTTTGCCTGACCTAAGACTTTTGCACAGCACTGCACGGCACAAAAGTTTCATATTAAATAAAAGTGGCTTATAATATGCGAGAGTAAACTCTAGATGTTTAAATCAGACTGAGGGCTGTGTGGTGGGGTGTTTTTCAGAAGGAAGAGGCAGAAAGGTGAGGCTGGCGAGGGAATGTGTCGAGGGAGGTGGCCGTGGAAGCGGGGGGGGGGGTTGATGGTTTAGACAGCTAGAGCCGCACCTTGCCAGTCACGGCGACGTTTGTAGGGCAGACATCGCATAATGAGATGTGGTTTCACGGCTGTTACACTGCGTCCGCTCTGTTCCGCTCGCTTCGAGATTTTCACGGATTTGAGAGCGTTTTGTATCAGTATAATAAGAATAGCCTCCATCTGATCAGGTAGATTTCATAGGTCCTGCCTCTACTTTTGTGTTCAAAGAGGTGAGACAATGATTCATGGGGGGGGTGGGGGGGGGGTCTTTTGTCCAGGCTTATGGTGCGTTCCATTTGCCTTGGGATCCGAGTTTCGGTTGCCAAGATTATGTCACATCCGCTAGAAACTCGGGGAAAACCGAGTTGGGTGCGTTCCATGTGCCACAGAAGCTAGAACTCGGATTCAGGTTAAAGCGGCACACCCTAACGCAACTACACTTTTTATTGATACTTTTTGGCTCGAGTCACAGATTCTGCGCACCTATGGTTTGACTAGTCATTTGTTTGCGACATGGACCAAACAATTCTTTAGCATTATAAATGACACATAATGCAGTATTTCACGTATAATGTGACTGCAGCAACACGTCTATTGACTACAATAACACTGTACGGTGTACACAGCTTATGAAGTTGACTCAAACAGCACTAAAGTGCTTAAAAATGTAAATATCACTGAGCAGCCATCTTAAATCTGAAATCTGGAGCGCGCAGAAACTCGGAATCCGAGTTCCGAGGGCAGATGGAATGCACTATTAGTCGGATAGCTCCAAAGCTGCAGGTGGCTTACCTGACTAGGGGTGTGCATCTCCCACCCCAGGGTGCATGATGATCCTGTCTTTAACATTTCGTCTGATGGGTTGCTAATTGTAACAGCCCCCCCCCCCCAAAGCAGGAAATCAGCCCACCACGAATCTCAGTTTGCTGTCGAAATGAAGACTGTGGCGGCCTTGTCACCTGCCCCACACACCTGACTGCTGTTTTTGCCGATCGCAAGACGCTCTCCACAGCACCTTGAAGTGCGGGCAGAGGGTCAGTTAGCGCCCCCGTGTGCAGTGCAGATCTAAAGGATGGGGGGTGCACATTTCCTTTGTGCTGAGCATGACTGATCGCTAGCTCTGCCTCAGCACAGGAAGACAGCCATGTGTCACACAGTCCCTACACTTCTGCTGTTTAGGCAGACCAACCGGACAACAGAATCGTAAATTGTGTTGTAAGTGGCAGTTATTTAACATTGATTACATTTTTAACAAGTGAGTTTGACTTTGTCTGATTTGCGTTCCTTTCATTTGACCCAGTTTTCTGCACCGTTGCCCTTTTATATCGAATATAATCGGTTTTATCCGCCATGCTGCTCGCTGTTTTAGCTGCTCACGCCATTACGGGTCACGGGCCCCTCGCCCCCCACACAGGAAGTGACATCACTCCGATCGGCATGGGCTACAGATTTAGCCGTTTTCACCGCCAGGAGTCATGTCAGCTGTACTCTGTCACCCCCACCCAGCCCAGAACTCCTGCCATCCAGTCAGAGCTGCCTAATGAAGCCCCCAGATTAGACGGAAAGCAGCGACCTACCTGCTCAGGCAGACATGTACCTCTCCATCTCCAATCCTGTGCCCTGCTGAATCCCACCAATGCACTGCACCACCTACCACCTTCCTCTGAGCACCTGTCGCACTCACACCTGGTCGCCGACTCTGATGCACTGCATGTCCAAACGTTTTGTTTTTTTTTCCTCCCCAGTGAAAAGCCTGGGGCTGGTTCCGCTGGGGGAAGATTCCGGAACGGCATCCGTGCTCTCACAGTTCATCCTCGAAAGTACGTGAACAAGCGTGCCGGCTCTCTACCTGACGAGGACGGCCTGTCTCCATCGGACGGGCTGTTGAGTCCTCTGCTTAACAGTACTGACACAGACTGCGTGAAGGACCAAGCCCTAACTGCAGAATGTGTGCCTTTCCCAGATGCAAAAGACGGTCCCCACAAATTGCCCTTCCTCTTTCCCTGTGGCTCTATCAAGAGAGAAGTTCTGCCCACCACCTTGAGGGAACACGGTAACACTGCTTACTTTTGTATGCCACATTTATCAGATGCTGAGTTCTGAACTGACATCCTTCTGGTGACGGGCACAGCACCCGCATTCGCTGAGCCACACACCTACACCACTGTATTTTTTAAACCCCCTATCTGTTAGTGCATTTCCTCGTATTTGTGCAAGTTCAGACTTTCGTAACTTTAAGTACAGGGCAGTGAATCGGGACGTGATGCATGTCCCACCTGTGGCCTCTAGGGGTGCCCCTGGAAACGCTGACTGTCTATCAAACGGCCAGGCATCCGGACCTGGAGAGGAGGCTGACGGACTATTTCTCAGAGAAGGTAGGCTGCGGAGAGCCGTGGATGTCGAGGCGTCTCGGAAACCCGCGGTGGGGCGGCCCACAGAACAGGCACCGCGCCGGGGCTCGGGGGGTTATGCACACGACTGTGTTTGAGCTTTTTGTGAATGAGGAGCAGCGCACCGCGGCTTTTAGGCAGCTGCATCGAGCCCCCCCCAAAACTGCGAGACGTGACTGCCAGTTTCCCTTTCATCAGCTGAGTATTACAAGTTGCAGCCCTGTGTTCGCGTACATTGGGGGGGGATTAAAGCAGATCAGAACCGGAGCGGTACTCTCTGAACAGCCGAAGCTCTCTTTAAAGGCGCTTAAACCCCAGGCGATGCCTGTCTTGCCGCGGATGCCGCGGGCCTTGCCCCGCCCACATGCTCACGGGCTGTGTTTTCCTGGGAACACGCAGGGTGTTCCGGCAAGCGTGGCCTTCTTCAGCCCGTCGGGAGTCCGCTTTTGCCTGGAGACGGTGCGCAGGCTGTCGGGGCCCGACCTGAGCCGGATCAAGGTAACCGCCGTTCCCGCTAACCCTGCCTGTTCCACCGCCGGCCTGTAGGTGGCGCTGCTTCTCGCGTCACCTGCCGCTGACGGTTTGGGCCCTGTAAGCAGCCTGACAGGGTACCGTGGCTCCACACAGCCTGGCTTACTGTCTCACCTGTCTGTCCCAGGTAGCACGGCGCATGAGGCAGGGCACACCCTGGACGGGATGTTAAGCAGTCCACCGTTTTCAAAGACAGAAGCAGTGAGATTGGAGACTAGTGAGGTCCAGACAAAAGGCCGAATAGCGGTAGAGAGCCGCAGCAAACTAGCAGCCAGCTAGCAGCCCGGCACTTAGCTGCTGCAGTGATGACTGTCATTGCTATCAGTCCCTGCTCACCAGTAATCACTTTACACTTGTAGGGGATGCTATGCTTTAGTACTAAATCAGGTGTTTAAATGGCTCCACCCTCCACAAGCCTCCAGGTCAGGATTCCTTCCTCCCGTTCATGAAGGGTGCTCTTTTGCCGTCCTTAAGTAGATCTTCCAAATAAAGTGCTCACGCTGTGCCTCGCTCCTAGCTTGCAATTAAACGCTGTCTGCCTAAATGGGCCAATTCTTACAAAGAAGGGAAAAGAAGGCGATTGATTAATCGACGGGTGTCAGCTGCTGTTTGCCGCGTCCCGATCCACCAGGCGTGAGGGGTCAGGAATTCGGGAGTCAGGATGTGGAGTCGCTGGGACTGACAGTCTTCAGCGCACTCGCTAGACAGCCAGACTCTGCTCGCCACGCTCTGTGAAGCCACCATGAGAAGAGGCCGTAACCTAATATACTTTTATTAATAAAGATTAATTTTAAAAATGTATCACTGTAGCCAGAAGCTAAGTAATATATTAAAATTCAGTTTTATGAATTAGGTGTTAAGGGTTATTCACGTTGCCTGCAGTGTATATAATTTGTTTCATATTATTTAAGTAAAATTAAAAAACCAAATAATGAAAATATTTACAGGTGCGAGTGCTAAGGGGTTCGGGCACGGTGATGGACATGTTCTACGTGTAAGGGTGTTTGCGGCCACTGAGACTAGAGCAGAATCATTGTCTGTCAGCAGAACCCTTTAGCGTTTCCCAATCCGCTCTTTGGGGACCCACAGTCGGTCCATGTTTTTGTTCCTTCCCAGGTCCCTGCTATACACGCTACATTACCAGGAGCTGGGAGGGAGCAAAAATGTGGACTGGCCATGGGTCCCCAAGGAGCGGATTGGGAAATAGTACTTTAGACAGAACAAATGTGTGAATTTGGGCAGGCCCGGGGAGCACTCATGGACAGTCCATGAACACATCAGCCATTATACACAGCTTCCTTTGTCTTGCACATCCTAAATTGAAGGAAAAATTCATCCTGGGTTATAATTTGCATTCAAACCTGCAGTGTTTTTTTCTTCCTTTTCAAATATGCCTGGTGGCCTGGAGTATATTGTGAAGTTGGTTTAAAAAGCTTGGTCATCAGATCTTCTCTACAGTGTAGGTTTAATTTTAGGTTAACCAGATGGTCTGCATATCAACACAATTAACAATTTGAGCATGTTGATATAAAAAGATCTGCCTCTTTGAAATCTCCTGCCCGCAGGCTTGGACACGGACACCTTCATTCAAGGCTAATGTTATGACGTACCCAACAAGCTTAATTAAAACCAAGGGAGCTTGTCTCGTTACCGATATTTGACCTTTTTCCACTTGACAGCTCATTCTGAGAGGTGGCTAAGTTTCAGATCACTGTCGGATGAGATCACATTAGAAGTTGCGGTAATCACAGAGCTGCTTCAGCTTTCCGAGCTCGCCAGCACCAGCCAGAGCAGTGAGGCATTCTGGGTTTTCTGCTGCAGTTTGCTGCCATTGGGCCCACCACAGCGGACGCCGTGGTCGCAGAAGGCCTGATGGTCAGCTGCACCGCAGTGAAGCCAACAGCTCGGCATCTGGCCGAAGGGATTGTGCAAGTCCTACAATGACCATCGGGCGGTCATTCATCGCTGCCAGACAAATCATCCCATATCCAAAATGCATGTCACCCACGCTTGTGACACTGAATTTTTGCGAGGAATATCGCCAAGCCATGGATTTTGTTAACGAGGCAAAAGTGTCTTGCTCATGCAATGCATTGTAACACTTGTATTGTGAGTAAATATTTTCGTGACGGATTATGCTGACACAAAATGTTTGATCTTCTTTGTAAAGTGTATTGGTGTGTAATAAATGACACAGTTTTAACGTACGTTGTGTGTCCATTTGATGAGGTACCAAGGAAAGGTCTAAGCATATCAAATGGGATATTTAAAGTCATGTCACTCAAATGTAGGACCCACGACTGATTAATTCCTAGAACACAGCCTCTTTCTAAAAAGCAGTGCAAATATAATTATGCAAAACGTAAACAATTTTTATCTGATGCAGTAACAAAAAATAATAATAATTAAGCGTTTATATGAGTAAACAAATAAGCACTAGAAAAATTCCCTAGAATTTTTTTGGGCAGTGCAAGAAAATACTCCCCCACACCGACTAATGCCTTTTTATATTAATTTGCATCAGCTTTCCAGCGCCTCTTTATTTTATTTTTTTTCACAACAGTTCCTCTAAGTGCAGCTTGCTGCCTGCGTGCGAAAGCGCTGGGGACGGGACGGCAGGTGTGCCGCTCCGCAGCTGCTCCGACGCGCTTTTACCGCCGCGGTGTTAGCGGCGCACGCTCCCCCATCAGCCCGAAAACAAAGTGATATGCAATTAACGGGGGGCTGCAAAGTGCGCGATATTCACCCGAAACCCATGATCACAAACGAATGTCCCATTTTAAAATAGGCCTAAGCGCCCCAGTGCGTTCACAAAGCGCCAGGCAGACTTCGCACCAAACCGTCACTCCGAAAAAGGTGGGGGCGGCAGTATTCATGCCCCAAAATAAAAGATCGCTGCGTTTTCCAGAACTCCAAACATAAGTGATTAAGCCTCACTTGGGGCAGCATACATGTCAGAGAAGTTTTCTGACCTCTCTGATAGCGCTGGCATTAGATGGCGACCGCGATGCTGATCTGGTCGCTCGTCTCCCTAGCGGGCATCGCTACTGTCCGCACCGAGAAGCTGTTCCACAGCAGGGACCACTCCGATGTAGATGTAAGTGCTGCACACCACGCCGAGCTCATCGTTGACGCAGACACCGCGCGGGTAAGTTCTCAAGGGTCCCAGGACTGGAAAACCGGCTCTATATTTTCTGTTCGATTGTCTGTCTTATACAAAGACTTTTTCTAATACTACTGTATAAATGGGCGATGAATTTATTTTATATGTGCAGATATATAATTAATCAATGATCTATTAAGATGTAACGCAGACTATCTCCATCATTTTCCAATTCAAAATACTTATTTTATAGCCACAAAACATTACTGTAGTTTGAACTTTATGTATGTGTTTCTGTACATGTTTTCACAAATTCTCATGGGTCTTTAGCCTTCTTGAAAGGGCTTAATTTCCATTTTGTTTTTTTCAGCAATTTCTGTTGAAGTATGGCTTTTTGAAGCCTCTGAAACTGGAGGAAAGCCAGCCTGAAGAAGCAGACTACACCATAGCTGGAAATGGCTTTCAGCTGCCAGTTCAGGAAGGGGGTTCCATATCTCGGGCAGGGGCTGAGACTGACGCCAGTACCAGATCCCCAGACTTCATCTCGGGCCTCAGGCAGTTCCAGGTGATGTCTGGCCTGCCGGTAACAGGCGTTTTTGACGACGCCACCAAGGCCGCTATGAACAAGCCAAGGTGTGGTGTCCCAGACAGGACGTCTCCCACTGCCTCTTCTGTAAAAGACAATTCCACAGGCTTAGCACCGACCAACCCCTTAGTCAGTAACGTCACAGTCAACATTACGGATGACCGCAACCCAAGTAACCAGTCTCCAAAGCCAACCAGCCCTCGACGGAGGAGGCATCTCCTCACCCTTCTGTCCAAGAGGCGGCCGAACCCGGAGGCCGGCAACTTCAGGCAGATGGCCTTCTCCAGGCGGGTGCTGAAATGGAGACTGATCGGCGAGGGCTACAGCAGCCAGCTCTCCATCGACGACCAGAGGTACATCTTCAAGCTGGCCTTCCGGATGTGGAGTGAGGTATCGCCTCTGGAGTTCATTGAGGACACACATTCACCCTTGGCTATAATTGATATCAGGCTAGGGTTTGGGACTGGTGAGTCAGTTGTGTGTACTATGACATTTGGAGCTGAATTCATAAAGTTCTGGGGTGCATTTCCCAATAGCATAATTGCTAACTATGTTAGTAGCTTACTTAGTTGGAACCATGCAGTTGAATGGGTCCAACTAAGTACGTTGCTAACAGGAGCTTTTGTGAAACGCACCCCTGGGTTGTTAGTTGAACTATGATGAGGATCCCTACTGTAATACTTTTTAACTCCATTGAAATATCTAGCCATATATATTTTTTTATTTGTTTTGAATAATTGCATCTGCTAACCAGCAAAGTATTTAGAAGAATTAAAGTTTGCATTGTTAATTTGGTTGCCAAAAAGTTTGATAACTAGCGCACTGTGTTAAGCAGCACTCTGTGAATGCAGACCTGCAGAATGATACTAGGGCATAGTTTTCGACATCCGGCTATCTGTAATATCCTGCAGGGAGACACTTGGGTTGCACTCAGGCTTTCGATGGTGCCGGGCAGGAGTTTGCTCACGCGTGGTTTCTGGGCGACATTCACTTTGACGACGACGAACACTTCACCGCTCCCAATGCTGGCTATGGAATCAGCCTTCTGAAGGTGAGCTTCAGACAGCGAGACAAACCCAACTTCCTAGAGACCTATGGACAAGATGATGGACTAAGCACTGAGTCAAGACACGACAGGATAGCTAGTTAGAGGTGCTGTTGAGTCCAAGCAGTACTGAGCACTCTTACCAGACTTGAGTAAACGATGAGCAGTAATTCAATAATTCAATTTCTGGGACTAAATGTTAGGCAGAGATAACAGTAGACCATCCAGCATTGACCACCGGCATCCATCCTGTCTCCACGCTTTCCCCCGGACAGGTGGCCGTGCATGAGATTGGCCACGTCCTGGGTTTGCCGCACATCTTCCGGCCAGGTTCCATCATGCAGCCAAGCTACCTGCCGCAGGACACCGGCTTTGAGATCGACTGGCTGGACAGGAAAGCTATTCAGAGGCTTTATGGTGAGACCTGGCTGTCCAGCTTGCCCTGGAACTGATTAGCATGCTGCATATTAGCATGCACGGTCAAACTGATTAGCATGCTGCATATTAACATGCTGCATATTAGCATGCTGCATATTAACATGCTGCATAGTAGCATGCTGCATATTAGCATGCACGGTCAAACTGAAGAAGTGTGAGTCTAAGAGTACAAATATGGTGCATGTTTGTAATATCTTGGTGTTTGTGGCTTACCGGAAAAGCTGTGCTGTATATATATATATATATAATAAATATACACAATATTATATCCATCCATTATACATACCATTTATCAAATATTGGTTTGTGCATTAAATGCCAGTGATTTAAAAAATATATTAAAAATATTTTTATGAACATGTTCTGAATAAAACAGGGTCATTCTTATTTTTACTCATTTCTACATGATTTCTGAGCATCAGATACACTTCAGGAGAGTTCTCGCAAACAGGAGCCCACATCTAACATTGTTAATACAAGTAATGTGAAACAGTAACACAAATCATATTTTCAGTAAAAGTTCTTGACGGCAAATGTTTATCAGAGTCTCCCTGGGTCCAAAACGCAGATAATTACTGTCCTAGCAGCAAATTATTATGGCAGCAGGTGCACAATGACCTACTTTCAGTTTTGTGTTTTTCCTGAGATGTTCCTGAAAATAGCAGCTTAAAACTGCACATCTCTGTCCTATAAAATCAGTAGTATGAGTGTCCACATAACTGCTGATATTAATTGTACTATATGTACAGCTGCATAAATTTCATCAAAGTCGTAAAGGATTATTTAGAAGCACTGAGCACTCTTAAACATTTTATCAGTTTTTGAGATAATCGGGCAGCAGAAAACGAGAAATTTGTAAAGATATCCGGCAATAAGTAGATCTGTGTTGATGCTCTGATCTGTTCAGTAGCTGTGATTGACAGTGAGCTGACCTTCCTGCAATTCCCTCAGGTGGGTGCAGGGGGCGCTTTAGCACAGTGTTCGACTGGATCAGGAAAGAGAGGACCCCCTATGGTGAGGTCGTGGTCCGGTTCAACACCTACTTCATGCGTGCCGGCTGGTACTGGATGTACGAGAACCGGAATAATCGAACCCGGTACGGGGACCCGGTGGCAGTGCAAGTGGGATGGCATGGTATCCCCAGCAACGGCGTGGATGCCTATGTGCACGTGTGGACGTGGACCACTGATGCAGTCTACTTTTTTAAAGGTAAATGCAGTGCAGTGCATGATGGGAAAAGTGGAAATTATTATCCAGAGGATAGTGCCTGGTGTCTCTCGAAAGAGAATATTGCTCAGGCTTGTCTGCCGTAATTCTTGGCTGCAACAGGTACTCAGTACTGGAGGTATGACAGTGAGAATGACCTGGCGTACACTGAGGACTCTGAGGGCCGCAGGTACCCACAGCTAATCTCCAAGGGGTTCCCTGGCGTTCCCAGCCCCGTCGACACTGCCTTCTATGACAGGAGGGACTCCCTAATCTATTTCTTCAAGGGCATGGATGTAAGAACAACATTTCTGGTTTTAATGAAAGGAGAGATTCTCTGAGCCATCTGTAATTCGAGGTCCGTTAAAGAACCACACGGAATAGGGCAGTAATGTGTATAGATTAGTGACAAATGCATGTGAGTTCCGCACTTCTGCAAGGCAATCAGGAAGTCGCGACTCCGTCTGCTGAATCAGCGTCAGAATAAATCATTTCCTGCAGGTGTACGGCTTTCACGTGGGGAGAAACGCTGTGCTGAGAGGCTACCCAAAGAAGATCAAGGAAGCGTTCCCGGCCGTGGTGCCTGGTGACCACCCAGAGGGCAACCTGGATGCAGCCTACTTCTCTTACACCCATAATACCGTTTTCCTGCTGAAGGGCACACGCTTCTGGAGGCTTCTGGGCACCCGGGAACAGAGAGTCAAGCCCTCGCTCCCCCGAAATAGCCTGCTGCCAGGCAAGGAGGTGGACCAGCAGTGGTTCGACATCTGCGACGTGCACAGAACGACGCTGAAGATGGGGGGCTGAAGAGAGTCACTAGCATTTCGCCATTCTTGCGACTTATTTAATCTTCCCATGATTCTCTTATTAATCGAGGTCATGTTTCAATGGGCCATCGTCGGCAACTTCACTCCATGTTTCGAGACTAAACCTTCGCTGCTGAATCACAGTTTCAGTCCATGGCGACTGTGATGCCTTATTGCCTGATATCATACAGACGCCTTACAGTGGCTGCAAGTTTCTGCCCCGTCTGAGGGACAAACTGAAATTATACCAAAATATCACAAATGTAAGCTGGGTATAAGCCAATCCTTCATTCATACACCTTAGAGACCAGCCCCCGCATGGCTCAGTAGAATTCCTAGGATGACACCCAATGGTGTCCTTGACAAACGCACAAGTATTATTAGCCTTAATATTCGGGTTATCCAACGTACAGTGGAGCCATTGCTCTGTGCACTATTTCCGCCTTTTTGAGACGTGAAATTTTAAATGGTTAATATGGTAATTTATCCAGCTCCTCGTGACTGTAGCATGGCCAATTTAAGACAAGTGCCTGTTGGCATGATCTGTAAAACCACGATTTATCGCCTGCGAGATAATGAACGTTAAATTAAATAAAGCTGAAATAATGGGCTTTTTGTCTTACACTCGACATTTTACGCCTAACAAATAACTATGTGTTTATTTGACTTACTGGTCTGCCATTTAATTAATGCGCATGTGTTTAATTGGGTGCTAGACCTCATTCTTTAAATTATGCTTTTGCTTATTTCTGCTTGTTTATAATTCTGTGTAGGGACATTTGCATGTAGATGTATTTTTGACGTGCACTGTGCAGTGTTATATGGTTTTCAGAAGTATGTGACAAAGTGTATATCATATAAGGATATTTTATTTGGTAAAGCCGAATTATAAAAAGTAGTACAGATTTTGTGGCTTTCTGAAGTTTTACCCTCCGCCTTTGAGATAATACCTGAAGGCTATGTAACCAAGCATTATACAGAGTTGTAATATACCTAAGATGGCAAGACTGCTATTTTTACTAAGATCTTTTCAGAAGCACAATGCTGCACTTAAAGTAGGAGTGTAGTTTGAGATTATATAGAAAGTGAACTTAAAAAAAAACAATGGAAGTGTGAAATGTGTGAGAATCTCTGTTGTCAAGGGGCAATAGCTACATCTTTTGGCGAGGAAACCTGTGTTTTCCTCACTTTCGAAGATGTGTACATGTGTGGGGGGGGGGCAGAGGGGGACAGCAGGTGGTGGCGTGTAAGGTGAGGGAAACCTGCGTGTGGGGGTTGTCATGGTAACAGTGTGCCTGCCTTCCAAGTGCTTCCGCAGAATGAGGCTCTCTGATAAAGTGCCCCCCTAGTGGCGGCCTGCGGCGCTGCGTCTCGCTTCGTCGCCATGACCTTCACTGACTACTAGCTTATTTGTGCGTATAAAGTGGCTACTGTGCCTACTGCTGGTGTCTATGCCGGTTAGACGTGCGAAACCACTGATCCTTCAGCCTTGAAAAAGCTCACGAAATACTTCACAGAATTCGACAAGTGGAAATGAATCCGGTTTTCCGACATTAGCAGAAGTGAAAAATGACCGATTAACGTTTGTACGGGGAAATTTATTTGTATTTAATAGCAGTTTCGCATTTACCCTCTTGCTCGATCATTTCAACGCTGCCTCACCGCCCCGCTAACTCTACAACAGTGCGGCATCCTGTCTTTGGCCTGACGTCCCTGGCAGCGTTTGCACACAGAGGAATAAACTTGCAGACAGCCGTAATAAAGGCCCCTCTCTCTCTCTGCCATAACGGTGAGATGGTATAATTGCAGCCGCTGTGCAACAAAGCGCACCTTGTTAAACCCAAGCCTTGGGACGGGCCGATTAGGTGATAACCCGAATTAGCTAATCAGCCCTTGCTCACTTGCGACTGTCCCTTGCTTGCGACGCAGATAAGAGGCGGGGGACTGGAGCCAGCTGACGATCTCGTGTTTAACGGAAGCCACACTGCAGACGAGAGGGGGGACCGTCTCCGTCTAACATATGCTGCTTATGGTAAACACATCTAAAGGGACCTTCCCTCAGGGAAAATCTCATGACGATGCTCTCAAACAAATAAAAAGATGCCAAACACATAAAAAAAAGACCAGATAACTTGCATCCGTGTGGTCAACAGCTCTTCCAGTGTAACAGAAACCATACAGCATCTGCACAGATTTTAAAAATATCCAATGCTGGAGGGGGCCACAGTCAGAGAGCAAGTCTCCCGCCCCAAGTCGGACCAATAAAAATGCACCACAAAAACCGTAACAGTGGGCACCTCCCACCCTGAACAGTGCACACCACATGCAGTAGGTAGCAAGCTGGACAATCAGCCTGATGCTCTGCACCTTGAACATCTCCAATTGTATAACCCAGTACAGCACAATGTGCTATAATATGGTAGTATATTGTTATGATAAGAGCAACAGTAATATAAATTGGTTACTAAGATTTTTTTGTCATTGCTATACTGCGGTGAACATGGTCAGCTTCTCATGCATGGCAGATGGTAACAGGAACTGAGGGTGAATAAAGCACACCACTGCATTACTACCCCCTGCCCCCTCTCCCCACTCCCTCAAAACACACCTACTACTTACTCCGTGAGCCGTAATCATCCCTAAATTATTGCCTGACACGGCTTGGGTCAGTGCGTGGCAGCACTCCAGTGCTCCCCCAGGCTGGGCGTAACCTCCAACTCCCCGACCCCCATCTCACCAGCAGGCTGGTTGTTCACGGCCCGCCACACGTTTCCGCCGCCCGGCTTTTTCGCGGCAGATCCAACACATCCCACATGGCGGGCGCCGCGCTAATTCAGCAGGCCCCGCCCACACCCTGACAGGCAGGATTACACAGTGGTTTGGCCTGATGCTACTTTTTTGTTCAAAAGCCCAGACGAACGTTTGTTTTGTTTGTTTTGTTGCGGACAAACGTTTGTTTTGTTGCGCGTCCAGGGAACCCACCTGATGTAAAAGCTGAAGGCGCCAGACGCTACCGGCTCTGTACGGGGACCGATCGCGGTATCTCTGAGACTGACGTTTATGGCTTCCATGTTCAGTTGCTCTGTCCGCCGTCCAGCTCCACTCAATCTAAGCTCACAAACTGGACCAAATTTGCGCCAGAGAGGAAATGAGGAGGAAGTCCAGAGAATCCAAGACCACGGCAGGGGGGCCCCCTCCACCCAAATTGGATTTACCAGCAACCCCACCGCCACAATGCCCACGTGAATGTCCTGGATCCCCCCACTGGTGTGTTGCTATGGGAACCAAGCGGGGCTCTTTATCCGATAGCCAAGAGCGCCAAAAGACCAACGGGCTGTCCACACTGTCCAGCCCGGCGTTATTGTCTTATTTGCTGGCTTTCATCAAACCTTAGGAGGCCACCTAGTGGGGAGCATCGATCACTGCAGATAGATCTTGACATGCCTCTACTCAGAAGTGCCAGGAAAGGCAGATAAAAACCTGCTTCATATTTACTTTATATGCAAATAAGCATGCTGATTTGCATGAGGAATATAGTGGTGTATATATAAATCAGCGGCTCAGTGGGCAGCATTACGGCCTCACACCTCCTGAGCTGTGTGTGTGTGTGTGTGTGTGTGTGTGTGTGTGTGCGCGCGCATGCCCTGTGATGGACTGCAATCCTGTCCAGAGCTTGCCCAGTACTTTCTGACATTGGCCCCAGACTCCCTGCGACCCAGTACTGGATTCAGATTTCGGGGGTGATGGGGGTTTACAGAAATGGCAGTTTTATGCAGCAAACAGTCCCACGGTCAATCACAAGGAGGTGTCACACGTAGCAACTCCGAGACGTAAAATCACGGCAGCTGGGGCCGTTTGAGGGTATGTAAGGAAACAAACAAGCAGAGAAAGAAACGGAACGTGAACAACAGAGACCAGAACGTTAGCGACGGGCACATGCCAGACACCTCAGCTCAGAAGAGCGCCCCCTAAAGGCCTTACAAGATCGGCTGCTGAATTCCGTCGTGTGATATTGTCGATGCATTTTCTTACGTCTTATACTGATGAAGATTCAGCACGTAGTAGCTAAACAGAAACTGAATGAAAAGCTATGGGGTAGTCGCCACGAGGGCCAGCCCGAGGGGCGGCAGCACGGGGGCGACAGCACGTCTCCTAAAACGCAGAATGTCAGATATTACTGGTAACGGGACAAGCTGGGCACCGAAATGAACAGGGCCACTGGAGGATGGCACCACGGAATCCTTCACGAAAAACACACACGCATTCCGCCTCAGCAAACCGACCACTGGGTTCCCCAGGACTTATCTGCAGATCCTAATTTATCTTCAACCTTCATCGCAGCTTCTTCCCCGACCAACCCCCCCGCCCCACCACCCCTTTCTCTCCTGACGTACGACCATCTGGAAGTCAACCTGTCCAACATGGAAACGCTCTTTGTCCCAGATTGTGCTTCATCGCACAAGAACTCACTGTCACCTTTGACTCACACACGACTGTGGCGCTGACACTCTGTGCGCTTCGCATTCGTTCTAAAACTCTTATGCTCTCACCCGTATCCCATTGTAGATAAAGGTACCTGATAAATGAATAAAAAATATATGGTACATTTTTATCTAGCTAGGTCACACAGCCTGCATAACGCTATCGCTGTAATGGAGGCATAAATTATCTTCATTGTACTAATCGTTTAGCAATGAAATCGCTGAAAATGGTTAATAAAATTTTAATTTGGACTCCTTCACATCTACAAAGATAAGATAAATGTTAACACGAGCACAAGCTCTGTGGCGCTTTGCGTTAAACCCACCCGATAAAGGCTTCTGTCACAAACTTGGTAAGATTCCTAGGACAGTCTTACTGCCCTTTTGATTCCCAGCAGCTCATTGTAACAACTTGGCATGACTTACAATCATCTGGCTTGGTAATTCTAGTTAAAGGACTAGTCATTAAATGTTTAATAGTCCTGAATTTTCTGGCACGTGTCACTTTGATCAGTACGGTTTCTGGTCTTATACTTTGCCTGCTATTTGTTCGTTTGTGTATAGTATATACAAAATGTTGCCTCATATTGCACTGTGCTCTTATGTTGTGTCATTATGTGTGGCATTTTACGTTTACTGGCATAACAGTTATTATTATTCTATTTAGTTCTCAGCCCATTGTCACATCAACAGTACTATAAGACTAGCTACTAGCAAAACAAAGTGAGACAGGCCTAACTGATATTAACATTGCTATCATTAACAGTGAACTGCACACAACACCAATGCAAAGTTAACATTTTTTAAAAATATAATGCTTCAACAAAAGACAAGTTATCACACCAATACAGAGCATTACAACATACGTATTTCAGTGAGATTATTTTCCCATATCAGACAGTAAAGGACAGAAATACAGATGAATGTACATAGTTAAGGCAGAGCTGCATCCTGGGGTCTTTACAAGCAGCCAGCATAAAGGTCTCCCAGACACCTCTGCATTTCTAATGCATAAAGTACTTCTTCGCCCTGCTGGCCCTTATTTGTTAAGCAACTCGGAGACTTTGAAAGTAGTGCATTAAGGACCGGCGTTTCGGCGGTGTCAGTGCGGCGACCGAGCCGTAAGAACTTAATAACCCGCTTCGCCATTCGGGTCAGGTTACCGCGGGACTCCTGTCAATTGTCTTGGAGACGGATTTCAGTCCATTAATGACCTGCAAAAAAAAAAGAAAAAACGAAATGAACCTGCTGCCACCCACACAGTTCTCAGGATCCTATTAGTCCAGTAATTATAATTTTAACTCTCCAAGAATGTTCTTCTGCGTGGGTTAGCGTCTTCCAAGGCACCTCTTAAATGCAAATGAAGAACCTCTCCGGCATGTAAATTCACATGCTGGAAAGTCTGAAATCTGTAGTCCATAAATATATAAGCTTTTAAGGCAGCGGCGCTCCCTGTTTTTAAGGAAGCGGACGGGGGAGGGGAGGGGGGATCCTAGGCGCGCGCTAACAGGGATGCAGCATTTGAAGTATTAGAATTAAAAAGCGAAATTGAAACACGATCGACTTCAATAAACGAAATACTTAAATAATTTAACGAAAAAATAATTAATGTTGACACCCTTTGGATATGCTTAGTTTTACATTCGGAGGTCATAAAAATGCAGTGCCACGAGTGAATGATTTTTGATCTCAAGGTCTAAAATGCTAATGCAATGCTTGTTCGATTAATGAATTCACATGCTTCGAATTTTACAAGCCAGGCACTGATTCAAACAGACATTTTGATGCTGTGATGGTGCCATCTGCTGTAACAGCGGATTAATCTGTTGTGGCCTCCAGGAATCTATGGAACTATGAAAAATGCAGGAGCTGAAGGAGCTAAACTGGTTTGGAATGAGAGGCTTAACAATCACCCTCCCCCGCTCCATTCCCTCCATTCCCCCGTCAGTTTTTAAATAAGGGGCTTGGGTCACGGGAAAGAAATGGTCGGCAACAGGATGCAGCACAACTCCTTCTCTGGTGTCACAACATGGTAACAAGAAAAAGCTGAACCTGGGCGACGGGCATGGTCCCCCCCCCCCACATCCCGAGGGCTCCTGGGCATTGCCAGGCGACAAATCTAGCAGAAGCCGCTTGGAGAGCTCCGCGGCTGGCCGGTGCGCGCTGGGGTTTCGCCGCCGCGACATGCGCACTGACAGCTTGCTGCTCGGTGTCCCGGCGCTCGCCACTTGCCCTGGGCCCACAGCACCCCATGGGTAATAGGGAGGGAGAGCGAGCGGATGTTCAGCCGGAGGTCGCTAATGATCGCCTCGTTTTCTGGCCGTCGGGACCCGTCCTATAGCCCGTTTGGCAGAGGAGTGTGTTAGTGACGGGGGTAACAGGCATATAGAAATAAGACGCATTCGTTTCCCCCCTTTACGTTATAAGCAGAAAAGATTATAAACATGGATAAATGTCTTCTGATTGTATTGATTTAATAAAAATGAAAATGAATCAGTCAAAGCGTTTTGGCTTGAGTGCTAACAATTTATTACCCATATCTGATATTAAACTCCCGGTGAGCTTCGAATGGCTGCGGCTTCGCCTTCCAAGCGCGACCAGCCGTCACTGGATTTATTAATACGTTGAAGCAAAAAAAAAAAAAAATCAATTACAAGAGGAATTGTAAGATTGCACGGAGGGGAGGACTAGCGGGGCCGGTGACACGCCTGCGCACGCCGGGCGGCACGTAGCCCTGGCCGCGGCCCCTCCGCCCCGTTACCACGCTGCCCTCAGCCGTGCGCAAAAGTAACTATAATACGAGACTGCGTTCAAATAGATCGCACACATTTTAGACATGGTTTGTTTTTAATCATTCTAGGACTTCTGCACAATGCACTGATCATATTAAACAGTTTTCGCATATAGTGCCTTGCAGCCTTGGGCCTGCTGTTCTGACTGAGTGATTTATTGTAGATGGAAATGCCTCTCAGGTTACTGCCCGGGCACATTTTCCCCTTATCCTTTGGTGTACACCAGGGATGCCCGACTCCAGTCCTGTACAGCCAGAATGCAACACGGTTTGCAGACTTCCCTGCTCAAACATACCTATTAAACCTGGTAATTAACCGATTAGGATGTGTTTGAGCAGGGAAATCTGCAAGCTGTGTTGGGCTCTGGCCCTCCAGGGCTGGAGTTGGGCAGCCCCTGTATACACATTTCGACCGACCACAACACTGACATGATACGCAGAATTCTCCATAGCCTATCTCTTGAAGGTGGTAAGTGTTGGTTTCCCTCCATTGATGCACAGGGGTAAGTCGAAACACAGGCTTCTCGAAACCTTCCTCACCTACGTAGCAGGGAGAGTGTGAGCAGATTGTATGAACAGTCGGAGCATTTGTACACCCCCCCCCCAAAAAAAAAAAACTTAACACCATGCAAAATGCATGAAGTGCAACGTGGAAGATGCTTCAGAGACCCTGTAATAGGGGCGAACTTCTGCGATGCATTAATCTGGCAAACCTAACCGACATTAAACGATTCCCACTCCTCTGTTACTCACGTCTTTGTTTGCTTGGCTAGTGGCCCCAGCTGCCAACACGAAACTGCCCGTGGTTCTGAACGCGGGGAAAACAGAGGTATAGATGTCTACTGCTACTAGACCTGTGAGGAGGTCCCCGCTCTTGGAAAATTCATGTGGGCCACCGCACAACCCATGGCTTCTGACTCCCACCGTTTGTCCAGATGAGGAGGTTTCAGCCTTGCGGGAAACCCAAAGCCGGGGCTGTTTCCACACGGTGGTCCGGGCATTTGGTTTCTTCAGAGCAACTAAAGGTCCCAATCCAGGAGCACAAGAGTACAAATCTTATTTAATCTTAAGACGTTTGGATTTCCTACCGATCCAAAAATTTTAAGAGCGACGAGGGAAGGAAGGTCGTCCCTGAACCTGAATCGTGACACTTTAATTCTGCAATCAAAACCGAAGACGGCGTATTCTTGATTCCGACGTTTGCCTTTTTATATTAAGGGTTATAAACGAAATGAACATCCAGCTGAGGCAGCCACAGCTGGGCACATTTTATGGGAGCTATTTATACGGCGCAGTCCTCCATCCGTCTGCTCCAAATGATATTCTTAGAAGGCCAAAGCTGGCAGTGTTGCGTTAAGACACTAAAAAGCTCTGCCAAAGAATACAACTATTGTGATCCGAGAGGAACGCTTTAAAGAGTTTGGCACAGCCAAAACAAACATACAAGGTGAATGTTAGATAACGCTGATGAGATTTTCTATTTCTATCTGGCGGCCTTGTCTATCGCAAACCCTAGCAGCGGCGACGTTAAACGGAGCCCAAACTCACTTTAACTAACACGTGGAACAAAAGAAGATGCTCGGAATCGATGGGAAAAACCATAAGCAGCTCTGGATCTCGCCAAAAGAGGACAGCTAACTGACTTGTGGGACTGGGCATAATTATATAAAGGCGGCACGTAGACTTGAGGGAATTTTTCACCTAAAACCTGTAACCATGGTTGTAAAGTGATGTGGTTAAGGAGGTGGACTTGTAGCCGGAATTAATGCTCGACTACTGAAATTTAAATCGTCTTATTAATAACATATGTGTATGTGTATGTGTGTTAAGCTATCTTATGTCATTTTCAATAAAATAACTACAGCAAATGAAGAAAAATTATGAAACAACCACAATCTCCTGATTTATTTTTTTGAAAATACACAATATTTTCGAAATTATTAATTACACTAAAAACACGTTTTATGTTCATTTTTTCAATCTTATAATGTTATTGCATGTATGTATTGAATGATATTTAACATAGCTTAATTAAATCAAATGTACGTTACACATTTGGAATAGTTTCATTGTGTCTATTAATTATTATTTTCTTGCGCGTCTGCGTTTCGGTGCTGCGTTTGCAGATTTCTGCGCAACGTAATTTGATAGCGGTTGAATATTAACCACAGTAGGAAACTGTAATTAAAATCGCGCGCTGCAAATGGCCCTGAACAAGGTCATCCACTAAGTGATACTATAATAATGTAGATGATTTTTAAGGCGCATGATGGCGGTAATAGTTGTCATCGTCAGACGGGTAGCTAATAAAGCTGAATTTGATTTAATGGTAAATCAGAGTCAGGTGGGTGCAGTGCTTAATTAAATCGGTTTGTAGGTGCGACGCTGTAGTTCAAATGTAAAATCATCATTCCTAGCTTCATGCATGCATGTATGCATGTATGTATAACTATATGGTCTGGCTATGGAAGCACGTGGGTATCAGTGGAAAGAACCAAGGATTTTATTGCCAAAGAGTGAGATGGGCAAATGGCCAAACGGGGGCAGTTACACGGATGCAGTGCACGAATTGTGTGCTCATTTATACTTTACCCGCAGTTTTTCCGTGCGTTTTCTCATGTTGTACCCAGTCCAATAAGTCATGCCGAGATCTGACCTCCGTTAAGTCCTCTCTGTCTTTCGCTGCATGGTTTAGTTGTTAAGTGGGGGGGGGGGAATGGTTATTCTGGATTTGGGTGCAGGGATGGAAACAATCAGATTACTGCAGGGGTTATTGATCAGTTGCCATGGAGCGCGGGCCTCATTCGGATAATAGCCTCCCCTGCATCCCCGTTTACTCCGCTGCAATACCGCGGAAATGCTCGATATTCCGTGCGGAGCCCTCTTGGGCCACCTCCCAGGCTCACTGCGAGTCCTCTGTTGAAATGTAATGCCGTCTATTATAACAGGCTCTCCTTGACATTGAGAAGCTAATGCAGTCGCTCAGCCTGTCGAGTTTGTAGGGTCCCTGCCTCGCCATTTCAGTGAGGTGGCGTTTTGACACTGCCGTTCACTTAAGCCCCCTTTCCCCCCCAAGTTTCCCCTTTGTAGCTCAAAATCATGTTACTCGCACCACCATTGCAGACGCACACAGGACTCTTTGCATAGGGCCTGTCTGCAAGAGTTGCTCCAAATATCATACCCATCATGCATTGCAGTAGCTAGCAAATTCCACAAGCGTGTTTTATTTCGTTAAATACGCATCTCGACAACATAACTTGACTTCAAAATATTGTGTAGTAAAAATGTACCAGGATTGTGCCAAATGTCTTTTGTATTATGACTCCCACCATAATGAGATTGTACACATGAGCTATAAAAATTGCAGGTGTATACAATGTGTGACATCAGTGTCTTAATACTTGTAAATGTAACTACACATGGGACATTTGCAGCTGCCCCTGATGCCTCGCCTACCAGTGAGCCCTATTACATTTTTTTTCTGTAGACATTAGACATTATATCATTAACCACACCTTAATAGTTGTGTCTTAAATTAATGTTACGACTTAATCGGAACGCAGCCCGTTACCGTGTTTTCCTGCAGTTTCCCAAAGGGTTTATGTTTTATGAGCCGAAAGGGAAAGTGTTGTTTCATTCTTTGACCAGGAGGGGGAAGAACTTTGTAGGTAATGAATGGTTCAAACCCACACTTGCTGCCCTTTGTTATACAGTTGGACCGGGGAAGCTCTTTCTTGGGTCACTGATTTTACTCCATGCCTATGTAACCCTATGGGTCTCCCACTGTCTAATCTGTTGTGTTGATTTCTTAGTTGTCTGGCATAAAAATCTGCAGTAAGCATGCTTAGTTGCATGCGTACTAGTATAGGCTACATAAAGTATCAGTGGTTACGTTTCCCGTTTAAATTGTTCGGCCCCCCCATTTGCGGGCTGCATTCTAATTTAAACAATTATTTTAAATGTTTGCTTGTCAATTAAAATTCAACTTTTCTTCTGCTACTATTTAATGTGTGGATTCTCAGTTCAGGACAAAAAAAAAACAAAAAGCCATAAACAACCATAAGCAGTAGGCTATCCTATATGTATAACACAAGAACTAAGCATAATAAACGATTGGACGGATGGATGGAGGGAAAAACGAGCACACAGGTAAGGTAAGAATTTTTATTTTAGATAATCTTTAGTAGTGGCTCAGATTCCTTGGCCTTGTAAGGTGAAAGTTTGCATTTTCACATTTGTTATTGAAGGTGTCATGGCGTGCGTCGTAAATTATGAATCTACAGACAGCGTGCCGCGCGCGTCCAGTCCTTGTTTAATAGATCGGTAATGTGTATACGCAAAGCAGACACAGAAACATGCGCTAATAATTTTATGCTTCATCTGTCTGACTAATTTAGGGGAGCTGCAGGTAATTATATGGCATGTTAATGACTGCCAGAACTGGTGATTATGCCCACCAATAATTGATACACAGTTTACATTAAGGTAATTTCATATGTGCTGTTTACAACCACTCTTTGGTATAGTGTACCGCTCGGAATTCATGCCTGGAAGCTGTATCACAGGAATTAATCGTCTTTTTCTTCAGTTTTTAACTACTGCAGCTTTCCTCTGCGGTCTCAACAAGTTATTGTCACGGACTCCGAGGCCGGGAGACAGAAAAATATTCTGACTGCATGCCGCACACTACTGACCGAATTTATAAAAAGCAGTTTATTTCACAGATGTAAAGAAAAGCTGACAGATCTTTTACTTTTCTGAGTGCTCCTCAAAATGGGCCCTGAAAGATTTCATTTAATGGAATACACTTGCCAAACGCTGCATTTCTCTTGCTTTGAATGGAGGTATTGAGGGTTGAATTAGGCTGTGATTTGACTGCAGTACCTATGGATGTGGCTCCGCATTTCACCCACAGTAATCACCGCCGAATTCAGCCTGCCCTGAATGGCGGATCTGGCTCTGAAGCCGATGCCTGAATAAACTATCCGTCATTCACGCTTTGAAAACGCCCCTGTACGCTCTTCACATCAAGAAGTTAGGATTAAAAGTGAAAAACACCCGACTGACGCCTTTGCGGCTGACAAAGTGGCCCGCTTCCTATTCATATCAATGTTTTAAAGGGTTTGTTATCAAACACCTGAAAACGCGTTTTTACCGTCGGTCTTAAGTGTCTCCAGGATAACTAGCAGTTTGCATATCGATCTTCTATTTTCAAAACCTATGCCAAGCTAACACTCTTTAGCTGAGGTACAGCATGACTCACAAGGCAGGTATAGTAACCAGCAACTTTAATCTTTATATCAACCTTCTTATTAATTCATAATATATATATATAACAAATATTAATTTGACAGTGACAAACATTTCTGAGGTTAGTTTCGTACAATTAAGATTGATATATACCTTTAAATGATGTCTGAGGAAGAGGTATCATGTGATAGGAGTATGGGTTTGCATTTGACATGGTGAGTCTGTGACAGACTGCACAATCTGAAGCACCCTGGGTGTTTTTTTTTTTTGACAGGAGAGGGTGCATGTGAAATACAGGCAGCTAAAGATCTCCCTTCAACCGCAGCTGTCAGTCATGTTTCCATTTGTGGGAACCTCAGACAGAGGAGTGGAAGGGGGTCCTTTGGACTGGAGCCCATCACAGGGCGGGGCCCCGGTGCATGCTGGGAAATGCAAGGGCCTCAGACACGTGTCGAATTCCTTAATGTGGGGATGTGCAAAGAGAACAACAGGACCCACAAGCCCTCCCTTTGGCTCGAGCAGGTGATGTGTGAGTCGCCCCATAGCCAAAAGCTCTCATGCACAAGGAAGGTCTGTCCAGGTTCCCACTCTCCTTTCCGTCAGTAGGCAAGCCGCCCTTTTCTAAAAGTGCCAGGCCTAAGTCATAGGTCTGATTCTGATCCTATTCCCTCAGAAGTAAAAAACAAAAAGCCCTTTTCTGTTTCGTCGTCACATACGCTGCTATCAGTCACACGCTGTCAGACAAAAGTAGCAGTTTGTACCTTTGAGAATAAAATTACTTGTCACTGAGGCTGTGCCCTCAAGGGTCTGCCAATTGTAACCCAAGCTATAGGTAAATGTACCTTTTAGTCTAATTTAATGTACAGAAATGGACTTTGAGGAACATTTTTGTACCATAGGGGTATGTTAATGTTGTTTGTACCTTGGGGACCAAGCCTGTACCAGGGATGCACCCTTTTTCTGACAGTGCGAGAAAAGGTGCAGCTCCTGTCACATACATCACATTCTCACAGATGTTACTCATCCTAAGACTCCCTCCCATCCCTTAATGCAAACTTCACCCATCTCAGGAGTGCTGTTTCTCCTGCGGAGCCGGGGAGATCTTTACTTACATAACATTGCATGAAAGGAGGACGCTCCAGGGACATTATGGGCTCCGCGATGGAACCGCTCATCCAAACAAAGCTGCCCAACCCTGTAGGTGACAGAGAAGGCTGGCTTAAGGAGCCACTGCCCCCCCCCCCCCCCCCCGCCCCCAACAGCGGGGGTCCGGGGGAACCGGGCCCCCCCGCTTGGGGGGGGGGCGGGCTCTTGCCCAGGGCATCACGCGGGGGGGAGGGGG
>JAODKM010000040.1:5932689-5942786 GCA_026780845.1 Petrocephalus sullivani
GATACAGCACCCGCCCCCCCACCCCCCCCCCCCCCCCCCCCGCGGACCCTATTACCGCCGTATTCCAGGCTCTTCCTGGAGCTCTGTTGACTTTATTCGTTTGCCCAGCATATTAAGGAGCTAATTGGCCCACCGTCCTGTCCGCAGAGGCGTCTCGGCTAAATTCCTGGATCAAATTTTTCAGTGAATGACTTTAATTTGTCTGGTACTGGAAAAATGATAACTGCATAATATATTGTCACTATTATCTGAATTTATATTTGTGGAATCTTCTTGCATTAAATTCTCATTAAATATTGAAAGGCAGACACAATGGAACACACGGGCAGGTTTCAGTCTAGCCATATTCCACTAAAGCAGTATGTATCACTTCTGTATACAAGCAGAGGCAGACAGGATTATTTATTCAGCCTAGGGACTGGCTGTGTCAGGTGTTGTGGTGCTAACACTTTAAGGGGAGCCGGCCTAGTCTGGCCATTTTAAATGTACCAATACGTCCTGTGGGTTATCAGCTTCCAAGCAGAATACATTACTGGGGGGGCAGATCTACCTTTTCAGGTGCCCTAGACAGGCCCATAGCCGGAATTAAATCTAGCAGGGGTCCCGCTTGGTAGATTCCGCCAACCAGAGACTTTTTCTGGGCCCCCCTAGTGCCCGATCAGGCCTAGTTTGCCTATGTCTGGATCCCCCGCTGAGTACAGGGAGGTATGGAGTCTGCCTCAGTCACCTTTGCTTTGCTCTTGGTCTTCACCGGGAACCTCAATTAAAATAAATAGTCATGGAGCAGTGAACACACCAGAAGACCCGGAAGGCATACAGCAGCCTGTCTGTCGCCCGGGACAGCCACTGGGAGCAACGTGAGGCCTAAGACCGCCTCCCCGTTTCCCCACGTCACACTCTGACCCCTCCCCTTTGGCGAGGAATGCCAAAGAGGCCCGTGAGAGAGGTCTGCATTAACGAAATGGATGAATCACATAACGTGGGTACACAGAACTGCTTTCACTGCCCTCGCACCAAAGCACCAAGAGGAATAATAATAATAATAATAATAATAATAATAAAGCAGTTTAAAAATAATATCTGTAGCTACTCATGATCATTAATGATGCAATAAGTTGCATCATTAACTTAATTCATTTAGTCATTTGAGAAAGACTTCTTTAATCATAATAATAATTATTAATGCATGCATATTCCATCATAAAATTTAGTTTATAAATAGACAATAGATTTTTCATAATTACATTTTTAAAATACTAAACAGACAGATCACTTATATACACCGTTGACTGTACTGAGATAACCATAACGTGTGATATAATAGTATTCGCTTTTAATAACATGGCTAATTTGTCTTTTATTACATATAAAGGAATTTAAATCAAATTAAGTTATGACTAATCTGACACATTGCAATTAATCAAGTTTAAAATTAATGAAACTGCAATTGCGCTGATTGTTTCTCCGGAACGTATGATGACTTTTGAAGTCAGAGTCTCCTGAAACGCAAGTCAATTTTTATAGACTTATGAAATCGGATACGGATATTGGACGGTGCCGTGTGCGCGTGGCCGCGAGCCATCGCGACTCCTCGCGACTTGCAGAGCGTCGGCGCGATGCTGCGCGTCGGAATGCGGCTGGATGGGGCCGCTCCTGCCAGGCCTCGGATCTCCTTCTGTTAAAGTCACTTTTTCCAGTCTCTGCACCTACTTGTCTGCGAAGTACTGTGCAGAAGTCTGCGTCCATAAGAAAATGTTTAAAGCTAATTTTCTGAGCAGAAAGTGTATATTTGCTCAGTGAAAAAGCAATTTACCATTAGGACACCCGTATGTTAACAATGACACAATAAACGCAACAAGATTTTCTCCTGTTTTCCCAAAAGTTACTAAAATCTTGTTGGATGGCAAGATGAACACCGCTCCAGATCCCAAAGTTCTCCTCGGGGGCTCCTCGGCCATGTATCTGTTAAATTTGTCCACCAGCTCTATTAATTAGCTAATTGATTTAACTACTGAAATAACTCTATAAGGTATCGATTAACCACACTGGCGGTCGCATCAAGAAATGCATGGGCACATTAGACGGATGGCGTAACTTTGGATTGGACACTGGTAGGGGAGTTGCGGTCTCCATCCATTTATGGGGGTTCAGGGGGGCTGCAGTGGCCGGTTTTGATTATTGGGAGGGTTACAATCCCCCCCCCCCATAATTTACACCCGTCCGTTAGATTGGTAGGCAGGGAGGTAAATTATGGGGACGTGACGTGTTTTATGCGCCCACAGACGCTTTAATGCTATTCCGAGAATAGGCACAGCGGGCTCACTTTTTTTTATTGAAGTTTTAAAAAGAGAGGAAGAGAAAACACTGCCCTTTCGGTTAATTGACTTGTAGCCGTCACGGCTGACATTTAATGTGGCAGGAGTTACAGACAGACAGAAAGGTTACCGCAGACGACAGGTGCTACCGCTCTGCGTCGCTCTGCCAAAGAATAAAATAATTATTATAATAATAAACGATGGTCTGGATGGTGCACGGTTTACTGGGTCCTACAAGGCTGATAGATGCAGATGTATTTTTTCTGTACTGGAAATGGTTTGAACCCCGGTAGACTTTTCAGAGGAGGTTGTTGTTTCAACATTTACTGGCGGTGGCTACGGGGATCGATCATTATCTGTCCGTAGCGCGGTTCGAGTTGCACTTTTTCACAATGCTCCGGCCCCTACTTGTATTTCATATTTAATGCACAATTCTTTGCAGCCGCTGAAGTGCCAGCCAGTGACGCACCCGAACTGGAAAGTGAGCCCTAGCCGCGATTAAATATTAATTAAAGTGTGTGTAAGCGCCGGTGAGCGCTGAAATTACGCCGTCTAGTCTTGGATGTACAAAAGTGGGCGTCGTCGGCCTTTTAAGAGGCTAAAAAAACCTTTCTCTCTCCCCATGTGAAGTGTTAATTTCCTCAAATTTTGTATCGCAACAATCAGTCGCCTTTCTCACTTTCAGGATTTGTGAATAGCTTTGCATTTTAAAAAGGTCAGACTTTGATATCCCTGCCAGGCATTAAAAAATCAAATATGCTATTGCATCCTACTTGGCCAAACTAATCCAGTTCGAATTGACCCTGGTTATATAAATATATGCTTGGAAAACATACTTCAGGTCTGTCTGCCAGCTTTTTTGTGTGTTTGCAGCGTATGCTTCAGCCCCCAACAAAGCCACAGAAGCTTGGACAAATTAAACTCTGATACTCAAAGTGAGAGGGTTTAAACTGATAATTGCGGGGTTTTTTCCCTTATCATTCCTGCGCATTAATTGTGTAGAATAGAGAAAATAATGCTCGTGAATGAGGATCAGAAATGAGTGTGAATGATGTGTATTGGAAAGGAACAGAGAATCCAGCCAGTCAGCTGTTCTGCCAAACAGAACTTGTCTTGTATATCTGCGGTGAACATTTACTTACCTGTGTGTTAGTATATGTGCGCCTATGACTTGGGTCAGAGGACACATACACCAGTCCAGCAAATGATCAATCAAAGAGCGCCGACTGTTTCCCGGAGGCCGCTTCTCAATGAAAAAAGAACCAAGCCAAACGTTGTGGACCATCTCTTATGATGCCCCTTTTAACAAAGCCTTTATTGTAATTGTACAGGTAGCAGGTAAAGTGAAATTCAATCTTCGCATATCCCATCTCTTCTGTGACACACACACACACACACACGCTTGTATTCTTATCTTTGTGGGACTGCCTATGCATTTCCATGGAGAAAAAAAACCCTAATGCCAACAATGACACCCTTAACCCCTTAAACCAAACAAAATACACGCACAGACACACACGCACAGACACACATGCACAGACACACACACACAGACACACACACACAATGAAGCTTGGGGTCAGCGTGCAGGGTCTAGCCATTCATACAGCAACCCTCAAGCAGTTAAAAATGATTATTCATTTTATTGATTCATTTAAATAAATGTTAGTAATAAATGCATTTCGCTTTTCCTATAAGTAACACAGCTTATGGACAAATTAAAAACCATATTTTAGAAACAACAGAACCGATTACGCAAGCTTCCTCTTGCCATGGTTTTCAAGATTTAACCAATACTACTACTACTAATAATAATAATAATAATTATTATTATTATTATTATTATTATTATTGTTGTTATTTATGGGGGCCTTGGCTTCTGGAGAGTGGGACGAGATCACACGCACAGCCGCGCTCCGTCCTACTGCTTGCCTCTACCTTATTCTGTTCTCTCTCTCTCTCCCTCTCTCTTTCTTTTTGCTGTACCCCTTTCAGAAGATGCTGGTTCAGGCTCTTCCTGGGGATGCTGGGATGTCAGCGCATTTCATGCGGTGGTGCACCGCAGTGACGGTGCAGCAATATTTCGGCTCTGTTTCGGAAACAGATTACAGGCGGCGCGACACCAGAGACCCCCCCCCACCACACAACCCGCTCCACCCCCCCACCTGCAGACTGATGTCACAGGAGCGAAACACGTGAAATCCTTTTAATCGGCGGGGGCTAGTGGAAGGTGTTTAACATTTAAAGGGGAGGAGGATGAAGGTGATGGGACAAAAATGCGGGAAATATATGAACCTGCAAGGTAGCTCTGTATATCCACCCAACCCGGACAAATAAACACGTAGAGTTGCAGAGGGTGCATAGAGCACTGTGGTGAACAGAGGCAGCTATGCAACCCTCCAGGCCCTAGAGGGCGCTGTGTATTTCATATGCTTTTAAAGCAGTTTGGGGGCTGCTTTCATCACACTAGAATCCCAGAGGTGCCCCGCAGCGCCAGAGGCTCTAGGCTTCTACCGCAAAGGAAGTTCAGGAGGCCCCTACAGCCAGGCTAAAATGCACCATCCTCCCTCCCCCCTGTGGAATAAACCCAAATGTTATGTCCAAAGGCAAGCTCTCCATAAAGCAGGTGGGGGGAGCAGAGCCCGAGGTCCCAGACTCACCATGGGTGGGGGGGCGGGGGGGGGGCTTCAGAGCTAGGGTCAGAGCCTGTCGATCAAAGCTCTCTCACCATGTCAGGCTGACACCGTGCTGGCCGCCCCTCGGAATGTCGATCTTGTGTAGATGCTAGCTAAGTCAAGTCAAGTGGCCCTTATTGTCATACCGTCCATATGTAGGGATACAGTGGCGACTATACCGATAGAAAATGGCAAGGGGAGGGTTCGATGATAATTAACATGCAAAACACAGGACTGTTTGAGACTGGGGGGCTGGAGAATAAGGGTTTATATACATATTCTAGGGCATGGGAGGGGCATGAACACCCTGGCAGATCCAGAGAGCCCAGCAGCCTATAGGGGGTCTTAAATATGAAAAAAAATAATAATGCACACGCCAGTAACATTTTGTACAAATACAGCTACATGAATGAATAGGTTAGTAAAAGTGACCAGTGGCAGTCGGGGTGGGGTGAGTATTCTCAGGTGGTGTACTGTAAGCTGTAAATGGCTGAGGGGAGGCTGCAGGTCTGGGTGCATGACCTGCACAAGTGTGCTGCAGCAGGGTGACGAGGAGCCCGCTCATGTGATCGGGGTCTGAGCGCTCTGCTGATTTCAGCCTGAAACGCTTGACGTGTTTTATATCCTAGAGGGTGCTGGCTCTCCCACATCTAGCGTGACTCTCACGCTTTCAGACTCTCACGCTTTCAGGCTCTCCCACTTTCAGGCTCTCCCACATCTAACGTGACTCTCACGCTTTCAGACTCTCCCGCTTTCAGGCTCACCCACATCTAACGTGACTCTCACGCTTTCAGACTCTCACGCTTTCAGACTCTCCCGCATCTGGCGTGACTCTCACGTTTTCAGGCTCTCCCGCATCTGCCGTGGCTCTCACGCCAGATAAAATTTGATATAATTTTGGAATTAATTATAGCTAAAGAGACCACAATCTCCGGTGGCTCGCGTATGTTGATATCAAATTTTTTCAAATTTTGCCGTGACTCTCACGCTTTCAGACTCTCCCGCATCTGGCGTGACTCTCACACTTTCAGACTCTCCTGCATCTGGTGTGACTCTCACGCTTTCAGACTCTCACTCATCTAGCGTGACTCTCACACTTTCAGACTCTCCGGCATCTGGCGTGACTCTCACGCTTTCAGACTCTCCTACATCTGGCGTGACTCTTGCACTTTCAGACTCTCCTGCATCTGGCGTGACTCTCACGCTTTCAGACTCTCGCACATCTGGCGTGGCTGTCATGCTTCCAGACTCTCCTGTGTCAGTGAAAAATCCAGCCACATATTGGAGGGGGCGGGGGGGCTGACATCCTTTTAATAAAATGAAAATGAGATTCAATGAAGCTTTGTTTGCCATTTGTACAGGTACTGGACCAGGTACATTGGTGTGTGTTTTCTCACACATCCCACATTGTTCTGCTGGTTTTTTTTTTAACTTTTTTTTTTAAGAGTCAGCTGCCCATCCAGAGCCCCCGAAGCACTTTTTAAAGATGTATTAGCTGTTCTTAATTCCAGCCCATGCTAAGTAATCTCTAGCATGTTAGCATGCCCAACGATTGGCGGCCATATCTAAGTTATACCCTCCTTTACCCCCAACTCTCCCTGCCAGTGTTGCCCCCCAAAAACCCCCTTTCAGTTTCACACGTCTCAAAGTTCAGGTTCCAATTAGCGGCACTCACCTGTATCCGAAATCCCTCTGTTTTGTTCCCTCTCTGGCAACCCAGGCAGTTTGAAGTGCACAGGCGTTTCGGCAGAAAAAAGTGGCTGCCTTGTACGAGAACGGTGCATGTTTAAAGAGTGCCCAGGGTGTGGTTTACAGGAGACAAACAAATACTTTAGTTTCAAGATTAATCTAGATAACATCGTGGGGCATATTCTGTATGACTGTTTTTTATTCAGTGCTGTTTTTCAGTAAATGAACCAGCATGCGCGAGCCACCAGAGCTTGTGGTTTCTTTAGCTATAATTAATTCCAAAATGATATCAAATTTTATCATGTGTGTTTTCACCCTGCTCTATTTGCGGGTGGTATCGATTGTTCAGTTGCCTGGGGGGGGGGGGGGGATGGGGGGGCCCAGGTTTCACACAAGCTCCCCCCCTCCCCCACACGAAACCTCCGGACAACATACTGACCGGTCCTGCAGAGTCAGGGTTGTCGGGAAGACCTGAAGGGGAATGACAGTCATTACATCACATCCATCACATCACATTCATTACATTACATTCATTAAATTCTCGAAAATGATTTTAGTGTCCTCAAAGCATCCATTGTGGTTTCACTCTTGAATTGTCGCTTGGTAAGATACTGTTTACACTATTTTCACCAGGACTTTATGTTCTTTGTAATCGCTTAATCCATCCATCTTCTATAACCACTTATCCAGTTCAGGTTTGTGGTGGGTGTGGATTCTATCCCAGGAAGCCCAGACACACACATACAAGCATACACAGATACACACACAAGTGCACACAGACTCATACACTCTAGGGGCAATATAGATTTATCGGTTCATGTTTTTGTGGACGAAAGCTAGATTTCTTGGAGGACACGCATGTAGATACTGGAACATCGCAGAGGGGTAGTGTGTTGCACAGCAGGTTATGAGGGTGTGCCTGTGACCGGTAGGTTGCAGGTTCGAATCCCAAAGTTCGGCCGAGCGATTTTTCTGTTGGGCTTTGCACCCAAAAGGCGCAAGGCTGTGGTGCTGAACACTAAGGCGCTGCTCTGGCTGTAAGTGGTTAAGGTTTGCCAACGTGCTCGTTACGGTGGGCACAATAAGGCTTCCCCTTAATCTGTCTCGCTCCCTCCTTGCCACCCACACTCATGGAGAAAAGGATCATTGAATCTGAAGTAAGACAATAACGGCAATGAATCCCAGCACTTTCAGCAAAGAGGAGAACGTTCATTGATATGCAGGTTTCATCCTCTTCAGGAGGGAAACGGCAGAATACGGTTGCAGACCAGTTTCTCGTGGCGCCGAGGCCTGATTAATAACTTAATTTCCTGCCTTTAATTTGGCCAGATTTTTCAGTTTTGTTCCATGGCCCTTTTGTAGCAAACATTATTATGTCGAGGGCCGTTCCGGGCACGTTCCAGGCACGTTCCAGGGAATGAGCGCGGGGGCGTCACCTTGGGAAATGCGCCTTTTAGCCAGAGTGCGTAACCTCACGGGACCCGGGCTCTCCATGGGGAACGCACTTTGAGATGGATCATATTTCAGATCGTGCCACAGACCTTATCCGACTTTCAGAGAGGGCCACTCGTGTCTCTGTACTCGGGGTACCTCTCAGGGGATGGAAGGTGGGAGGTTACAGGGTAGATCCAGTTACTGTGACCTACCTGGGGTGGTGGAGGGTGCAGGCCATGGATTTTTAAATCAGCGGTATGTGAACCTCAGCCACTGACATCACAACTTGCAGAAAAAGAAAAGAGAAAAGAAATGATGTCATCAACTCATCAGATAGATAGATAGATAGATAGATAGATAGATAGACAGATAGATAGATTTGTAAGTTTTTCTACAAGGAGATGACAGGCGATACACCCACAGAGTGCCCTAAGCCTCACCTCTGTCGTTTCCATGTCCAATAATAATTCAGGAGCCAGACAAGACCCCTCCAGTCTAATTTCAAGCAGCCACAGATAGTCAATATACTCAATATATCCTGCCAGTGATTGAGAGGTGATTCCTTCTCATATGAGTCTCTGACAGGGGTCACCATCTATGCCCCCGAAGGACAGCTATCCAGCTGATCCCAGGGCTTTCCAGGAAAATCCATTATAGGCGAACATCAACAAAGTCGGCTGGACTGAGAGGTCTTGAAAACAGAAGATAACTCTTTTTTTTAACCCAATTTTTAGATCATAGCACAGGTGAACAGTGTGTGAAAAAGTTCAACATTGAATCATCCTTTAGAGGGCTTGCGTATCGGTTCAAAATGAAAAAAAAAATCAAAAAGTGAGTTTCCCTCCCACAGTAGTTACCTTTCATGTGACTTACCGTTTTTTAAGTTTAATTTAAATTAGTTGCTGTGATGGCCCTACCAAGCCAGAGTTAACCTTCTGAAGTGGTTTTTGAGGGAGTAGGAAGTTTTTCACTATAGGTGAACTTTAAAAATCTTTCCTCGGGTACATGTAGATTGTTTAGGGTGTTTTGTTGCTCTTATCTCAGCAGAAATATAATCTCACCAGTGTGTGTTCAGTATTTCCACATGTGGGGCTTAACGCCAGCCTAACGCCCATTCCGGTCAGTATCTCGCTGTAATATGTAACCCCCCCTTATCTCAGCAAACCAACAATTTCCCCACAAAGAAGTGAAAAAGAGCCCAGCACTGTCGCTGGCTCATCTTCCAGTGTGGAGATGACCGGTGTCCCGTTTATGGAGAAGGGCACTCCAGATGAAGATGGGAAGGGGCAGCTTAGGTCCCGGGCATCGACAGTGTGTGGCTCAGAAGGTCCTGTCACTGTGCCTGTCACTGGAAGGCCACAGGTTTGCGTCTTAGGGTCCACAAAGCAAATGCTGCCCTAGGCGCAGACACTGCTCTGGGTAAAAGTGTCTGGTAAATAAATACTATGTAATTACAGTATTTTTTTACACTGGGTTATTTCTTTTTAATGTTTAATGATCTTTTATGATCTTTTAACAATCTGGTTAATCAGCCTAGAAGCCGTACAGACACACAGGCTATGATTCGTACGGACTTGCAGGCTATGATTCGTACAGACACACAGGCTATGATTCGTATAGACTCGCAGGCTATGATTTGTACGGACTCGCAGGCTATGATTCGTACAGACACGCAGGCTATGATTCGTACAGACACACAGGCTATGATTCATACAGACACACAGGCTATGATTCGCACAGACACGCAGGCTATGATTCGTACAGACTCGCAGGCTATGATTCGTACAGACTCGCAGGCTATGATTCGTACAGACACACAGGCTATGATTCATACAGACTCGCAGGCTATGATTCGTACAGACTCGCAGGCTATGATTCGTACAGACACGCAGGCTATGATTCGTATGGACTCGCAGGCTATGATTCGTACAGACACACAGGCTATGATTCATACAGACTCGCAGGCTATGATTCGTACAGACTC
>JAODKM010000040.1:5942886-5953147 GCA_026780845.1 Petrocephalus sullivani
GACTCGCAGGCTATGATTCGTACAGACACGCAGGCTATGATTCGTACAGACTCGCAGGCTATGATTCGTACAGACACACAGGCTATAATTTGTACATACTTGCAGGCTATGATTCGTACAGACACACAGGCTATGATTCGTACAGACTCGCAGGCTATGATTCGTACAGACACGCAGGCTATGATTCGTACAGACTCGCAGGCTATGATTCGTACAGACACGCAGGCTATGATTCGTACAGACACACAGGCTATGATTAGTACAGACACGCAGGCTATGATTCGTACAGACACACAGGCTATGATTAGTACAGACGCACAGGCTATGATTCGTACAGACACACAGGCTATGATTCGTACAGACTCGTAGGCTATGATTCGTACAGACACACAGGCTATGATTCGTACAGACACGCAGGCTATGATTCGTACAGACACACAGGCTATGATTCGTACAAACTCGCAGTCCTGTATCTCCATCCTCAAGTGCCTCGGGATCTTGGACAGCTCAGGGGGCAGGTAAGTGCTCATCTCGTGAATGAAAAATGAAAATGAAAAATAACGCCAGTGTAAGACAACAGAAAACAGGCACCCTTTGGGTATAGCGTCCCCTAGCTGGAGTGGAGGGAAATGCACATTTATCTCCCCACAAGGGTTATTACTGAAATACGGAGGCAAATACATATCTGTATTAAGGCTTTTCCGAAAGAGAACCTTAGAAACTATATAAAAGCTTTTAAAAAGTAGATATTATTTAATGATTTAATTTTATTATTTTCACTTAACTGTCAAAATCATTATATTGTGTTTTCAGGCAGGATGTGAATGGTGAAGGTCTGTCCAGCTGTTAGCTTATTCCAGCTCTTCTCTGCTGCATTTTCACAGCTGGTAGGTCTTTGTTTTTCTTTAAATGGAGGCTGAATCTGGCCTCCATGCTAGTTCTGCTCATCAGTCGTCGGATAATTCGGTGTAACATTGCCTGCGATGTAGAACTCTGACAGGGTTAAAAGTAATCCTCGCATCGCTTGCTGGCCGTGAAGCTCTTGTGAAACAGTTTAATTTTTCACAGGAATCCATTCCATCATTGATCTTTGCTGTCACATGAAAATCCAGGAATTACGATTAATTACTCTAGTGGTTATGTTGAAGAATCAAATACAAACAAAAGACGAAGGATTCGTGTTTAATGTAAGTACAGCTTCATCGCAGATACCGGAAGTTAGACTTCTGAGCAAAATGAATTTGCTTGTAAACACAGCGAAAATAAGTGTCCCATTCGGAACAAGAAGATTCTGAGACGAAAGTCTTTGAAACATGAGGCAGATTTATAAATGTCACAGGTGTCTGTCATATGTCCTGTTTCTGTGCTTCCACATCAGCTCTGCCATCTCGGTAATGAACGTCGTCTGCATCTTTATCGCAAGTCGCCTTTCGTAAATACACATTTCAACTTTGTCGACCTTCTTTCCACACTGATGCGCACTGATGAACCAGGTATCTTCTCACGTCTTCACATAGGTGTCTGAAGCTTCTTGTATGCCCTCACTGAAAAGTTAGGCATCACACATGTGATAGGACATTCCCTCATAGACAAACACAGACGGGAATGTGCCAGAATTCGGGCTGTCAAAATTGACGCGTTAACGCAGATTAATCCAGCATCGTGATTAATCTGATTAAAAATAATATTATTCAGTATTATTATTCGCTGCAGATGGGATAAATGCGTTAATATTTTTAATCAGATTAATCACAATGCTGGATTAATCCGCGTTAACGCGTCAATTTTGACAGCCCTAGCCAGAATGTTTATGTTTTCGCTTTGTTTGGTACAGGCCAGAAATGTTCGAGCATTGCTCTCTTCTAGAGCTCGATTGTCCACTCCTTCTTCGCCTGAAGTGCCGTTTAGTGTCCTGAGACGCTAACAGAGGGGAGAGGCATCTTATACGGGCTTGTAGGGGAGGAACGGGACCTTTGTTTTAGGTGGATGGAGTCGGGTTTGACATCCAGGTGGGAGAAACTATGAGATGGGTGTCATGGAAACAGCTACGCAGGGACACAAGCTCACAAATCAGGGTCTGAGTTCTGGCCACCAAGAGAAGATTGGTTTTATGGAACCAGGTGCGGGTTTATTGTTTCTGGGGCCTCCCTCAATAAGTCAGTTTGGGGCCCATTGTCCCCAAGTGCAGTGACTATTAGTGGCCAACATGGGGCCAGGTATAAGTCCAGACCTCAGGGGCCCCGCACAAATGCACAGTCTGAGTGGGGGTAAACACTGCAGCTGTACATGGCTGCTAATAATATTCATGAGAGGATTAAATAAATGTGCTTGCTGTCAAACCTCAGTCCTTCCCAGAATTTCCAAGCCCACCTCCCCCCTCTCCCCCAGGGGGAATGAGCTAAGACTCAGCACCTTCAGTACAGTGACCACACTGATAATAACTGATTCTCAATAACACATGTTGATTATTTTATATGTAGTACATAATTTCGATATAGTAGAGCCCACATATCCATGGGGCTACGTTCCAAGACCTACTGTGGATAGCCGAAACTGCAGTTAGTAGCAAACACCATATATGGCTTGCTTTCTTGTGAACATGCATACTTATGATAAAGTTTCATGTATAAATTACACACAATAAGACATCAACAACAATAACTAGCGATAAAATAAAACAATTATCCTGTAACAAAAGGTCTGTCTTTAAAGAGCCGCCAGCATTACTTTGATGCACTTCGGGGCCATTATTAATGAGCGTTTAGGACGTTTTTGACAAAGAGCACCGCGATCCGAGGCCGACTGACACGTACACCGTGACGGACTGAGGCTGGCTGTCCAGCAGGAAAGCGAGACAGCATATGTAGGGTAACGAATCCTGTAAATAGTGCGACAGGACGGATAGGATACTCAGAGCAGCGGCGGGGGCAGAGATTATGGCAGATGAACTGTTTTTTTTTTATTTTCCACTTCTATATTTTCAGGCACTGTCACGTTCAGCCTCCCCCCCATATTTACGTATACAGGGCCCCCTGTAAAGTGCCGGACCCCCTGAATCTGCCAGTGTATCCATGCCCCTGATAATAATTCAATTATCAATTGAATAATTCAACTAATTTAATTGATTTAAAGCGGTGATTGTTGTTGCCTTGCGGTCATATCTATAGTTACTTCTATTTCAAGGACATTGGTGGGGCATGGTAAAGCTTTCCATGGCCGTAGTAAAACTGTGCCGGCGTCTACCTTCCAGAACGAGATGCCGAGCACCTTCGGATCCTCCATGAGCGATAGGGTGTAATTAACACCCGGCCTCCCAGTTGAGAATTCGCACGCAGCACAAAGCAGAGGATAATACGTTTTTGTCTGTCTGTTTGTGGCTTAGTCATGTGTTAAAAATCGTGGCTTTAAGCCTCCTGGCAGAGGCTAATGGAGGCATGTTTACATTTTCGGCCCGTCGGTAGAACAACGGCAGAGTGTGCTCTCTGCGGCGCGGCAGGCACGCGTTACAAGCACGCGCGTTACGCGCCACACTCGTCACGTGACGGATTCCTGTTAACGTGGCGGCGGTGTGTCGGTCGGGTCGGGCGGGCGGGGTGTGACAGCGGTGCCGGGGATCAGGGTCACACGCCTTTGTACCGGAGGACAGTGATGGCAGCGGCAGACGGCCGGGACACAGCTGCGGCATGTGGCCGAGGGCCGGCTCTGACAGCGGCACCTGCATCTCGCTCTCTTTGCCCTTCCTACTGTAAAAACCTCTCCCCCCACGAAGCAGGTAGATGCAGCCGCCACTTCAGCGAGAGGGCAGGCTAAACCACCCTCAGTGCCTGATTACCATCTCAGTGTTCTCCGGGGCTAATCGCACGGGACAGGTGGCATCTGGTCTGACTGAGACTTCTTACCAGACAATTTTATTTCCTCTTTTTAATCCTCGCCGGCAAATGTCAGTGTAACTAAGCAACAAATGCAATTATTAGCAGGGGGAAAAAAAAAACAACAATATTTCACACAACAAAATAATCACCAGCAGGTTTTATTTTCGTCCTGCATGGGAGCAGATCCATGGCGAATCAAAGCACCACTCCGTCCCTGCATTTCCGACTCCTCACCGACAGGACTGTGGCCTGCCAGGGCCGTTCGCTGCTCCTTCTCGGTCCTGAGGAGACTCTTCCAGACGTGATATTCCGGCATGTTGCGCATGTCATTATCCCCCTAAATTACAAGCATCATTACCGGAATCGATTCTGGTTAGCCTCCCAAGGCACTTCGGCCTGGTGACACGGTGGGAAACTGCCTGAATGTGACTCTGATGCCACTGAAGGGGGGCCGCATTGGGCCGGTGGTGGGGGGGGGGGTTCTCTGTCAGGCTGGGGCGTGAGGAGCCAACACACAAAGGCCCCTTTCAACGACCTCAAAACAATGGCGTGGACGGGGTCCACTGTCAAGGCACCAGCGAGCGGTGAGGGAGGAGGCCGTGAATCTGCCGTCAACAGGCTTTTGGGGGGGGGGGGGGTGGCAGTCAGTCATGTCGCAGGAAGCTGCTGGTGCACAAAGGAAGTGGGGCTCGGAGTGCAGGTGATGGCAGAGGGAGAGCCGGCCTCCTGGGAGGCATGAGAAGCACAGGGCTCATAGTGGTTAGGAATCTTGGAGGGGGGGTCCACTGTGTGCGAGGGGGGTTGATGGGGGAGGAGGAACGGGAGGCCTGAGAATGAAGACGATGCTGAGGCGTTACCTCCTGCAGGCGGTCTCCTGCACGGTGCCTGGTGCACCATACTTATGGCGACAAGCTCAGAAAAAGGTAAATGAATGAATCGGTTTCAGATTTAGGAATCTTCTAATCGTACTCCCGTCTCAGGACCAACAAGACCAGAAACACAGGAATGGGATCCCTTAGTTAGTCCATCTTGGGATCGATTGGATGGTTTGCATCCTGGGGGACCCAAGGTCATGTGTCAAATTTCCCACCTCCCCAGGGATACTAAAATCTGCTTGCAACATTTTTTTAACATGGAGTGAAAAAGGCCGGAAGTGATATGGGTACGATACTCCTTGGACTTTTATGAGGAACAGGGGAAGGATATTGGATTCCGAGGCCGCTAGTGCACTTTCCGAAAGAGAACGCCCCAGTCATTCTCCTTAACATTCAGGAGAGACGATACCGAGCTCACAATGTGAAAACAACGTTGAGGTAAAAAAACAAAAATCCACCCCATGTGAAAGTGGCGTGGCCAGGGTGCACAACACACTACTTGCCAAGGCGATAAACCTCAAAGGGGGGTGTAAAGAAAAGACCCCCCACCCCGACAACCCAGCTCCTGGGGGATTGCAGAGGGGCCTGTCTGTCATGGGACAGCCCATATTAAATGCCATATTCCGGTAGCCACTCCCGCACAAAAGCATCCCCTGTCTGCATACCCGCATGTCTCCAGGCCGGGCCAAGGCTGTCAGGTCCTCTCATCCGGAAGGTCGCTCGACAAGGAGACGAACCTCTCACAGGTTTGCCAGATGCACCCCCTGGCTGAAGGTGTACTTTCGAAACCTGCCTATGCTATAATGCACAAGCAGAACGGGGATCTGGAATGTACGGACACAGAAATTGCCGGTACAAAGTGGAGATACAAGGCACAACAGAAAAGCATTGTTCTTTAAAGTAATGCAGCCATTGATGTCTTGACGGATACCATAAAAACAAATAACTGGTAACAGTGGTCGGAATGGAGCGTAACATCAGAGCCTGGTTGCCGTGCGAGGCCCTCTGAGTTTCCTCTGGACCTGTGTGATATCTTCAGACTGACAGATGTTAAATCAGCATCGGTCAATTAACACCCCCCACACACACAAACCACTAGCATCCCAGCTTGGCTGCACTGAGGTGAACAATGGGAATGATAAATACTCGACAGCATGGAGCAAAGCTTCCTGAAGAAAATGAGACTGGCATCGCACAGGTGGCCAGTCTGCCTTGGATTTCAAAAACATTAAGAAATTAACTCGATGAGAGTTTGAAACACAACTGTTGAGATCAGTTATAAAATTCCAATAGATGAGTAACTCAGCCAAAAGTTCTAAGTATTTAGGACATTTGGGAAATACTCCTATTTCATTTCTAAAATATATTGCATTAGAATGTGTCCGTTGGCACTTGGCCAGTAATTTTCATATCCCTGTGGGTTCTGAATATGATGCAAGGAATATTCTCATTGGAATAAGGCCGTATCTCCAATGGGTAACCCCTGCTTTCCAACAGATAGAGTTACCAGATTTACAAGGCGACCCTCATGTACATTGCAAGGAATGGGGAATGTAACCGGGGATGTAACCGGGGATGTACACAACATAAATAAAACGTCCCTCCGTAACATCCAGGATGCCCTGCACAGGACCACTGCCACCCTGGGCTAGGTAAAGGGTTATGGAATATGTTTGGATGGTCACAGTGGCTGATTGTGACAAAGAACAGTAAAATAAAGCATGTGAGATCATTTTAGAGAACTTTTAAGAAATGATTTCCCACTTATAAGTAGTCAGAATGCTGCTGTGATGTCCACACACAGGGGGGTCTTGTGCTTCTGGTCGGGCTGATGTTCCATGCCTCACTACACGCCTGTGAACTAACTCCACACGACACAGGGCGAATGAATGTGATGTTTGCGGTCCCCTAAGTCAGACCACAAACTGAGGAATCTTAGTTTCTTAGAAGGGCCTGGCTATTGGAGCAGTCCTAATATCTCTCTCTCTCACACACACACACACACACACACACACACACACACAGGGGCAGTCCACGTAGTCATATATTTATGGGCCTATCCAATCATTTCCATGGGCATAACCCTAATCCCAACTATGCCACCTTTAACCACTACCCAGCTATAGCCTTAATTATAAGTAACCAAACAAAATCAAGATCTTTGTGGGTACCAAAAACATCTCCACAAGGTAAAAAGTTACAGGCTCTTATCAGTTAGGGGAAATCTAGCCCCCACAATGTAATAATTACAAAAACACAGACACACATACATGTATATTTACGGGGTACATTAACGGAGACTTTACAGGTACCTGTTCCGTGAGAAACGACCTAGGTTTGGAGAGCCGCGACTTAAACTAACGCTTGGCCGTGAAATGTGCAGCTGAGCTTAAGCATTCAGTCAGGCATGTACTGCGGGGAGTTCCCACTTGGCGGCTCGCCCCTTTTGGCGAAGGGCTGACTCGTTACAAATTCACGGTGTGTCTCCAGAGTGTGAATTTCCATGGGGTCCCCGCGCATTCGCCGGCTGGATATCCCCTCGCACCCTAAAGTTTGCCCCAAGTTCAGAACCGCCTGGCCGCATGTATTGTCACCACACGCAGCCTTGAGGATAACCTACTTCCTTCCTACGGCCCACCAAAGTGAGGGAGGTTTGTTGGCAGCCCCCCCCGGGATGCCTTCTCTAGTGGGACAAAAGCGGCCAACTTAATACGGCCCGCTGCAATGTGCACCCTCCCCCTGCTCCATGTGATGCTGTCAGCTTCAATATAAACCAGCATGCATTAAAAAGACTTGTTTTAGAAACATTAACATCAATAAGTACATCTTAATCTCATATAAATGGACCAGAAAATAAACTTGCGGGTCACATGCCAACAACCGGCTACTAAATACAGGTGAATAACCCGCTTATTGTCCTTCTACTATTTTTGACGTCGCCATCCCTCCGTTAATTTCCCTCTTTTTTTTGGGAAGGGGGAAAGCGGAGTATGAGGGCTGGGGGGGGGGCACGGCGGCGTGCTGCACCTCGTCCCCGGCCGCTTAATCCCAGGAGAAAGGCTCATTCTCCATAAAAGCCTGGATGTGTGCGGGGGGAGTAAGGCGGGCGCATGCGGGTCTGAGCCATTGGTTTGTGCGACCCGAGACCCCGCCTTATTTAAAAAAAAAAAAAAAAAAAAAAAAAAAAGGAGAGAGGAGAGAAAGAAAAAAGAAAAGAGAAAAGAGACACATAAACCACCTTTCAGTAAGCGAAGAATCGGAGAGCGTGAGAGGCGAGCGCAGTGCACGGCGCGGCGGCGCTCGGAGACGCGGAACCGGCCGGGAGCGGAGCCCTTGCCGCTTATCGCGCACCCCGCGGGGAGCCGTCCTGCGCCCCACTTACCGCACTTAGATCTCGGAGGATTAAGTTTTTTTTTTTTGTCATTTTTTAAGGTGGATCACGTATCTCGCCCGAATACCAAGACCGCCAGGAATCGCTCCGGGAAAGCGGACGATGGTGCTGCCGGGCGCCTGAAGCCGCCGCGGAGAGGAGCGCAGCGCCGGGTAAGGGGTAAGCCGCCCATGTGCGTCCGGCCCCGGGGACATCTTTGCTTACATGCCGTGAAATGCATAAAGGGAATAAGCCGGTAATTGCGCGTATTGGGGAGCGGGGCTCTTTGGTGCGCGCTCCGCACCCCCGCCGGGGTCCCGCTCGCCCCCGCAAGTAGGCAGAAGTGATCGCGTCGGAAATACCCCACTTGTCAAGTTTTAATCCCCCCTCTTCCCCTGCCGCTGTTAGAGAAAAGCGGGTGCATGCCATTAATAGTTAATAGTGCGGTTAATACCGCCCCCCCCCGCTCCCCCAGCAGAGGTGGCTCGTTAACGCCGCCGCGATGTGACAGTCCGGCCGCGTCTCGGGACTGGTAATCGGTTATCTGGTTACGGAGAGCGATCGGCGGCACTTAGGCTGCGCGAACAGCGCCGGCCGCCCGAAGCGCCCGGCTGCGGAGCGCGATCGGCGGCGCCTGGAGCCGTGCCCCGGCCGAGCGGCTCCGGCGCAGGTAGCGGAGAAGCGTCTCCCTCCCGGAGCGCCTTTGGGGGCTAGCGTTGGCGATGGGCGGCCGGGAAGGCTGCCGGAGCGACAGACATCATGATGATGATGATGATGATGATGATTATTGTTGTTGTTATTATTATTATTATTGTTGTTGTTGTTGTTGTTATCATCATTATTGTTATTCTTCTTCTTCTTATTATTATTATTATTTTATTATCAATAATGATAATAGTGATCATAGTGATGATGATAATAATAATTATGAAGTTAATAACAATAATAATAAGGAAGTTAATAATAACAATAACAATAATAATAATAATAATTAAGTTAATAATAATAATAATAGTGATAATAATAATAATAATAATAATAATAATAATCTTCATTATCATCATAATCTCCCTATCCATCTGCCGCTCTGCCGCCTGGCCGCGGGCTTTCCGTCTCTGGCCAAACTGCGCCCGCAGGCGAAGCCCCGGCCGGCCGCGGATCCCCGCAGTCTGTCACGTACGGAATCATACGGACTCTCAGGTAGCGCATCTGACGCGGAACCCCCGCGCATCAGCATCCTATTCCGCGGCCGTAGATGCCCTTAGGCCGCCTCCCCGGCCCCGTCCGCTCGGTGCCTGCTCCTCATGGGAGTCTCTCGGCTCTTTCCGCACTTTGTCCGCGTACGGAAAGTGTGAGCTGGGGTATTAAATGAGACTTCTGCTTATTCTGCCCAGTTAAGAGTGAGGGAGGATTAAAGGCACCTCTGATCGCACAGTGTTCGCGTTACACGTCTTATGGTTCAATTTAAGACCCTTTTACTATTTCCTCTTGTTAATCCCCCGCTATTTTTCGGGTAAATAAAGGCGGGACGGGGGGGGGGTTCTGTCGGCAGTCATGGCCGAGTCATTTTGTGGGCCGCATATGATGATAGAGGCGCAGCTCCTGAAGGGTTCGTGCTGGATATGCTGCAATTGCGATGGGACTGGGCAGCTCTGCAATTTTTGGCAATCTAATGAAATTACTCCTTACATCTACTACTTATGTTCAACACATGATTGAACCCCAAGATTAAGAAGTTGCATTAGGCTACTGGCTGCCAACTGAACCCGAAAAATTAATTACATTTTAAAAGGAAAGTTGGTCTCTTAGTATAAAATGATCCTGGCTGGCCGGCCGTCCGTGATGGCCCATATAGGACCGTAATAACGAAGCCCGGAGCGTCTTCACACCTTACTGTGACAGCAAGCTGCGGAGATCTTTGAGGCCGTGATTGACTGATGTTTGAGGGCTGAATGGAGGAGCTCTTTGGATGGAGCCCTTTGTGAGCCAAGCTCAGGGAGAGTGAGCCAGAGCAGGGGGGTGTTGCCAGCCGGGGGGGGGGGGGGGTGGCGGATTATTGTGGGTATGTGTATGTGCGCGTCTTGCACTGTCCCTCATTGGGGTATCCTTCAAAATTCCTCCCGTACAGTAGTGTGTGGCGAGGG
>JAODKM010000040.1:5987796-5999675 GCA_026780845.1 Petrocephalus sullivani
CCCTGACCTGGAAGATCAACGGGCACCAGGAAGCCCACCTCAGCTTCCTCCTCGCATCTGCCCCCCCGACACGGGCCTTTGTATTACGGAACACTGCCTTATGAGGCATCTGTGTGGAGCACGTAAGCGACTGGCTGCAAGGGGAAAGGCCGGAAGTAGGCGACCCCTCCACCCGGGCTGTCGGGCCGGCCTGGAGGTGCGGATCGGGCCGGCGCCATGGAAACACCCCTCCTCGGTTTGGTGGTTTAGAAAAAGGCCAGATGGAGACAGAAGGTCCCTGCAGTAAAGGCCCGTCTCCCAGCAGCCGTGACAGACAGTCAGAGAGACACTGATCCCGTAGTGAAATAAGATGATGCTCTATTTGCCTATGGCACCTTGGGAGTACGTTTGAGGGGTTAAGGGCCGCGCTGAAGGGCCCAACGCACATGTGACTATTCTGCTGAGCACTCGAACCGGCGACCTTCTGAACACGGGCACAGAGCCCCCCAGCGGTGGTTTGACATACTGCAATGCTATAATTCTGCACAATATTTCTACCTGGGAACAAAGGGAGTTGGGGGGCTGGGGGGGGGGCGTCCAGACAGGAGAAGCAAGATCAAAGCAGGAACCATGGCACATAACGAACAGAGGGGAGCAGGTCTCAGTTCCTCACTGGTGGGGGGCAGTGAAAGAGACCCCGGGTGTCACTTCATAATGAGGGTGAGCTGCCCCCCACAGTCCCAAATGCAGGGACCAGCACTCACAGACAGGGAATCGGGGGTAACGGGGAGGTAGGAATATCAGGAGGCTGCGTGAGCTCTGCTAATGAGATTTATAATGAGATTTTGTTGTTCATATTAAAGAGAAACACAAAGCACTGAAGAAGCAGCCCACGTGCCGATCTTCCGCAGAGCGGGACATCTATTATTTACGTTTTCATTTGTAAAAGGTAATTTCTTTTTTTAATTAAGAAGTCTCCGCCAACATGCCCTCAGTACTCACTGTGGTATAGAGTGAAACTTTCAGGGGAGGGATAACTACTCGCATCCTGATTGGACAGGCTGCCGTGACACTGGTCATATGGCCCCGCCCCTCTTCCTCACCAGTTCCTGTAGCTAAGCAAATCAGGAACTGCATTAACGACGCAAAGGTTGTGGGTTCAAATCCGGGGGGGGGGCACAGAATTGTAAGCCTTCCCTCTACAGTAGGTTCTTTTAGTAAATCAGCTCCAAGGGGCACAGGAATGGGACCTTTCTGCCAAAACACTGCGCCCCCTGGTGCGAAGCTCTTTTAACCAAGGCCACCAATCAGCAGCTGACGTCCTACAAACCCAGAGGAGACTGACCCAACTGAACAGTGAGTCATACACAGTGAATGTCTGCCTCCGTCCAATCCAACCTTAAGATTTCAAGGAGCCTTCCAGGCTGCTACACTGATGCAACTAAATTTGTTTGAAAAAGCATTTAAAGACATTCAAATTTCGGGCCAAGCACATAAAACTATTTTGACACTCACACCGCTCCAAAGCCCACAAGCCACGTAGTCCAAGTCACCTGAGAATTCCCGTACCAGGAGGTGAAGGCCCCCCCCCCATACCAGGAGGTGAAGGGCCGGGAGCTTGGGGAGGAGTCCCCCCCCCCCATAACATCAGTGAGGTCAGCCAGTGCCTGAGCTCGATCCTGTCTGATAGTATTAATTAGCAATAGGCTTGGGCCTCTAGTATAAAATGTCTAAATTAAGCACTAAGCCTGGCTGCACTGTTACATTATAGTACGTCCAAATTAGAGCCAAACCAGCCAATTTTGAACAGCACATCAGCTCAGCCAAAGTTGTCAAAGTTACCAAACATTACATCATTTCATACTCCAAACTGGGAAGCCGGCTGGTAAACAACAGATTTCAACACAAGCTGTCACCTGGACTGCTTCAGCAGATTTAATTTGCTTTTGTATAATATCACTCCCCAAAAGCTTAACACGCCACAACATACCCAATTAGGTGTCAATTAGACAGCGCAGAGTTGTTAAACACACTTCAGTCTCGCACAAATCTGTTCCTATGAATAACGATGCATTTCTTGATAGCCTGATCAATTATTTAAAAGAAAGGTTTGGAAATCGCGGTGAAGTGACTGGGTTTCTGCTTTCTGACGGGATTTTCTGACAGACAGACTTGGAGAAAACTCCAGCGTAAAGCGCAGGAAGAGCTGAAAGTGAGACAGGCTGCATCAGAAGGTGCAGGACGGACAAAGCGATGCCGCAGCGGCAGTTACTGTAACACTGACATGAGCGTGCATCCCGTCGGCATGACGACAGGGGCTCCCCCTGGGTGCCCCCCCCCCCCAAATGGATGATGCCGCTCCAGTGGGTGTGGTGGTCCCCCACCCTACATATCGTTCACACGTAGAGTCTGATCCCCCAGAGTCAAAAAAAGAAAAACATCAACGCTGAAAATTCACCTTAGGGCAGCGAGACATTTCCAGCTCGCAAACGCGTCAGGGCGGCATACATTTTCCCGGGCCGTCCACAGCTCAGTGCCGTGAGCAGGGAGCGATCTCCCAGAGGCGGCTCAAAGCGGTGTGTGTGTGTGTGTGTGTTTGTGTGGTTTTCCACAGATCACATTTGGGTACCAAAATGTCCCCAGAGTGCGGTAAAACCTTAAACGTCTTTGGTTTTGGGGACATTTTTTTCAGGTTCCCATTTGGATAACCTCAATTTTATAAAAATCTATGAATGCAATCGAAAAAATAAATATGGCAAAAGTCTAGTATTTGAGTTTGTTACTTGTGGTTAAGGTTAGGGTTGGGTAGAGGTTAAGGGTGTCGTGATTGGGATTAGGGTTTTTCCCATAGAAATTAATGGAAGGTCCCCGTTTAGATAGGTACGCCGAGGTTCTATGTGTGTGTGTGTGTGTGTGTGTGTGTGTGAGGGTGCCATGTGGCAGCCTCCATAGCAGGTCTGGGCAAGCAGAGGCTGGCAAATCCCAGGCCAACATCATTATTCATCATTACCGTATTTAGCTATTTACATAATGACTTCATTAAACTAACTTAAATATTTACAGTAATACCAATTTATATAGCCAGGTTAACAGCGCCATTCTTCTGCAGGACTTTCCCCACCTGGGAGCTGGTCCATTTAGATAGCTCTGTGATCAATCAAAGCCCAGCTCATAACTCAACATTATAAATTAAGCATATTTAGCATACAGAAACACCTGATCGGAAGGTCCTACATACCTCCACAGCAGATCACCAACAAGGGTAAATACGCCTCACGCCCAAAGATCTAAACCAAATGCAACTAATTGGAGCTTTAAGTACTACTCCCTCTGCAGGCTCAGTACTATAACTGACACAACAGAGCATCGTTCCCAGTTTTCACGTTGCCTGGAAAGAAAAGCATTCATTCATGTTCCTCCATGAAGGCTGTACTTAATCGCAACACCTCAGTTTAAAGGGCACAATTAAGAGGGCACAGCGGCATTAACCCGCCTGATAAAATTACACACCTGGATCTAAAATAACTTACATATTTTTACATCTATTTAGCAGCAAACGATGAATAAATTGAAGCACTTTGGTCTATAAGAGCCCATCTTCCCAGTGGGTCTCTAGCCCCACCTTGTGGCCATAGGCGGAAATGGCACCTAGCGGACGAGAATTACCGCACGACGGGACGCGCTATAAAGGCCCAGGACAGAGCCTGCGCTGTAAATCACACTCTGCCGTCTAATATAGCCTTATAGGAATAGGATCATCTCCCGAGAGGAAACAAGAAGCAGGGTGGTGCATTAAACCGCGGGCCGCCTCGGCGCTAAGCCCTCCCCTAAGGTAATTTACTGGTGATGGAGAGAGACCGACTCCGGCGCTGACCTGCTTGAGATGATATAATACCAGCCCGTCCTACTGAGCTGCACCGTCACCAGACAAAGCACTCTAGCTCCTCTATTTCTATGTCCCACCCGCGTCTTATCAAGGGCAGCCAGCCCTGCTTGGGCAGAAACGCCCCGGAGAGACATAAATCCCAGCGGCAGTCCTGTCCCGGCGCCTTCCTATCCACCACTCCCACACCAGGCTTATTTATTTGACATTTAGTATGTACTGTAATCCATGATGCCAAAATACTGATCCGTTACACGTAAAAGTGAAACGGTGTAGAAATACGCTCCAGGCGTGACAGCCCTAACTAACCATTCGTGCAGCCCTACGGCCACTGCTGGGTTTGTCATCTGCACCAGTCTGGTTATAATGCAGCACCAATCTAGTTATAATGCACAATCACATGCACATTTATTCACAGGGAGCTGCAGGCAGAGGCCGGGAGAGAAGGGCAGAGGCAATGCAGCGGAGAGGAACTGCAGTGCCGGGGTGGGTGACTGGAGACCTGCGGGCAGGATTATTCTGACAGGATTAACAGGTAATTAGGCGTAATTTGGCCCGGCCGACGGGCGCATTGTAAATGGACTAAGTACATAACGCCGCATTTCAGGATACTGGGCGTATTATTAGGGCCTATTCTTCGCAATCAAGCGCCCCCCGTGGCTGGTTCGCGTTAATTTCAGCCCGCTCCCGTTTGCAGTGAGCACCCGCTGGTCTCGGCGATCAAAAGAAGCGGAGAAAAAAGGGATGAAACGGGAGAGTAAGAGCTGCGCCGAAAGTGCGCCGCCTGGCGGAGAGACGCGGGTAGGGCGCCGGAAGTGCGCCGCCTGGCGGAGAGACGCGGGTAGGACGCCGGAAGTGCGCCGCCTGGCGGAGAGACGCGGGTAGGACGCCGAAGCCGTCGCCCGCGGTACCTGATCAGAGAGCGCCGTGACGTCAGCGCTTTCCGAACCACGTGGAAGACGGGAGAGTGGGGGAAGACGGCAGGAGAGCGCAGAGGCCATTAAAGAGGGGAGGAGATAGTGGTACTGCATCGTCATGGCCGCACTGAACCCTCAGTGAGAATCAGCTTACAACGGAAGTAAAAGTGGAGGCATGAAAATGTTGATGCATTACTGATTCCAAAACAAAAGCCTGTTAAAGCAGGATTCTCTACTGCAGAAATGTACTGAACATGACCGCAGTGATATATTATTGAATGAATGAGGTCGTATTGTTGAATGAAGGGGTACCAACATTAGCAATGAATATAATCAGATATATCATCTGCATAAGGCAGAATGAGCTGGATTGTGGGAATGCAAGAGTGAGTTTTCAGGCATTATTATGGGATGGGTGTCAGGGTAACGGAGACACACTAACAGGTCAATCCATTTCCAGTGAGCCCCTATCTACTCCGGCTCGAGAGCACAGGCTGTATGACTGGGCCATCCACAGGGGGCATTGACATGGTAACACGGTAACAGTCATTTAAAGTGACCTTCTGAAGGAATGAGGATGTCTTTGTCCTGTGCTGAGGAGTGAGGAGAGCCCTCCAGAAGAGAGAAGATACAGAGCTGGAGATCAATCCAAACCTGCTGTCCTGCAGAGATGGCATCTCTTTTGAAGAACCTTCAGGAACTGTCATGTAATCTATTAAGACTCATTAAGTAGAAGGTATTTCTTATATAGACAAGTAACCTATGAGATATACTCTATCAATATTATTAAAAATAACTGCTGTAGCAGCCTCTGCTGCCCAAAGTGGTCCAGAGGGAGCACTTGAGCCAATACCCTGTTGGCGTGGCACATGGCTCACGATGCCTGGCACCCACCACTGGCACGCTCCCTCAACTGGCCATCTTCCTCTTGCTGGGCCTGTCAGACTCGCCCATCACTGTCCTGCCGCTGATGCACGCCATAAGACCTCGAGCGGACAAGGAGCGAGAGGGGCTGGGGACCTCATAGGGGCTGGATGGAGAGAGCTCTGACCGGGAGAGACCACCAGCTCCTCCAGTAGGGGGTGCCGATGCATTTGGCCTAATGCTGAGGCTCTGACAGGCGTATAAGTGGGACTCTGTCCACACCTTTAGCCTCACTGTCATGTGTCACTTTTGCATCAGCTATGACCACAAAATCTCCACCCTTCTGTTTTGACTGGCCCCCAACTCAGCACCCCACATACCCTCCTGCTACTAATTCAGAGCTCCGGTGGTCCTCACTGTCAGCTTTAGCCACGCCCCTCATACAAGCCCCGCCCCTCTATCCTCAAGAAGCAACAGGTGTCCTAGGAAATAAGGCGCTCTGGTCAGAAAGGGCCCGGTTATGGTCTGAGGAAGGGGTGCACCAGGCTGCATTGTTCACCAAGAAAGGGGTTCAAGTCTAGATATGCAGTCAGGTGGGCAGCTTTCTCTGCCTACAGCCTTTTCACGTCGGCTTTAAGGCGTGTGACTGCTGCTCGAGACGCAGGCAGGATCGGCCGGGACCAGGGACCTGAAGCCCTGACCAGCTGCTTGGAGCACTACCTGAGGATCTTGAGATCAGCGCCGGTCGGAACCCATATGGGTTCGAGGGGGGCCACACAAGGACACGGAGACTGGGCCGTCCTCACCGACTCATACCACCCGGGCCACCGTCGTCTGGGTCAGAACAAATCTGTTTTTCAGAAGATTATGGCCCTTCTGCGAGAAACTGCGAGCGACTAACCAGCAGCAAAAACAACTCAGCAGTACTGCTAGAAACTTGTAGCCAGGTCCCTCCTAACAGACCAACAGCTTACTGTACAAGGACAACTCTGAATTATTTTAAATAATAGCGCAGACACATTCATTGCGAAGGACACCTGCTGCGGACAGCCCGTTCCATTTACATGCACTAGCATCCCCGAATCTTAAAAGCCACAGCACACAGCATTAACTATTCATGAGCGTCCGGGTTAAAGAAGCCCGGACCCCGAAAGGCAGCCCCGGCGTCCCGGAAGCTGGGTCCACGCTGCTGCTGAGGGGCCGGAGAGGATTACAGGGGATTACGGATGCCGGACGGGCACCTGCCAGCCGCCGGACCATGCGGACCAGCTTACGGGGCTCTGATTGGCAGAATAAAGCCAGATTTGTAGCAGCAGGAGAAAACGGGGGAGACGCGTTACTCCAGAGCCCACATACCCTTGAAAGAGCTTCAAGTTAAATTCTGACTATCATCCCCCATATCCACAGCTTTAAAGGAAACAGATAGTAGGATATGCATTTGTGATACGTATATAATGGCACATATAAATAAAATAACGGGAGCGATGGAGCTTTATGCAGAAACGCATCCTTGCTGAGACCGGACCGGGACATGTCCGTATAATGTACCGGGGTTAAAGCGACCGGCAGCGGTCCCGGGTCCGCTACCCAGGCTCCTTAATTCCCTATAATTACGAATGCCCTCATAATTTCGATTAAAACATTAAAATGCGGTGAAAAGGATTGCGACTGGATTATTAATGAATGAATGAATGAATGACTGAATGAATGAATGGGCTGTTAAATATTAAAGGAGGCACGCAGACAGCATTCACCCTATGCGAAACTGCCTATTATTAGCGGGGCACTAAGGCTCGGTATCGGTGCCGGTGTCCGGGCCGCCGCCGGTACCTTTGGCTTCACAGTCGGCGCAGTACTTGTTGTCCTCCTCCCGCAGCATCTTGGACAGGATCGCCTGGTGCTGCTCGTTCAGCTTCTGGGCCTTCTCCCTCTCCGATCGGGTCGCCATCTCTCCCCCCTTCTTCTCTCCGACGAAACGCCGACACCGTTTTTCTTTGCCCCCCTTCCTCCTCAAGCAGCAGTCGGTGAACCGGCCCAGCGGATGAGCGGGACCATCCCCCGGAGCTCAGGCACCAGATACGGCAAGGCGAGGGCTGGCGAGCGGAGCCGGAGCGATGGCCGGCCGATCCGGCGGCAGTCAGCGGTAATGAGGATACCGGAGCGGCGCGACTTGGGTTACGTGCCTGACGTCTGCATGCGTGTGGCGGGGGCCGGGGGCCGGCGGGCTGCCCGCTTACTGCGGCTGGATGGCTGCGCTACCGGCCGCTGACGTCTGCTGTCCGGGAGATTAAAAGCCCGATAGTACGTAACAGCTCACGCTGATACTGTGTAACAGCAAATTTCACAGGTCATGAATAATAAAAACAACAAAAAACGTCTGATCTAAACGTACATTCACTGAATGGGAAGCTTATATTCCAATCATTTAATGTTATAATTTAATATTCGAGCATGAGGTCAGGGCAAACATTCAGATAAGTAACTGTGTTGAATAAATAATAATCTTTATTTATATAGCGCTTTTCATACATGCAGCTCAAAGTGCTTCACATTTGAGATTAGATAGGGAATAATATTTGTATAGTATATTATAAAATAATGATAAAATGTTATGTCATAAACATGTCTTTATTTACTAAATGTTTTAAATGTATGGCAGTTAAATGCCGGCTCTATTGATTTGTAAAAATTATAATTGTCACTTTGTAAAAAGCATCAGTTGTGCAAGCACCATCTTTAGTTGTGAAAGAAAAGGTGACTGGTTGTCATACCACAATGAAATGTGTCCTCTGCATTTAATCCAAGTGACACAGCAGGGGGCAGCTACGTGAGGGGGGGGGGTACCCTGCTCAGGGTACCTCAGCAGTACTTTCAGGGTCCCTAACCACTGTATCACCACTGCCCCATATACTGCCTCCATATTCTGGGGGGTAAATTAGAATTAACTGCATGAACGACTCCTAATATGCAGGCCCCACTTCTTCTAAATCATAGTAAGAAAGACAGTCCCAGGACTTACATTGCAGGATCTTTTATTAAAGAGTTTATTAAGGTTATAGACTCACAGATAATATGTGAGCCCTTATGTTTGGTAACTAGTGGAACTTCCTTCATTGGTAGTATCTTCACCCAAATGGTTTTTGTAGCTGCTGATAGCTGCACTGTAGTTAGAAGGTATTACGGCACATTCCGCTGGAGTACAGCTTCTGCTCATGCAATGTATGTTTGGGCTGTTTTGCAAATAATTGTTTGGGAATTCATTCATTCCTCAATGACTACGGGCAAACCCAGCTCCTGAGGCAGTAATCATGTTCCACCGAGCCCCTTCCCATTCAGGGTGAGACTTTGCTGTTGGTTTGCAGCGGTTTGTTTACCCCAAACATTTACTCATCTGTCCACAGAACATCATCCCAGCAGTACAGCTCACTATCCTGCTGGTCTGCAGCAAACTTGAGATGACAGTAGTTTAAAAGCAGATGTTCTTAAGTGAAGGACATTTTTGCAGATGCTTAGCCATCACCCCTGGGGTTCTTTGCCACTCGTTTGAGGTTCCTGCTGCATGGCCTAGAATACCCACTCCTAGGCAAACCAGCAACAGTTATGACTTTTTCCATTTGTAAATGACCTGCCTGACTGTGGACCAATATGAAGGTTTATAACGTTTCCTAGTCTTATGAGCTTACACGTTTATTTGGTTCTACAAAACCTCTTTTGTCCAGGTCAGCACTGACACTATGTACATCTCATACAGAAAATGTATTACTTACAAAGCTGTTAGATTCTGGATCACAGTAAAAGGAATTACACCGTGAAATCATAAAAGGACTGTTCCACCATCTTCCTATAAAAAGTTTTTATTTATTCTAAATTAAGAAAATATTAATATTCACAATGAGTGACACTAAAACCAAATAAATACATATTTATCAAAGTACTTTTCCATGGAGCATATATACAGTTTAAAAAAGCAGAATACTGATTTCAAGGTGTAATAACTATGTGTAAAAGCCCCAGCCCAATTATTAAGTACAGCACAGACGACACATAATATGGAAATGTCATATTTTACATAAGCAACAATATGCCAAGAGCATGGATTAGTCGCCATTGCTAATAAAAAGCCTCCAGGCGAATTTTAAAGGAGTCATCTGGATGTCTGGATGCAATTCCGTATCGGAGTAGCATCTCGATGTATGGCGGCCAGAAGGTCTCGTCAATCACCACGTAAGGCTCATGGGGGGTTTCCACCATCTTGTTCATAAGGAGCTGTTAGGGACACAGAAAACAGAAACCCAGTGAGAAAATGCACTGTGACAACAACACAGACAAATTAAGACTGGATAATACCGTGTGTACATGCACCAGCATGGAGATGGACGTACCTCCAGGATATCGTGGAGAGAAATAAGATCTGCTCTTGGCTCCGGGAGAACGTTCTGCATCAGATTGATTTCATTAACCGCAAGCCCTTTTCATCCAGAACATTTGATAATCGCCTGGGTACGGAGTGGCAGGGGACAGCGGGAAGCCGTGCACGGCAGCGAGGATCTCACCTTTTTCCGCTTACTGCCGTTTCCTCCCCCCTGAGGAAGTGGAAAGTGCTCCTCCAGAATGTCGCTAAGCGTTTCCAGCAAGTTATCCTGGAAATCCTTCACTTTCTGAATTTTTTTCTTCATGTCCCGCAAAACACTAGAAGTGCGTTGATATGTCAGCCAATCACGGAACAATACGCTAAACAAACATGCCGCATGGAACCTTAGCAGTTAGCCAAATGCTCTAGTCACATGCAGATAAACACAGGGGAAAACAAGCACGCCACTCCGGGGGCCTGTATCGCGATAACTTGTCCGATTTAAGGTAGTCTGACTAAACATAAGTGAATGAACAAAGTTGATTTAAATTGGGGTACCTTAAGTTTATCTAATCAATAGATCTCACTTTGTGATACAGGCCCCAGATGTGTGGTTTTATGCTTACATCCAGCCATTAGATGCACGCATACCTCGTTTCAGATAGTCTCTCGTGTTCTTCTTGCAGTGCCTTTACATGTTTGGTGGCTGCCTTCAACAGCTCTTCCTTTTCGTCCAACCACTTCTGCTCACTGGAAAACAACATGCTCACTCCATTTTGTCCAGTCCCTCTTGCCCCACGTGGCTGCCTTCCCCAATTCGTTATTTTGCCATTTGGCCATCCAGCCACATTTAAATATGAAAAGTGTAAAAATGAGACCAGACCTTCTTAAAATCTCCCTGAGCTTATCCCTCTTTGCTTGAGAACAGGACAGAACCATCTCAAGCTGTGCATTCAGCTGAGATAGCTATAAAGCAAGTGTGCAGAGAGGGAAAATATATATAAATGTCAAGGTTTTAAAAGAAACAGTCAAAAGAAAGTTTCCAACACCGAGACACCCATCAGAATTTAATAACATTATGGCCAAGGACTCTCTTAATGTACTGATGATAAAATATAAATAAACTAGAATTTACTTGTAAATTCTTAGCTTAACATTTATACAGATTTAAGACTATGAATATAAGAATATTAATAAATGTGTCTAACAAGCAATATTAAGAGCTTTCTTGTCATTATTTTTCCTTCTTTCCAAGGTAGTAACTGTAAAAATGACATCAGAATTGACCAGAAATCCACATGTCAATTCCTAAAAATCCAAACAGGCAGAAATGAGCTGGGAGCTGCGGCAGACTCGCCTCCTCTGCTCCCACGGCCAGTAGCACCTCGGGGTTTGCAGACAGCACTAGGGGCCGAAAGTAAGAAGAGGGTGGTTTCAGAGGCGCTGTCCCTTACACCGGCATCTCGGCACAAAGCCACAAAGGGCGTTTCGGCGCCCGATCGTCACGTACATCGCGGCTGACGGGCCTCCCACAGCTCCAGCTCCGCGGCCAGGCTGCTTATCCGGCCCCCCGCCTAACGGGTCAGATCACGGTCAGATCCGTGCAGCTGTAGCATGATCTACATTTTAATGGAGTTTGAAAGCATGCAAGACATAGAGAAGCAGGATATGGCAGACCTCGTTTGGCTGGTTCTCAAAGGACTCGGCCTCCGTCAGCGCGATGTCATCCTGCAGCTGGGGGCAGAGGACAGTACGGGCAGAGGTGTCCATATATGATATTATTATACACACACACACACACACACACACACACATATATATATATACACACACACACACATATATATATACACACACACACATATATATACACACACATACACAT
>JAODKM010000040.1:6000034-6011129 GCA_026780845.1 Petrocephalus sullivani
ATATATATACACACACACACACACACATATATATATACACACACACACATATATATATATACACACACACACACACATATATATACACACACACACACATATACACACACACACACACACACACATATATATATACACACACACACACATATACATATATATATACACACACACACACATATATATATATATATATATATAAATAATAGTATATCTGCAGAGACAGACACACACCTGCTGCATCTGGGCAAACTGCTCGTCGCACTCGTCCAGCAGCTGCTCCCAGGCCGCCTCCGAGCAGCGCCAGCCGGCCGGGAGCTCCGGGGCCAGGGCGCCTTGGTAGGCCGACATCTGCTCGGAGAGAGCCTTGGCCTGGCGGGAGGGCGGCCGGGGAGTTACTACGGCGCCATGGGGAGAGGGGCAGAGAGGGGGCCGAAATAACTTACATTCTCCAGCAGGGCGTCGGGATCCTGCGCGAAGGAGGGAAGCGTCACATACCAGAAGTGCTAGTTAGCTAGTTAGCCTCACAGCTCCCCCGACAATAACATCACATTACGACGAATTTCGCCGATAGATCAAAAGCAGGTTAAATAATTCGTGACTGCGAACGATAAAAAAAGGGGGGAAAACACCCACCATATATCCAGCCAGCGGTATTTCCCAAGGACGGCGATCCGGAGCCTTCGGCCAGCCGCCGGTATCCGACATACGAAAAAGCCGCCAATGTTTGGGGGCGTGGCGTCGCGCCGGAAGCGGAAGTGTGAGGTCGCTGCTGTGGGCGTGGCGTCGCGCCGAAAGCGGAAGTGTGAGGTCTCTGCTGTGGGCGTGGCGTCCCGCCGGAAGCGGAAGTGCGTTCGAGTGGCGGCGGGATCGGAGTCGCGGAGACGTGTGAGGCTTTTGGTGCAGGTGGTGTTATGAGTTAAGGGGACTGACCGTGCGGCAAAAAAAGAACTAAAAGTAATAATACAAAGACGATAAACAGAAAAAGGCGAGGCCTTGGAGATGTGCACTAATGAGACAAACAGACAAAAGTAAATGAATGACGTGTGAACAGCTTGGGTATAGTGCAAACAAGTGTATGAGGGTATGAAACGTGTGAGTGGTTAGATTAGATCAAGTGTCCTTATTTTAAAGGGCGTTGGAAAGAAGCTGTTAAGATGACAGTTGGTCCTTGTGCTCAGGGCTCTGACTCTCAGCCTTTGTCCGGATGGAAGACACTAGAAAAGGCAGCAGCCACAAGAAATCTTACCGTAAATCTATATTAATCCATTATAGACCTAAAATTTGCAACATCAATAGCATTGGGCTAGGTTGCAAACCCTGCAGACTATTTGCAAGGTAATAAATCTGTTATATACACGTACATTCGTGTGCGTGTTTGTACAGACTTGTATCAGAATGAGAATCTAACTCCAGACAGTTGGGCATAGTTGGCAACCCTGCAAACATATGTCCATTTTTTAATGTCTAAGTAATATTACATGGACAACACCCTCAAATGTCCTTAGAATATTTAATAAATGTGAGACGAAAAAACTGCAGTTACCTAACGATGAGCAATGCCGTCATTTAGTGGACTAAATTACTTAGTTTATTAGTAGTTTTTCTCTCTGTTATTAATACTAGAGTAACAGTGCTTTTAAAGCTGCTAACATCAAGCAGAATTCTATTTCATAGGCTCAGTGTCAGCCTCAAAATGAACCTCTGCATGGCACAATTCACTAGTTTAATTTTTATAATCCAGTTATATCATCCTATGTTTTACTGAGCATAATAATGCATTAGTAAGGATAAAAAGGAATTGTTTATCGTATGAATCTAATTGTGCATATATTATTTTCCCAAATAATATAGTGTTTCAGCTACTAGTAAAATACCTAAGCATCTTACTAATAGCGTCATGCATGCATTGCTGTGTGTTCCTAAATTGTATGTGTGTATATATATATATATATATATGCACACACACACACATACTGTAGATTACTTACGTATTGGGCAATTCCACTTTCCTATATAAAATGGTGCAGTTACATTTTTGGCAGACACATATCTGGTGTGCTTCTGAAAAGAAGAATGTGTGCTGAGGATGGTTTCTCAATTTTGTGGTGTCAAAAACACTTCATATGTAAACCACATTTGAATTTATGAAGAGGTAAAAAAATGTTTATTTCTATATAATGACACCCCATACACATATATAACTATATACACGTTATATATCATAGAATATATTGACATGGGACCAAAATACTATAACAATGGAAACAAAAAAAAAACAATTATTTCTAATTATTCTTCCTTAGCGTGACCAATTCAAAACAATACAATTGTTCAATATGGTTAAATATATTGTTTATACTCAGGATAAACTGCTCCCTTTGACAGTGACACTAGACACACAAAGAATGGTCTGTACACAGCTTGAGGGTCTGCACTGCATTGGAATTTCTAAAGAAGTGTGTGAAGCAAACAGTGAATGTTGATACTGTTGATACTTTGCCGTTTTCTTTATTTTTTTTTGAATGGCAAATGTCTGCTCCCCATTAGTTTTTGTTGTGGCAGATGACAGGGTCTGAGGAGTCCCTGGTCGATGCGCCAGAAACCTTTAAAAATGGATGATGAAATGAAACCTTGCATTCCTGCACTAATGGGGAGGGAGACCCTGGCCTGTCTCACACACACTGCGGCACGTCTGCGTCTGCTCAGTGTTTGCAAGGTGCTGCCATTCCCACAAGGCCCGAAAGGCAAGGGGAAAAAATACAGGCCACCCGAAAAGGATACACTTACAGTCTATGAAAGATATGCTATGAACCAAGCTCACTCCACAGTAGCCCAAAGATATCTGTCATGGCACTGTATTTGTAATTTTAATTACAATCTATAGTTTGTAATGTGTTTTTAAGTGCTGTGCAATGATTCCAGGTTTGCTTTTCATTTCATACTTAAACGATAAATACAAAATTTTATGTAATTTACCAAAACAAAACATATATAAACATTTGTATGTTACATCGTAAACGATTCTACCTCAAATTCTGGAGAATTCCTTCAAATGTCCCACAATGAGTTGTTTTTCCATTAAGTTAATGATATGGATATTTTATATATAAATAAAATTAATTTTGAAAAACAGGTATTTAAATGTCTCATTCTGAATATCACTAACTTCTTTTTAAACATCACTTAATCTTCTTGATGAATTACATACAGAATGTGCTGCTCATTTGTTCTATAGCTGTGGCTTTCTGTTCAGTTTTTTTTTTTTCTGTTTATTTTCATTCACCATTATACACCATAGCTAGATTGAGACCATTTTTGTTAATTTTGTTATTTTGTTAACAAAATACAGCTGTCGTGTAGCTATTTATCTCACAGGTCACACAATTTTGACATGTCGACTCCTCTAACCGCAAGAGGACATGCCGCTTATTTTGTGGGGTCTCTCGGTCCATGGCTGAAGGTTCTGGAGAGCAAACAAGGAACTGTTCTGCAAGCAGATAGGGTCTGGGTCAGCTGGCTGTTCCAGCGTTTTTTGTAAGGCCTCCTGCTGGAGCTGCAGGAGGATTCTGGTGGCCTGCTGCCGTTCAGCTTCTCGCTCCTCTGCCGTTTGCCGTCTAACAACAAATGACATCAAACACAGAGAAGGTCACGCCGGCAAGTCACAGTGGCCGCCGACGGAGATCCCACTGGCAACCTCTCACCACAAACACCCCAACTGTAAAGAATAAGCATGCTTTAAAGAATATTATTTAATCACATTCTCCAGACAGCACATATACCTTTAAACGTTGTGCTGTATTGTCACCTACACTTCAGGACCATTTTCAAAGACAAGATTATCCACCCAATAAAACAATACACCAGTAACTTCCAAATCAGTACAAATTAGCTGATAAAGAACCTATTCTCTTGCTGGGAAAGGAAAATTGTTATAGACTGGGATCATTTTTTTGTTTTGTTTTTTTCAGTTTTTGAAGAAAATCCAGAATAGTGGAAATTTAGGTGGCTGGGTAAAACCTGTTTCACTCTGAGAAGACTAATCTAAAAAACAAGTTGCGAGTTGCCTAATGTCTAATGTGTCACTAAATAGAATTCTTTCAAACGCTGCCACTGCTGCGCCCTCTGTGGCCCATCTGCATCCAGTCCCCCATTCCACCGTACCTTTTTATCGTAAAAATATCTGCCTAACACATCACACTGTCCAACGCGTTAGCATGATATCATGCACGATCTTATGCGTGCAGCAGGAAAGACAGGGTGGAGGCAATATACTGTATGTATATGTATTTATAGAATAATTATAATGTGTGCACGTGCTGTATGTAACTGTTACTGAAACAAAACCGCCTTTTGAAATGATCGATTACAGTAGTATTACTAGGCCTTTATGTGATTTTATTACAGATGCAGCGCCCTGTTACTGATATAGGGTGCGTTTCCCGAAGCATTCTTAACGCTACGTCGTTCGTAAGTTGTACCATAAAAGCCTCCCGAAATATTATTTTATAAGGACAAATGTGGCTATAATATCACCTGGCCATGTTACATTTAACATTTCAAAAAAAGTTTGCCCCCTCAAGCTCTTTGGTGGATTTCTAAGAGTTCATAACTGCTTACTTACTGTCTGGATTTTCCATAGAACTTTGCACCAGTGTTGCGAGGTTATGATTTGGCAGGCTACTGGTGTATTGCGTGTTTTGATATCTGCCGTGTAATCTTCGCGTACCTGTCTAATATACACTATATTCCGTATCTGTATGCTGTTTATGCCACACATCTTAAGTGTTGCCTTATATATGTAGATATATTTATATCGTGCTGTAAATATCTCAATATATCAAATTTTTGTGCTTAGAATTCATATGTATATTTGTATGACATCTTTTAATTTTTTTTTTCATTTTTGCTTTGTAATTTTTAACTGCACAGAATAGTTTATACCGCTGCATTTCACTGTATACCTTGCACACGTGTGACTAATAAAACTCCTGATTGGTAGCTGAGCTGAAAGATCTAGACAACAACCTGAATATTTTATGTTTTTATCAAAGGGGCAGTTAGTTCCTTGAACATCGCATTGAGTAATGAGTTCATTAAATGGGTAAGAGGGAAAACAGAATATACTCTCCGAAGATTCTGTTATGAATGTGGATGGAAAAACCACAACAAATTCTCACTCAGTTCGAGCGAGACTGTTACACTTATGAAGCAATTAAATGAAGAAAAGAACGTTTGAATCGCTTAATTGTTCCGTCACACCTTCCAGGATTACAATGGAATCAATGGATTAACTCAGAATAAAAGCAAATACCGTGTGAAATGCGGCTGTCAGCAGATTAGTCATCGCTTTGTGTTTTACAAAGTAAATGTGTTTATTGTCCTAATCGTTTATGTTAGAATTAATGTTATTATTAAAAATTGTGTTCTCTAAGTAGTTGCCTGCATGGAGCTGCAATAGCCTATATTTAAATATTTATGATATGATGAAAGCAGTATTTATTTTCGGGTTGACAGTCAATTACATCAATAATTAATGGAAACTACGTTAATAGAGTATAAGGCGTGTGCACGTTCACCGGTCCTAGCCAATGTGGCGCCCTAGGCGAGCAGCACAGCCGGCGCCCCCCTTGTCCGACGCAAAGTGAAATTGTTTGGTAAATCGGCGCTCCCTCAGAAGCTGGCAACATAGGCAGCCGCCTATATCGGGCTCTGCGTTCAATAATAAACAGTCATCGTACGTTTGCAAAGTTTCACCGTTTAAGCTTCGCCTGCTCCGTGATTTAAATCACCGAGGTGGGCCATAAATTGCGAAACAGCCTAAAAACCGCCTTTCATGAGTCACCGTGTATTTGTAGGTAACTTTACCTCTTTAGGAATTTCCCATAAACAGAATAAGATTTATAGCATTATTATTGGAAATGTTTTCGGAATTCTGTAAGCCCTGTCACTGTGATTAATGAGGCACAAAACAGTTATTTTATGAATAACCGAAGTCAATGTCCAGCCTTACCGCCACTTGGTCCTTCTGTTCTGAAACCATGTCTTGACTTGCCCATCAGTCATCTTAAGCGTTTTTGCCAAAGCCGCTCTCTCTGCGGACGCCAGGTACTTTTGCCGGTGAAACCTTTTCTCCAGTTCACATATCTGGTGTCTGGTGAAGGAAGTTCTTGGCTTTTTCTTCTTCGCCGGGGTCCGGTTCTGGTACGCCTGACCCGCACGGCCTGCGGAGGGTGAGAGTCGGCAGGACTTATCCGCTGGTCCCAGTGCTGGTCCCACCGCGGCAAGGTATAGTGCAGTTATAGTCTAAGCATGGCCTTACGGGTCCAAAGCTCACTGCTACACAGAATAAGATGTACTAGCGTTTCATTGGGGTTTCCACAATGACAAAAATCTTCCTGAAAACGCAGTTAAGCGCCATGGTCTTGTTATTATCACCTCTGCTAATACGCAGGGTAAATGCGCTCTACTGCATGTGATCTTGCCTATACGTTAAAAATAACATTTTTGGACGGGACCGCAAAAATTAACATAAGGAACGAATTCAATTAAAGTCCAGTTTAAAGTCAATCCAGTCCATAACAATTTATCCAAACAGAGGTTTGGTCAAAATAAAATTTTAGTGTTGAGTGTGATATCCAGCCTCTGAATCTATGCATATGTGTGTGTGTGTGTGTGTGTGTGTACGTACATAATACATCGGCTATATTATGTTATATTACATAATCATTATGTTATATATAATATGTACATACACCTTTCCGTTAGTGGTTATCATTCTACAACGTGCCTTCCTTAATTGATGTTACAAAAATTGATGTTACAACCCATAACCATGACTAGAAAGAATAATTATAATATTCTGAGTTTTACTATCAAGCTAGTAGCATCAATATGGCATCACCATAACGACCTTAGACGTTTCTGGACGTTCTGTTTACGAAAAGAAAATGTTGGAATACTGTTAAGTTAAAATATCAGAGACGGGCTATTAATTTTGTATAATTTTTCTTATTATCGTATAGCTGTCAGGATGAAATAAATGTGTATAGCTTATATAAGGCCTTTTTATAAGATGCTTGCTGTTTATTTTGTTTTCTTGTGTCCATATTTGCTACATAAATGTGAACTTCAGAAAGTTTCGATGTGTTTGATTCGAAGACAAACTCTTCCAGGTACAGGGGCGCATACCTAACGCAGAGCCCGTCTCAGGTACTCAGGTTATAGAGCACAGGGACCATTATAAATTACCTCCGAGTTATCCGGGGACTACCTAATTACCATGGTTATTATTGCACTCTTTTAAAGCGGCACCATTTAGTTGACTCATATGTCACATATTTAAGGAATTAATATATCACTTAAAAACAGAAACCTTACCCCACTTCTGCAAAATACGGAAAATGAATTAATAAGCCTAAAACAAATAAATACAAATAGTTTGTCGTGCATTTTGGTTACTTACATGTCAGTCTTTCTTTGGTGTGTCTCCTGCTGCTGGACATCCACGGAAAGCTTAATCCCGCCAGATTATTTATGGTACTTCTGCTCTCAGGACGTGCCCCCGTCGTGGGGGCGTCTGAATAGGCGCTATTTAGCGCTCGGTGCGCCGGCACTCGGATCACCCCGGCTTGGTTCGCGTTATGCCCGTTTAAGCTGATATCCATATTGGCATTATAGGCGCCGATTAATGCGCTTGCGCACGGGCTGCCGCTGTACCCCGCGGCATCGCCGGGGCTGTAGTTACCTGTCATCGTGCTGTAAGCCGTGCTGACCACGCATCCCAAGCCGTAGTCGGGATCCTGAAGTCTGGAGCTGGAAAGCATAAAACTCCCCTGTTCCGCATTGTTCAAAATGTGATCGATGCCGAAACTTATAGCGTCCGTGTGGGTCTGGAAGAGATGACCTCCAGCGAGATCCATGTGTGCGCTAAGTTTTTGCGGGCTTCCTGTTATTAGGAGATAACGGCGCTTGGAGGGCGCTGCGCTACTCCTGAGATATGTGCGCGTCCCCGGGTCTGTGGCGGCTCAACTGAATCTTACTTTTGTTCTTCGCCTTTTTTTTTGTTTTCTGGTGCAACGGAAGCATCAATCAAAGTGTAAAATGGGCTGGGCGACTTTGAGGCTCTAGTGCTTTGCGTTAAAACACAATTGGCCAAAAGAGCAAAGATGATTCCATGACACAACTTCGGCTTGACGGATGAAAGCGCGGGCTCGCACTGAACTGCGTACAACGGCAATCAAGCGATGAAACAACCGCCAGAGTCAAATGTCACCAAATTAAGATTGCATAAATAGTATTATATAAGATTGACTGTTACTGGGGATACTTTCCAAAATCCGAAACCAAAAGTCTAATTTGTGAATAGCAAACCTGATGTAAAGTGTTTAGAGTCTAACCTGACTTCATCTATCGGGTGACAGATTAATATAACGCAAATTTCAGGAATCTAGTGGGATTATCGTATTTTAACCACTTAATCCCAAAACACGATTTATAATGCCTTTTATGACTATTTATGTCATTCAGTCAGCCTGTTTATGCTGTGAATGTTAATGCGATTGTGAATATTGCATAATAAATATGGCTGTAAATTCACTCATTATTTACATGCATTTTAGTATAATTAAATACAGTTATTCTGATTTTGATGGTTACATTATACATTATAGGTTACACATGGGGTAGGTTTGTGTAACTGAAATCTCGGTCTGCAGTCTGCAAACACAATCTATCTATAAAATGATTTGTTGTACTTTTTGAAATAAGATGTACTTTTATATTTTATCTTTGAATAGGTGTATGACTTAGGGGGGCACAGCATTACCTTCGTGCCCTGGGTTCAATGTAAACTGCACAACATTCCTGCTTTTTCTATAATAGTTCATCGAGCGATCTGAGCTTCCCGGCAGGGACAGCTACACTTCGGATCAGCACAGCATCGAGGACCGGTGGAAATACCAGGGAGAAGTTGTCTGTAGAGAACTCACTGCTTCCTGAAACCTCATGGGCCTGTATCACGAAGACAGATTTCTCGCTTAGCCGGATAACTTAATTAGAGTTAAGGCAGTCTGGGCTAAATGCAAGCAAATTAAGATAAAGCCAATTTAAACGAGGTACCTTAAATCCAACACGTTATCCTGCAAAGGAATAAATGCAGCATTGTGATACAGGTCCCAAGTGTTCATTCTGAATGTGATTCATCAGAGGTGGGTAATAGAGGTCCAAAAAGAGAAAGTCCAGACCAGGATTTTGTTCCAACCAACCAGATGAGCATTAAGAGACTTAGTCACAGAGTGCTCAAGTAGTTGGTTGAAACAAAATCTTGGTCTGGATTTTTACTCTTAGGACCTGGATTACCCAACTCCTGGGTTATTCCCTGCATTGTACCGGTACCTTCCGGGATAGGCTCTGGACTCCCATGACCCTGAATAGGACAAGCAGGTATAGAAAATGTATGGATACCAGTCTAGTTCAGATATATTCAACTTTGATGCTTTTAAGTTACATTTTTTATCACGTGGCTTCCTGTAGCCCATGGGAAATGCCCCCAATCAGGAAGCATGTGGTGTCACTCATCTTTTAACGCAGAACTTCGCCCTTTGACCCCCGTCGTGCTGGCGAGCCGCCGCGCCATTGGACCTTCTGTCCCGCGTTCCTCCTGCTCTCCTGCTTTCTGCCGTCATTAGACAAGAGGGATGGGAACAGCTTCCCGTTCCCATCCTGGCAGCGCGAGCCCAGCTGGGGGATGTTCCGGTCATTAAGACAGATTGGCACGTCCTGCTGGCTGCTGCTTACTCCTGTAAATCCCCGAAAAATCATTACGCGGAAGAAAGCTTCCTCCCCGTTTTTGAGTTAATGTACAGTAATAACTGTGGTAATTACTCACTGAATCGTTTGGAAGCTGCTCTTTGGTGAGGTAGCTTTCATTATAATTCTTCTTATGAGGCAAATGGTTTCGGAGAGTTTCACAACCCGTCCCTTTGATGTAGGGAAGCGTCTCGCTTGACCAGCCATCTAGTAATATTCCAACCGGCAAAACCTGTCCATCTCTCGCCATTAAACGATGTTCCAGCTGCGATTATGGGGTCTAAAGAACAGTCGGAATGTAAGGTAATGCCACTAGCTAGCACACACATACTCAAACAGGCTGTAACACTAACTGCATATAAAATAGTAGGCACCACCATATTAACACAACAGAGACAGCAAATGTTATTCTGAGACCAGCATCAGCCTGAATCAGCCTTCTGACAAAAAAAGCATAAAACATAAAACATAGAATAAAAATTAGTTTCATAAAAAGTAATAATTATAATGTAAAAATAATTAAATAAATCAATTGAAAATTAAAGAGAAAATGCTCATTTGAAAAGATGGGTTTTGAGGGCAGATTTAGAAAGTGAAAGTGGGTTGATGTTTTTGATATCAGGTGGGAGTGAGTTCCAGTGCCGAGAAGGCTCTGTACCCCATGGTGGTAAGACAGGCAGAGGGAACAGCCAAGTGAATAGAGGAAGATGATCTGAGGTTGTGGGAGGGGGTAGCAATGTGAAGGAGTCATGCAGGTACGGAGGGTTTTGAATTCAATACGAAACTTGACCAGAAGCCAGTGGAGCTGCAGCAGGGGGGGTGTGATGCTGTGAAGGGATGGTGTCCTGGTAATAATCCCAGAGGCAAGGTGGGTGTAATGCTGTGAAGGGATGGTGTCCTGGTAATAATCCCAGAGGCAAGGTAGGTGTAATGCTGTGAAGGAATGGTGTCCTGGTAATAATCCCAGAGGCAAGGTGGGTGTAATGCTGTGAAGGGATGGTGTCCTGGTAATAATCCCAGAGGCAAGGTAGGTGTAATGCTGTGAAGGAATGGTGTCCTGGTAATAATCCCAGAGGCAAGGTGGGTGTAATGCTGTGAAGGGATGGTGTCCTGGTAATAATCCCAGAGGCAAGGTGGGTGTGATGCTGTGAAGGGATGGTGTCCTGGTAATAATCCCAGCGGCAAGGTGGGTGTAATGCTGTGAAGGAATGGTGTCCTGGTAATAATCCCAGAGGCAAGGTGGGTGTGATGCTGTGAAGGGATGGTGTCCTGGTAATAATCCCAG